>VXBZ01011364.1:270867-378721 GCA_013399135.1 Heliornis fulica | reverse complement strand
CTTTTTTCCTTCCCTCCTCTCCTCTCCTCTCCTTTTCCCCTTATGTCTAAATGAAAGTCTTATGTTTCTCATTTATCTCTTTTTTGTTGGGTTGTGCTGCCTGTGGGCTGGGAGCGCTGCTCTGCCATCATGATGCCATTCAGTTACCTCTGAGACCCTGAGAAAGCAGGTCCCTATGTCTGATCTGACACAGTCCATCAAACTATCCAAATCAGACTGCCTTGAAGTCATCTGATCTGACTCACAGCTTTAAAAAATGTTGACACCACAGGGATGCACATCCCAGTAGCTGTTATTTCCAATGTCAGCCACAAAGCCCACACTGAGTTACCCAGTGAGAGATGCAATGCACACAGGGTCAATCGGAACCACGAGGCTGGGGCAGAAGGACCGAAACACTGATTCGATGGCAATGTAAGATGATATGGAACATAAATGTGAGTTAAAGAGCATGTTTCACAGTGTAGTGAACTTATAGATGGTCACCTGGAAATAAACCATACCACTGATTATCTCCTTGGAGGTACAGTGCTACCTAAATGCGCTTGGACTGTTTCTAGGATCAGGGGCCACAGGTACTCCTGGTGGAGTTGTTGAGCTGTCCTGAACTAGTCCAGTCCATCATGACTTAGTTGGTCTGTCCCCGATGGAGGCAAGCTGTCTCCTGCAGCACTACTTTGAGGGTGTGCACCGTTGTCTCCAGTGCTCCAGAGAATGTATTTGTGGAGGTGCAGAGTTAGAAGTGATTTGGGTTAGGAGTTAGGAGTAATTTGGGTTGGAAGGGACCTTGGAAGTTCATTCAACATCTGTTCAAAGTAGGTCTAACCAGCAGGCAGCTGCCTCTGCAGTAGGTGTCATGATAACTATTATTCAGGGTTTTCCACACCTTACAACACACCTGACCATTTTCCCAAGAGCAAGGATCTGACTCAATGATTATAATCCAGAGGGATTTTACATCCCCTACCGCAGCTAATTACAAACTCTTGGTTATTGCAAAAGCTGATCATCCAAAGATTTGATTATACATATCTGTCATGAAAGCCAAAAGATAGTATTTCATTTAACAAATGACATCACTTATTAAGGGCATGAGGATGACATTATTTGTCAGAGTTCATGTAGTCTGTGCAGAGTAAAAACTGGAGCAGTCATCTCTCAGGTCACAGAATCACAGAATGTCAGGAGTTGGAAGGGACCTCGAAAGATCATCTAGTCCAACCCCCCTGCCAGAGCAGGATCACCTAGATTAAATCACACAGATGGGTCTGTCACCTTTCTGTGCATTCCTGCTATTAGTTAGCTATTAGTTATTAATAGCCACCCTGCTATTACAGGTCATTTTTGAGGCAAGGCGCAAAGTAGCACAGCACTTGTTAGACGCCAGCTATGTAACGGGTTCCAGTGCTGAAGCTGAAACTGGGGGAAATCCAAAAGTGCTAGTGCTGCTGCTGTACATGTGGTGGGCAGCTGTACTAGGGATCATCAAATGAATGATTCTTCTTAAAACACAGCCTTTCTGACGATCTGTAATGGGGTCCAAATTAGTAAAAGCTGGTTTTGGAAACCAGGAAAGGGTCCCTATGATGTCCAGTCCTGTCAGTGAGAATTAATGTTATAATGATCAAAAAATATATGAAGGTGAGTACTGCTGTAACTTGTTTGAGTTTCAGGCCTGGAAAAATATGCTTAAGGCATCTGGAATCACTTTTTGTTTTGAAATTCAGTTCATACATAAGTGGGCTTGGGAAGAATTTAAAGACAAGATAGTCTTGTCTTGAAAACAAGAAGACAAATGTTTAAATAAGTGCCTTTCATGCATGACCCTCACACTTTGATCTCACATTTAGCTTTTGGTGAGGAACAAAGACTGTTTGATACAAGGTCCTACCAGTATATATGTAAATGGCATGTAGTTAGGAAGCGATTTATTACTTCTGGGAAAAACACAGGAATGTAGCATGGTGTGCAGATCTGTACTAGGCTCGTTCTGCTTCCTGGAGCGATCCAGTTAAGCTCCTTTGCAACTCATATGTGGATAGCCCGTATTGCCAACCCCCACCTTCATCACTGTGCTGCATACCTGCTCAGACTCGCCAAACCAGCACAATCAGGACTGCAGCAATATCTCACTCAAGGTGAGATGCTAGCAACGCTTGTTCATGTGGTCTCAGCTACTATATGAGCTAGTGAATGATGGGCAAGAATTCAGGAGCTGCAAATTGCTGTTGCTGCTTCAAATTGCACATTAAACTGGAAAAATTATAACCTTTTAATGTGTAATTTAATTTAATACCTAAAAAGCAAATCTCTCTTTTAAACCTGTAGTGTGTAATAGCTTGTCCATGTAATTTCTCTGTCCTGAAGTCTGAATGTCCATAACTTGAACTGATATGGATCAGTGATGCTGCTACATTGATTGCAAAGGTGGCATAATTTACACCAGCCGAAGTTCTGACTCAAATGTGCAGAGTCATATATTCCCTTCTGGTCATGTGGGCGCCATGACAGCTACCATGGCTTTATATCCACATCAAAACTCATCTTTAGACCTTTTACCTTAGACCTTTCAGCCGCATGGGGGCTGAAATTTTGTTTTTTAATGTTTCACTGAGCTACATAATTTAGAATCATCAACAACATATACCATTAAAACACACAGAAAACAAATGTCAAGCTCAGATGGAAATGTCCTGAGCCTGGTCTTGAGGAGCTGTGTGATTTCCCATTTGAGGGTTAGAAAGGATTTTTTTGATAAGCTGCCTTGCTTCTTAGAGGTCGAACAACATGGATGAAGCCTGGAGGTGCTTTAAGACAAGGACATCCTCTCTTTTGTTGTGGGGTGTATCTTCAGCCAAATGCAAAACTTATTTCAACTTCAGCAGAGGTAGGAAGGCAAAATAATGTCAATGGGAATTAGAAAGCATGCTTTCTCTCAGTAGCTTGTGTTGCTTTCTCATAAAAAATATGATGCTTATCTACTTTCAACATGATGACAAAACATTTATGGCAAAACATTATTTTTGGCAGTTTAAAAAAAGGCAACAGATCAAGTCCCCCCCCAAAGTTACATCTGTAGCCCTTTCTTCTCTCCAACTTTGAAAAAAAACATCAGAAACAAAAATCAGTGCCCCAAAATACCAAGTTCAAGACATATCTGGAAATCTGAGATGACTTTCCTCAGTCAAATCCATCAGTCTTTACATCAGCTCCAGAGGGATCCTGAGGTTATTTCAGACCAAACTATTGAAACATCGAAGGGAAGTATTCCTTTCTTGCAATGGGATCACAACCAGTCTCCTTCCTGCAAGCATGAAGCTTTTGGACATGAGAGTATCCTTGACTGTCCCTCACGAGTACAGCATGAGGGAATGCACCTCTTTAACTAGGTAGAGAAGCTACTTGCAGGGTCTATCACCATTTGAAGCACAACCCAGTTTGCAAGAAGTAAGGAGATTCATCACCGGGACAAACTGATGTAACGGCATATGGTTTCTTCATTTGGGAAAAGGTTTCAAAACTGTAAGTAGATTGCAGCTTTGCAGAGTAAGCTGGTGCTGGGGCTGTCACTACACTTAGCTTAAAACTGCTTAAGCTATACGGGCTTGTCTGGGTTAATTTTTTTGTTGTTTCTGTTCAGTCCAAAAATAGAGTTGTTTCAGATCTGTTCAAGTTTAGTGTTGTTCCAGTTGTCTTCAGTTTTCTTCTCAAACCCACTTTGTTTTCGCTTTATGCATATTGTCTGTAGGAGGGACTGGAGTGTAGCAGCTGGAGCAGAGCACCGAGGGCTCTGATTCCTGCACTTAGGGATGCTCTTGACTCTAGTCCTGCTTTCCTTCAGATTTTCTTCTGACCTTCTATTCTCCTTCTCACTTTTTCCTCAGCCTACCTGACATCTGGGCTTGATGAGAAGTTATTTACAATCCTGGTACATTGTCTAATCCTAGCATTTGATGGAAATGATGGAAGAGAAGGATTTCTCAACTCCTTCACCCCTGGGAGATGCAGCTCACAGCAGAGGAGCCCACCTCTGCTCCTGGTCATCGAAACAGGCCCCCCACAGCCTTACCCCCATGCTTGTGTAAGATGTGATTTCTCATGCCCTCAGCAAAAAGCTGCCATTTTACATTTTCTTACAACTCGCTGGGCTGCTGCAATTAAACCCCAAAGCCCAAACTTGCAAAAGCAGCGCACTATGCCATGGCACCCGCACATCTGGGGCCGCAGGGGGTTTGTGTGTGAGGGCCTTAGAGGAGCACAGCCTCTCTGGTTGGGTCCCTTTCTGCAACAGGGGCACTGATGTGTGAGGAATGGGGAGCACTGCAGCACCCAATAGGAGAGAACACCGAACTGAACCCTGTCTTTAAAGGTATAAGTGAAGAAATTGGTACAGCCATCCACTTGCTATGAACAGGGTTAGGTTTAGCACAGCAACTTGCAGACCAAGATCAGATATTCTTCCTGCTCTACCTCTTAGGTAATCAACCTGTAAAGCCGCAGGGTTCTGGTAACAATGAGCTAACAGCCCTGCATCCCCAAGCACCCAGTTCCTGGCTGCTCAGTGACCTGCAGCAGCAGGACCAGCCCCACTGATCCCCAGTGTCCTCACCCCATCATCCCCACAGGTCTAAGGGCTGCCATGGCCCCCCGCGAGGACCCCCTTCCATTCCCACACTAGCCACTTTCCATTTTGTTTATGCTCAGGAATTTTGGTCATACCACTGCCAGTAGGAATTGCCTTTCCTGATCACTTCTCACAGAAATTGAAGGTCCAGAGACCTCTGTCAGCAGCCCCCAAATTCTGCTCTTCTGCAGAACAGGGCTGGCGTTGCTGCTGAGTCTCCAGGAGTTCTTGAGATCATTCAGGGCTGCAGCGCTGCCTGTGCATGGCAAAGGCGCCGTGGCCAGCTGCCAAGCTGACTGGAGAAGAACCTTTTTTGGTGAATAATACCACAAGCTGTAAGTGGTGGGAATTCGTGGTCTGAACAGGTGTCAGCAGAAGTAGGGTATGTGTAATGTCTGTTGGCGTATGTGCATGTGCTGAAGCACAGATGCTCGGAGGTTAGCGGTGCCCTCCATGTCTCACACCACGCAGGCAAACCCAGTGATTTTTCTCAGTTCTCTCTGGAATGGGTTTGGATTCGGTGCCCTTCCCACCAATACCCTCAGCCATTCTGTGGGGTGAAGCGTGCACCGTGTGTTTGACAGCTCACAGCTCAGTCCTGCCAAGGTTTTGCCTGGGCGCTGCCTTCCAGCCTTCGCTTGCAGGAGGCTGGAGTGAAATAGCATCTTTGTAAGCGAGAAGGGGTGTGCTGGAGCTGCCTTTGGCACCCATGCAAAGAGGGCTTCAATGTCTGTTAGGCATAAATAATGTTCTGAAGGCTTAAATGGATAAATACTAGAGATGTTGATGAAAGGAAACAGTGCCAGATGCTTTTGGCCAGCGGAACAGGAACGTGTCTCACTGCCTCAGGTTGAAAAGGCTTTGGAAGTTTAGGGCTTGCAAAATTTAGAGGGAGGAAGCACTGTTAATGACATCTGACACATATTTACTTAATTCATGGACAAATTAACCTTAATTATCCAATTTATAAATCAGCTTGAAGTAGAAGGGCCCCTCCTCACACCCCACTGCTGCATATTTGGGGGATTAAGTTGTTTGTTTTTAGTGATAAATTAGAAACATCTGCTTCCGCTGACATGCCGGAGAGGCAGCACGTACAGCAAAGCAGGCCGGTCTGCTCCAACACTGTGAGGGATTCAGTACCAGGGCACAGTTCTGCCAGCCTCTGGCCATGGGGTCCGAGACGACCAGTCCCCTTCCCCTCCAGCTGCTGCTGGGCTTGCCCAGGATGGCTCTCCGGAGGCTGGAGCAGCATCAAGCATCGCCAGCAGTGCACACTCGTCAGAACCTTCCTTTTAAGGGTGTCCTGGCAATCCTTCTGTGCAAGCAAAACTGTTTCTGCTATAGGATCATCGAGTTTTAATGTTAAGGAATTCAGACCTCATGCCAGTGTCACCACAAAGGTCACTCAAGCATGAGCAATGGTGGCAGTAAGCAGTCCAGCCACCCCTACTGAGGAAGAAAATGGTAGTATTTGAGGGAATGGGGATGTCTTACAACCCTGCTGTATCTCCACAGCAGGGATACAACTTCCTGATATCTGCGGCAGCTTGGAAATGACGAAGACGTGTCACTTCAAAGCACTTTCACCTCGTGCAGGAGGCATGACAGCAACCCTTCTGGATACAAGCCAGTATCTGCAGGAGTGGAAAGCTGGCACTGAATCCTGCTGGGTGCTGCAATCCAAATGCACCCTGTGCACCCATGGAGCTGCATCTGCAGTGGACCTGATCAGAGTTTTAATATGTGCCCCACAGGGCTGCAGAAACAGATAGTTGACACACACCAATCAAATATTTTATTTTCAGCTTTGGCGATCCAAACTCTCAAACAGCAGCTATTGTCTGCAAGGACAAAGCATGCCTGCAGGAAAGTAAAAGCCGAGATGCTGGATAGTTTCTACAGCTCCTGTTCCCAAGATGCTCTCTTTTTCTTCCTGGATAT
The DNA here is from genome assembly GCA_013399135.1 of Heliornis fulica. Lineage (NCBI taxonomy): Eukaryota > Metazoa > Chordata > Aves > Gruiformes > Heliornithidae > Heliornis > Heliornis fulica. The sequence goes on along the minus strand of VXBZ01011364.1, from coordinate 372,153 downwards.
TTTCCCCAGGAAAGTTTGAGTATTATGTACATTTAACCAAGTTTTCCCAATAATCTATTGGATCTGTCAGAGCAAAGCAATTTACATAAAGGGCTGGTACTCCCACGTTACTGCCCTGTTCCTACCTGCACTACGTCTCCCTGGTATGATTTCCTACTGCCCCATCTCAGAGCTGGTGTTCAGAGGTCATCTGCAGATGTGTATTGCCACTTTCTAGCAGGAGTGTCTGCACTGAATAGCATAAGCTGTAACTCTTAAGAGGTCAAAGCAGCTGGTCTTCCTCCTGCTCTCAGGAAATCAGTTGGGAAGTTTGCGAATACCACTGCCTTCATTTGAGGTGTGCTTACAGTATGGATCATGACAGGGAGGGATGGCTGATACGAGCTACCTCTTGTCCCACAGCTCTCCATGAGGAGCTGGTAAACAGGGAGCCTGTGGGTAAGCACACAGGCATGCCAGGAAAATGGAAGGGCTATGAGAAAGAGGATATGAAATTGGTATTTTACAGGAGGAAAAGGGTAGAGGAACAGAAGAGAAACTGGAGACAAGTAAAGTATGTGGGACTAGGAGTGCTGCTGAAACAGGACTGTGATCAAAGACTGTTCACAGGGTTTAAGACCAAAAAGGGACAGGACCTGGAAGGTAACCTTCAGAGCACATCCAGGCAAAGCTGGAGCTCTTAATACCTCCAAGGAGCCAACTGCTCTGTTAAAAAGACACAAATTACATGGTCTCTGGAATAAGCAAAGGATGCAGAAAGTAACCTAGGTGTTTCTGTGTTAAGTCCCAAAAGAGCCACTTCCACCACTTAGTGATGGGGAAACAGAGCTCAGAACTGCAGTCTGGAATGTGTTGTGGAGGTGGGATCAATCCCCAGGTGCATTGAAATGCAGCAGGCCGGCGCTGTGCAGGAACACCAGTACAGGACTAGCAAGGCTGGCGTTACATCAAGTTTTTATAGACTGCTGAAAAGGGAAAAGACTTTTGGTCCTACGTTGTAACTGCTAGCAAAAATAGCAGACATGTTCCAGCACAGGCAGCATCTCCCTCCAAGAAAAGGGAGAGTTTTCCTGGAGAAATCCAGAAAAAGCCCAGACTTTATTTTTTTTTCCAAAGGGTAAAAAAACCAAAAAAACCAAGCAGCTCACAGATCTGGTCCTCCTGTGCTGTGCTGATGTTACAACCATGCTGGACTGGACCCAGCGTGAGGCCCATTGGGCCAGTGGGCAGAGGTGAGCTGAGCAGGCTGGACACACACCTCTTCAGCTCTGACCTTCAAGCCCTTTTTTTGTTTTAAATAGCATCATCACTCTCAGTGACTCTAAAAATTGCACATTCTTTAAACTACATTTCAAGTCCCACCTCCATTATTAATACCCTCTCCGCTCATGGTTTGTTTGTTTTTTTTTTCTTGAAAGAAAAATATCTTTATTGAAAGAATGTAGCAAAAACTGAGAGAAATAAACCAGAGCACATTAATTACACTACATCCTAAAAAAAAATCCCCTTTCTGAACAGTTCCCTCCTTCCCCCACTTTAATGTCAGACTCTTGCCAAGTGTTCCCGTTTGTTTCAGGGTGTCGAATTTTGGGTTTGGGTCTCTCCAAAGAGGGAGGGGAGAGTGTAAGCTGAAAATAGGATGGGTGGCCTGATGGAATCCAAGCACAGTTAACTATCTCAATTAAATCTTATTTAAGATTTGGCCTCCACTTCTGTAGGCCCCCTTTGGTCTGAGAGATGTGATACTTACACAGATCATAGAATCACAGAATTGTAGGGGTTGGAAGAGACCTCGAGAGATCATCGAGTCCAACGAGGAAAACAAATGCAGTAGATAGACTGAAGATGAGCCAATATGTTTAAGCCAGCACAACATATGGACTCTCACATCTCTCAGCCTAGGAAAGACTACTCCATACAGATTTCTTATAGGTTTGCCCAGACTAAGTGAAACATCCTAGCCAGTGAGACTTTCCCCCTCTTCCCCCCTGGATTGTTTTATAACCATATACCTCTCGCTGCCAGGATCTTTTTCCCATTATGCACAGTCTATTCACCCCCCTAAAAGTGATCCCCATTATCCTCTGGGATAAGAACTGGCTTTATTCTAATCAGTCCTGCCTTTCCCAATGCATACACCTCAAAGAAATGGGTAGACTGATTAGATGGCCTTATCCCCTCCCACCCAAGTTTTAGTAAAAGTTATCTTTGAAGACTTGAGTCAGGACCTGTGTGATTCTGCCTTCGCTTTCCCATCTGCCTCTGACATCAGATGAGGCTTGAGGCTAAACACCCAGGAACAGATTCACGGTGCTTTTCCAAAATGAAAACTGAACCCTGATCTGTGAAGACCCTACTTCAGCATTGCAAAATCAGAGTGATCTGGATCTCTTCTTCAACGCAACAGAATTACCCTACTGATCTGCACCTCTTGGGAGTCTGTGAGCAGAAATGAATACCTTTTGCTGTCAGTGGCAGCCTGATGCCTGTAACTAAAATGTAAATCCAGCCCATAAATTTTGTTACTTGCAGCCTTTATTTTCCAGGTATGATCACAAAGATGAGCCTGCAAATCTTCCTTTGCCAAGGCAATCACCTAATTACTTTGCTGTCCTTTTGACTAAAACTGAATTCACTCCAGCAGATAGCATGGAGTTTGATCTGTCTTCTGTGACAAGCAGCCTCTGGGAATCAGAAACACTATATTTTTTAAGCCTTTTATTTGTATAAAAGGTTGCTGACTTCGGATTTTCACTCCCCTGTGAGATAAGTTTTTCCAAGCGATCTAAATTGTGATTTTATCGTCTGCAATGTGTCTCCATGGGAACGCGGGTGTTATTTGATCACACAATGGCAGCATGTGTAATGCTGCTGTAGCATCTGTTTAAGGACCTTGAAAATGAGGTTTACCTGAGCATGGGGCAGGCCTGAGAATGGACACGTCACAGAGCACTAAAGAAATGTCATCTCAGTCACAGTGTATGGGACAGAGGTGCTCCTCCAGCAGGCACTCAAACCCAGCCCTTGGGACACTGTTCCTACGTGGGCTTCCATCTCCCTTCTCACTTTGCCACTGTGACTGATCTGTAGATAAGTGCAACAGTGAAATGTGGAGCTGATGGAGGAGATGACATAATATGAACATTGTATTCTTAGTTTTTGTTATTGCCTGTTACTGCTGCTGAGCCAGAAGCAGTCCCTGTGGCTGAGATACTAAATTGAAGAAGTCATCCTGTCTCTTGTGTCACTGAGCAGTATGGAGTGGGACCAACATTCACCATCTTTGCTCTCACCTACCTGTCAGATTGGTGGGATATTGTGGAGGAAGGACAAGGAAGGCAACCTCTAAGAGAGGCAAATATGCTTCCCAATGCCAGTGCCACGTAGTCCTCATCCAGGGGACACCTGATGGAGATGTGCCCAGCTCTACCTTTCCAGAGCTCAGTGAGGGTGGTGGTGGGGGGCTTCCACTCAGCACAAAACTTAACTGAGGGACAGCTTCTAAGGGAACCACGCTTCTAGGATCTCCTCTGTGTCAGTGGGGAGGCATATCAGCTTCTCCACCTCCAGTTTTGCTTTTCTGTACCCTCTCCCCTTCTCTCTCTGTTCTGTTCTCTTAAATGCATTTTTGGAGCTGGGCTCACAGGGAGACAGCATCATGGGGGACCGACAGCCCTGCATTTCCATCAGGGAAGACCTGCTCCAGTAGCACAGCTGAAGGTATCCCAAGCCAGGGAGAACAGAGAGCAGGCACCAGATGAAGGAGTGGTTTTCTCTCTTTAACACAGCATGCTATATTACACGATAGCTGTGTGATTTCTGAAGCAGGTTGCTGCTAGCGAATTTCCATAGCTTGCACGGCTCCAAGGGCCATGGGTAGTGATGTGCTCACACCCATATTTTCCTAAAACTTCAGCATGAACAGCTTCATCATTTCCTTGAAAGTGAGTGGGTTAGAGAAATTAGCCACCAGTGTGAGTATCAGGTTTTGGGCGTCTGGCATACAGCATGCCTTGCTTCAGCCTCGCCTGGATAGTGGTAAGCAGAGACCCAGGGGAAAAATGGAGCAAGAAACCACTAATCCATTTACACTCTCACCTTCCCAAACCAAGGCTGTGTTTAATCACTTAACACTCAGCATTTCATTTGTATTTGACAACACACTTTCTCTCCCCAGTCTGTGCAGGGGATCTATGCATACTGCCCCTATGAAAGCACAAACAATTAATTGATCTTAAAAAAAACATGCCAAACAGAAGAAATACCCCAACAAAATCACAAATGCATATATTTGTGAGAGATTAGTTAATTAAAAGCAGCTTAGCCTTGCAAGAGGACAATCCTAAAGCAAAATGATTTATTTGGTATTTACAGACTTTTTAATTATTTTTTTGCAAAACAAGTTGCCATGAAGCCATAGCAACAAAGGTTAAAGTGAAGATTTGGAATGGTGTTGGAATCATTCACAAGGGAAAAAACAATAATCTTCTTTGAGTTGATGGAATGCATGCAAGATTAAAGCTAGATAGAGAGAAATATTTCAAACTATTTTAGGTGATTAAATCACCCCAAACCCTGTGACAGGTAGACATTTAAACATTTTTTTTTCTGCAAAATTGTGTCCTTGATTTTTTAAAAAAATAATCTGTCCGGTAGCTTTTTGATAGCAATGTTACATGCATAAATGTCCTAGTTTTCTACTCTTCTCTTACAAGACATGTAAACAGATTTCACTGAAGCTCTACTACAGTCATTTCCTAAGGCAGTCACTTGTATCCCAGCAAAAATCTGTGTTTTTCTCAAAGGTCCCTCTAATGCATTCCCTTCTTCAGATGCATTTCAGAGAAGTCAGGATAGGAAAGTAGAATCGGTTACAACTTACCTTCATACTCAAGTAGATGACATTGGATTTTTCAGGGAAAGCAACCTGCTTCGTCTGAGTAGTGGATGAGTTGTAAAATCAAGCCAACAGGTAATTGTTGGTGATTCAAGATCCTTTTAAACCATTTTGAATGTGGCGATGACAAATAACATACTTTGGGAAAACTAGTTTGAAGCTTGATGCTCTGGTATCGAGTTTTGTAACTGTCTGTCTCAGCTAAATCAGCTCCCTCTCTTTTCCTCGGATACTTGCCAACTTTTCTAATTTAAAGCAACTGTGAGCTTGCTCTAAAACTCCTGCTGGAAGGAGCTCTATGTATACCACGGAGCAAGGATCAAGTGTGTGCTCCAGATTGAAGTGGTATGTCAGAGTCCTAACAGGACCTGGGGCATAGCCTCCCTGAGGTAATGTTATATCATCTTTGGAAAGCAGGATAGGCTAAATTGTCTCCTTCTGAGTAAAGACACAGAGAGGAGGAAAAAATCATGCTCCTCCTGGCATGTCGTCCCCTCAGCGTGGGCTTTGGGAGGAGCAGCATCTGCTCCAAAGTGGAGCAAGGAGCAACGGCCTCAAATACATGAGGTGCTCAGATATCCCAAGGGAGCCTGGCCCCCAAACCAGAAAAAATGCTTCCAGTATTTTGGGGAGCTAGTCCTTGGTCTGAAGCTTTGGGGACAGGTCCAGGGGCTTTCTCTTGGGGACAGGTCCAGGGGCTTCCTCTTGGGCTTCCTCTACTCATGGGATGGCCAAGCTGAACACAACCCCAAACAGCTCCCTCATTTGATTTTGAAGAGTTTCAAAAGAAACTCATGGCAGTAATGCTGTCTTCTGAGACTGTCAAGCTTTAAATATCAGAGGCAGGTTTTCAAAGACATCACTTACTGGGAACAACTCTGTTCTGCTTCGCTCAAATTAAGGTAGTGGAACATGCAAAATGTTTCACACAAGAGAGCCGCCTGTGCCCATGTCGAATTCCTCCTTTTTGCAGGGATTCATTTCAGACAGTTCTGGTTGACACATGGTGTGCATTTGTGAATTGACATAAACAGTGCCCTTTCACAAAGATGAGTTTTCTCAGAAGAGTAGCTAAAAGCAAGCAAACAAATAGCCAAATGATAGAACATTACTGTGTTTGGGAAATGTTACTCTCTGAGCTTCCACTGTACCATAACAAACGTCTGTTTAAATATGAGGATCCCGAAACTCACAGACTCAGAAAATCACAGAATGATTTGGGTTGAAAGGGACTGTAAAGATCATCTGTTCTTCCCTTCCTCCACCCCATCCTCCACTAGCCCAGGTTACCCAAGTAACCAGTGATGGACTGGAAAGCCTTTTTCAGGCTATGCCACAAATCTCTGGTGCCTAATAGAAATGCATCCTACTGACCTGCAGATGCTAAGGTGACAAAGTTTACTGAAGTTATTAAATGACTTGTGGCTTTTTCAACCATATTCTTTTGCAGAAATAATATTGGTAAAGATGGCATTAAACTAAAATTTTTAGAGAGGTTTGGTGAAAGTAGAAATTAATCTTCTGTGGCAAAACAAGCTGATGTCAAAATACCGCTTTGAATTCACTATAAAAGGTCTCTTTAAACTGAATCTACTCATTTACATTATACTGAAATATTAAGTATTTCATATTTTAAATTAAAAATTAAAAACCAGGATCCTGCATGTTCCATTAAAATAGATAAAACACTACTGCCAGTGATGGCAGAAAGGGTTTAAGGAAAATGCTTTTTTTTTTGAGTGGAATTTCATACCAGTGCAAAATTATAATAACCAGGATTTACTCTATTACAAAATCATGTGAAAACTTTATTATATAATTTGACAAATCTTCGGTTTTCCCCAAATTATAGTTATCTGAGTGTTTTTATTTTGTTCAGTGGACCTGCTGGTTGACTTGGATGCAGGTGGGCAACAGTGACAGCACAAATACCATCCTATCATGTCACTTACACGTATTGTAGGAACAACCAAAATTATTTCTGTATCTTTTCACTTTGTGATCGGACATTAGACATATCCCTTCAGGTTTTTGTATGCTTGCAGGGTTTACCTGGGATTTTTAGAGATCATCCAGAGAGCGTTGTCCTAGTTTTCTCAGTTCATCTCCTGTTGAGGAAAGCCTGAGATGCTCCTTTCTCCTCCTGATGAGCTTTTCTTGGTCAAGCAGGGGATGTCACCTCATCACATGGGAAAAAAACCACAGGTTTTTTAACAGTGGAGAAGATTGGCAAGAGCCAACTACCAAACCTGGCCCCCGCTGCTGGTTAGTACTAGCTCTGGACTGGGTCTGTTTCACTTCCATTCACTTACCTGCTTTGTAGGAGTGTGACAAAGGACTGAATGCTATTGATAGTATTGTAAGCTATATTAATTCCAAACATTTTGTAGCAGCAATAAAAAAAATGAAAATATTTCTTCTGAGGTGTTGTGATCTCCAAGAGAAGCTGAATAGTTTTCTGTAGTCCACAACACAGAGTTAGAGCACTGGCTGGCAGTTTGGCTCTTAGGTTGTAGAGAAAGAGCCTTAAGGAGGAAGATGGAGTTAAGATTTGTCAGAGGGAAAGGGACATGAGCTCCAACACAGCCAGAATCTTAAAAGTAAGTGTTTGAGCCCATTTCATTTACTTACCAAACTTTCCAGATCAGAGAAAGGTGGCAGAAGTGGAGGACAACCTGCAAAGCGCTCAGCGAGATTTGAGGTTTAAGTGTTCAACAGAAAATAAAAAAAAACCCTCTTTTTTTGAAGAAAGATTACATTTTATAAAGTTTCTCACCAGTGCCTGTGACAGGGTCATTTTAAATCCCTCTAAAGTTACAATTCTAGGCAACTCTTTCACATTTTAGCACTTCACCAGAACATTGATTTTCTTGCTTTTGGCTTGGTCCAGGTGCAGCTAGGGTAGGATGGAGCTGCTAGATGCAGCAGCTGAAGCAGAAACTTCTATTTGCCATTCATGTCCTTACAGGTACGATACAGCAGCTAACACAGGGGTCCAGAAAAAGGGATTCAGTCATCTTGGAGAAATGTCAAAGGGGAAGAAAATGCCTCTTGCTTCACCTGTGAGAGCAAGCTTCATGCGGTCATGTACATGTGGGCATTCATTGTATCTTGAAGACAAGAACCATGAATCCATGTGGTAGATGCATAGGAGTAAACTTGCTCTAAGGAATGTAGTTGTCACACCTTTGACAAATTGTTATCTTCAATCCTCTCATGTGGCCAGCAGCTGGGACTTTTTCCTAGTGATATCTTTAAATCCTTCCTCTGACCAAAGTGTTTTAAAATTCAGCAGGTTCTAATAAGTATCAAGGATGCTTCCAACAAGAGTATCTGAACCAGGAATCAAGAAAAATTCTTCATCTGCAGTGAACCACTAAGTAGTTGATTTGCTGTCAGGAAGGAATTTATGACTTTGTCGCATTAAAAAGAGAAGTATCCTTTGATGATGGGATTTGGGATTTTCCCTGTGTTATGGCTGACTGCATTTACAACCAGATAATATTCAGTTAAATTGCCAAGATGTGAATGTAACTGCTCAGGATTCAACTCACTTCAATGTTAAGAGAATGAGCAGATTTTTCTGTCATGGTGCACTCCAGGAGGTCACAAAGCTGCTAAAATCCAGAAGCTTAATTCTGCCCTTGTACGGGGTGGTGTGAAGACTGGCTTCATCCAGGTAAATGTAAATTATGTTTATTTAGGGCCCAGTGGCCCTAAATGAGAAGAAAATTCAGTTGTTACATGGAAATATGGTGTCAAATCATATGAAAAGTTTTGCTTAGCTTGGTTGTTTACTTTTTGGGGTTGCTTTGAGGTCCCTTCTAATCTCCACCATTCTGTGTATTTGAGGTGACTATCAAGGAAAGCAAAGGGGGAGGGATGGGTGGTCTGCTTTTAAGGCATGCTGTTCTCATGACTCCTAGATGGTGAACCCATCTGGAGATGCCCCACAAGTGAGTGGCTGCAGGATGGGGGCAGACTGAAGAACAGCTTGTGTCCAGAGGAGTCTGCAAAAACTGGGGATGCACACCTCAGGGAGGCACCCTGGTACCAGTGGATTAACGTCACAGGCACTTTTTATCTATATGAAATGCAAAGTGTGGTTCCAATAGGTGACTTTTCAAATGAGTATAATTAATTCTAGTCCTAAATTTGCTAGAAAACACAACCCAGATCTCATTTACCCAGGGAAATTACCTAACTTCTGCTCCACACCTCCATTCAATCATTAGTCACCAGTGTAAACTAACATGCAGAGTGTAAGTCTTATCTGCTTGGAACAGATTGAAACAACTCTGCTATACGTACTGTTCTGAAAGTGAGTGTGATTCAGTGCAAGCCGTATAGAGCATTTTATTTCTCACCCTCCAGTGAGTCAGATCATCCCAGTGTTAGGGCTTGGCTTAATGGGGCAGAGCATCACAGCTCCATTGCCTCCACTATACATCTGCAATTGAAATTTTAGTTGGAGTTATGCTTCACTTGTCTATACCTCCGCACAAAGAGATGGGGGGTGGGGAGGTGCAGAGCCGGGGCCTTTTTCATGCTGGTTTTTCTCCCCTCCTTTTTCTGTCAAGAACACACTTTTCCAGAAGGAGCCTTAAACACCAAAGCTCAGACTTGCAAAGATGTTTTGGTACCTCAGGCTGTGACTTTTGTGTCACTTGGAAAGTGTTGGGTTAATATCACTGGGCACAGGTCCTTCCTCAAAGTTAAAAAAACAAGGTTTGCCTTCACATTGCCTTGAGTGGGAGTTAAGACCTCACACATGCTGAGGTGAAGTTCCTGTGCAGGTCATAGAGATGTTTCACTAAATTTCAAATATTTCACTTTCTTTCAAATCCACAGAAACAGTATGGTGGAAATGGAAATGAAGCCCACATCGGTCAGTTCACATCCCTTTCAGAGGAAGGTTTTCTACATGCCATGGGTGGCTGTACAGATGTATCCTGCAGAAGCACCACAGCTTCCTCTCCATGAGGTCTCAGCTTTATTTTGAAATAGGAAATAAGTCACCAGTTTAGCTTCTACTCATATCGGATGGCATGAAAACATGCTTGGTGTGATGAAGTGTAATAAGAACAGCTTATATTTATTTCTCTTCTGCCAAGTACAGTCAAGCAGCAATTAAAGATAAGTCTAAAAAAACCGGCCAACTTAAAATTAGCACACACACTGATTTGGGAGGACTGGGAAACCAAATACTTCCTCTGAGCAGTTTCCTCTTCCTGGGCGTATTGAGTTTGTACAGTGAGAAAGCCAGCGCTGCTGGCCCTGTGTCAGTGCTCTGCTGACACGGGTGAAGTTCCCACAGCCCTACTGCTGCTGCTGCCATGTTGTGCGCAGGAAACCCCTGGCACTGACCACCTCAGCGTTAAATCCAAGGCACCCATACAGTTACTGTGATGAAGGCCCGCTGGCATTGGAGACGACAGGCAGAGACGGTGGCAGCAGCAGTACCCGAGCACTCCTGCCCCGCTCTTCATTGCCCAGGACTAAAGGGTGCCTTATGGAGGTCATGTTTCTACAAGCCCCACATTCAAACCCCTTCTGAAGAAGAATGCTACAGCTACTCACAAAGGTTAATGACATTTCATTGCTTGCACACATCAGTCTTAATTTACTTTAGATGTTGACACAAATCTATTCAGCATAACAGATGCAAACTACTTACTTTTGTTCTCTTCTGTTTCAACAGAACAATGCAGGAAAGGAGTTTTTCCCTGTTCCATATTCCACGGGGCTATGCTTGTAGCACTTCAAGTCATAAAGAAAACATTATCGGCTTGAACTACTTTCTAGTTTCCTTATTTTGTTTGTTCAAAGAGAAAGTTATCCGATTTATTATGCTTGGTTTGTCTGGAAGCAGTCCGCGATGTGCTAGATGAGTGCTTTGACCTTTTGCATATTCTGCAGTTGATTGGTTTAACCATCCATCTTCTCCACTTGTTGAAACCCACACTTAGCAAAGAAAGGCCAACAGCCAAGCCTGCATGAAAAATGTGTTGCAAAAGGAATCAATTAAGAGCGGGGTATATTTCATCGTGTTTCCCACAGACGTTGAAGATTATGCAGTATTTGAAAAGTTGCCTGAGGTGCCTGGACTTCACAACTGCTGACAAATTATGATTGTGTTACAGTATTTTGATAAATTTATTTTTTTTTAAATAATAATCTTATGTGATCCCATCACCCCAGGACAAGGCAGTTACGATTCCTGTTTCTCACAGTGATCTAAGTTCTACCACTGGTCTCTCTAGTTTCCTTCTATCTTGCCGACTCCTTTAATTCAACATAGCTAAAACCAAACTCCATATTTTCCTTGTCTAATTCCCTACTTTCAACTATTCCATCCTCACTTTTGCTGAGAAATGTGAAGGGAAAAAAAAAAGATAGAGATGAACAAGCTGATACGGAGTTTGATCACAGGTTTCAGGCAAGGTTCTCCAGAGTATGCCCCCTCTACTGTGCCTGTGTCCGTGTACAGATTTGCTTTCCTACTGGCAATGCCAAGCAACCATCCCTCTGCCTGCATCTCATTCAAGGCTCATCCCTGTGAGCATCCAGGACATGCTGCAATCCCAGCCCCAAACTCCTGAGCAAATACCAGGCTGAATGCCCCACTCGTTTTATCATTGCTGTTGCTGGCGCTAGCACTGGGTACCAAAGCAGCTGACTGAGGGTTCGCAATCACAGGATCAAAGGGCAGATAAACCCCCCATTTTCTCAGTGACCCTTGGATTCACAGTCTCACCTCTGCAGCACAGCTTGGATTCAGCAGGGGGCTAGAGGATTCCCTTTGGGCAGAGAAGCCCATGGCCTGGTGGTAGGACACAAACCTGAGCAACAAGAGGTCGAGAATTGAAGTCCATCAGGCTCAGGGTATCTCTCGAGCTGCATATAAAACTCCCTTGGACAAATGCTATTTATAAAAGGCTATTGAGCCCTCAGATGTGGAGGGCTGCACCTATCTTATTTTACAAGGAGAGAGTTGTTCAAAGTAAAGGATGTGCAGAAATCATCACAAGCCTCTCCAAAGTGGGGTTTATGAAAGTATTTCAAGCACTGTTGATCTTGAGCATAGGTGAAAAGAATTCAAACACCAAAGAAGTTATTTTTTAAGTGTAAGCACATGACATTTTATACTGAAATGTTGGCAATCCTGTCCAGACAGAAATATGGCATTCGGATGCATCTCAGCCTGCTTACCCAGTCACAAAACTCATGACTAAGTAAGTAAACATGATAGTAAAAGAGAATTGTGTAAGAAAAGGCTGTATACCTCCAGTAAGGATATTAAGGAATTAAACTGAATTCACCCAGTGCATAACCAAGACAACAAAAACATTATAAAAAGATCCACATTTGCTTTGTCGGATGAGACTGGTTTGTATGAATGGAGAAACTGAAGAAGTCCCTTACCCGAGGAGGGGCATTTTTCCCATATAATTCAGACCATGCCCTGCCTCCTAACTCCCAACATGGCCCTTGATCTGTGTGTCTCCCTGGCAGGAAGGGCAGCTGTGGAGCGCAGCTCGTGTTCACTCCGCGAGACAGTCAGCCAGTCATAATTACCTTCCTAACACAGCAAGGATCAGACTCACACATGAAGCACCATATGGCACTCCCGGACTGCGGTGGAGTTATCTGACACCCTCCTACATATGATTCGAGGGTTACTCCAGGATAAAATGGCAATTGCTCAAGAAAACCAAACACTACATATGGGCATGCATGTATAGTCATTTCTGCTGTTCCTCCCTGTCCGGCTGATAGACTGTCCTTCTGGCTGCTAAACTGCTCTCAAAAGGTGGCATTTCTTTTTTAAAATGCTCTTCAATGTAATAGGAAGGGGATTCTTTTAATTAATAGACACCCATCCCCCCAAAGCTCAGAGAAAACAAATGCAGAGAGACCGAAGCTCCATGACTTACAGATGTACAGCAGCGGAGCAGGATGCAGCCTGCGTTACCAGCAGGTACCTAACTACATGGACTCAGCATCAAAAATAATCACTTGAACTCAGCCTCTTTGGAAAGACTGGAAAGATCCATGCCATTAAATTTCTGTTCATAAAACTTTATTGCCTATGGATGTCTTTCCAAGTGAGTAGGTTGTTGGCTATACACATTTCCTGACCTGTGCAAGTTCTCTGACACTAATGGTAGCAAAATATAGCTGGTAACTTTCTGAAGCAAACCATCTGATTCAGAACAAACAAGCCACTGCTGTCACAATTAGCTTGACTACTTAAACCTGCTGAGCTAGCACAGCAGCACTGACCAGCACCAACAATTTATCTTAGAAAGCCAGGGCATTCTTTCTTCCAAGCATTCTGGGATGTAGCAGAATGGCCAGAAGTTTTGGGTAGGGACTTCAGCAGGTACAGCTGAAGATTTTACTGCTCATCCAAAATCCCTGATGTGTGCTGCCATGGTGCAGACCCATGGCTACCTTTGTGTAATAGAGCACTTGACTAACAGAAGACTGTGGATCAGATCATCAGAGCCCACCCACATCTGATTCTCAGATATTCAGGTGTTGGGCACAGACGTTGCGCCTGGAGTGCAATCAAAAAGATAGGCTGAGCTTATCGAGCAGTTCTCTGCTGCCAAAAATGGGGTGCCTGCTCCCCTCCCCCCAGCACCCTGCCCTGCTAGGCTGTGTGCTCCCACAGCTGGCCCTCCCACTCACCCCACACCTCTGTGGGAAGAATCAGCTCTTTAACCTGGCCATAAACTTACCCAAGAGGTTGTCTCATTTTTTCTGCCAAATGAACAAGCTGAGAGAGTCACCAGAGGCCCCAGGCTGTGTCAAAGGCTGTGCAAAGGCTGACAGCAGAGAGCAGGGGAGGGACTCCCTGTAGCAGGGGAGGGACTCCCTGTATCAGGAGGGACATGGCACATACAGGACTGTGGCTACTGGCCCTGTAAGTGCGCAGCCATGTGAAGCTGCAGGCAGATCCAAGTGACTGAATGTGTTATGACCCACTGGCACCATCATCTTCTTCTCAGCAGGCTGCCACGCTGGCAGCAAGTGGTGGTGGTGTACGCTGGGCAGTACAAGGTACTGGAGTTCACAGCCCTGCCCAGTTGTCAAGAACATGTCTGGTGGCAGTGGTACTGCAATTGCTTTTTGAGTCTGGGATTGCCTTTTGAGTGCACCAGCTTGCCCAGACACCAGGATTCGGTTTAGGTTTGCAGGACACTTTTCACTGAATTAAAGAAGTAGAGACCAGAGTCTCTGAGACTTAATTCTAGCATTTCATTGGAGTGCCTCAAGCAGGAGATGATACCACCTTACAGTCTCCTCCCAAGGTGTCGTGGCTCTGTGCAGAAGGATGGAGGATGCCCAGCCTGGCTGCTGAACATTGCACTGGCAGAAGGGACTTGGAAACACCGCTGCTCTCAGAACAAAGCTTGGCACTGGGGTAAACTCGTGGTGTGGGTGGAGAGAAGGTGCTGAAGCAGCAGTGGTGGGGAGCTCTGCCAGCTGAGGGGCAGCCCCGAACTGCCTAGTGGGACAGTGCGGTGTTAGCCAGGCCGTAAGGACAACGGTCTACATGCTCAGACAGATGGTGTTAGTGGAAAGGAGCGGGAAGGGGCGGAAAGAAGCGCTGACACCTTCCCTGCCAAGGCTGGGAACAAGCACTGCTGCAGCTCCACCACCCAGGGATGAGATGCCAGAGACTGGGTGCCCCCTCCCCATCCTCAACCAGACCTCCAGCTCATCCTTCACTGCTTGGAAACAAAGGTGCAAGTATAATGCAAGGAGCAGCAAGGAGTTTGGAGAATCATGTGGCGCAGCAGAAGTTGGAGTGGTACAAGCCCAGAAAGCTGCAAAGACCATCACTGCCGAGCCCCGTTCCTGGTGAGGGGCGGGGGGCTTAGGTGAAAGACATCTATTTGGATGTGGAAGTCTAAGAAAAAAAAACAAACAGTCTTATGTACCCTTATTTTCTTATCCCTTTTTACCCTTTTTTGTGTGTGGGGTTCCTAACTAATTCCTAATTCAGTCCATCTATAGAAAATAAACAGATCAGTGTTCTGGAATCTGTTTTTAATTACAGTGTTGTTTCTTTAATGAAGAATGAGGATATCCTTTCCCTGTCCCATGTGACCTGTTTTCTATAGGGTTTATATTTAAAAAAATTCCAAGTATCTTTCTTTTCTGGTTCCAAAATATCCCTGTTCTCCACCCCTCATATTTCCTGGAAAGCATTTTAACTCCATAGTAACTAATTACAGTGTGAATATATTTATCCTTGCAGATACAAGAGGCCTCTAATTTCCGTAGTGCTGTTTTCCAAAGTTTTTTGAAGCTTCCCAAGTGACTCCAGCCAAACAACATAGGAGTAATAGCACTGCAAGGCAGAAGGATTACATCATTAGGAATCATTAAGAAATCACGGGCTCTGTCTCCTTTCGTACTAGTGTCTGTCTGTGCCTTTGTGCAGGGTTTAAGAGGGCTCATTCAAGGTTGTTCTGCCAGGGCAGAAGAACCTCAGCAGACTCACACAATAAAGATTCATCTTTGAGAGACAGAATTACTTTGGTTCCTAAATGCACAGCCATGGCTTTAACATTAATTAATATTTAATATGGATTTATCGTTCCTTGATGCCCTCCCCACTGCGAAAAGTCTGTCCTTAGTGGGAGAATGGAGCATCTGACAACCAAACCCATCTGTACAGGGTTGGGTTTTTTTTCATGTTTAAATAGATATTTCTCTCCACTTTGAAAGAGTCTCTGAAATCACTTCTCCCAGAAACTGAGGATAAAATCTTTTTCTCACCTGTTGGTTAAACCTCTGGATGAGTGAAACTCCCAGGTGTCCTTTGAGGTTTTAGGGAAAGTTCTCTCCTGGCTACCAAAAGCCTTCCCTGCAGGGGCCCTCAGGTGCTGTGAAGGACACACATTTGGGGACACGTTGATCGCAAAACTCATGGCACTGTAGAAAAGGAGCCAGCTGAAACATCTGAAACAGCCCAGGGAAGCAAGGAGGGATGCCCGTGAATTGGAGCCACCTTTGTGCTGCAGGTGCAAAATCAGGAAGCAGCAAAGGAGCAGGAGCAGCAAACCCTGCCTGGATGGGTTCCCCAGCCCATGCCCAGCTGCCTTGTGCAGCCAGCATGGAGAAGGGCATCCCGCGGTGTGCAGGTCTGCGGTCCCCTGGCCTTGCTCAGTCCTCCAGAGCCAGCACCACGGCATGCGGCACCTGGCACCACCTTCCCAAAGCCAAAGACCATCACGCTGAGGGGCAGGCAAACCCTGCCCAGGTCCCCTCCTGGTGTCAGTGTCGAGTGCAAGCAGAAATGCAATATTTAGAGGGGGGTGAGGAATCAAAGGCACATGCTTAGAAAGAGGTAGGGTTTTTTTCTCATAATTTCTTAATTAAAATTAGTGGGTTTTTTCCTCCATGACACCAGGCCATGATTCCAGCTTAATGCATGGAAGAACTCTATATACTTTGCTAAGCACACCAAGAAAGGGAGCATGTCTCAACATTTCCCCTTGTATACCAAGGAGATAACTCTGTCTGACCACTTCTATTTCCACGAGTTAAACTACTCTTTCCCTCTCTACATCACAGTTGTGTGTGAGTGTGTATGTATGGTTTATACCCACGAACAAGGAATCTGTTATTGTTAAACATTGCCATTTGACTTTCGGTAGTGAGTTAGAAAGTCTAGGAAACAGTTTTGCAGCTCATGGATCGTTTTGATTTGGCTGTTGATCAGGGCAACAACTGAGCTTTGCTGCTTTGAAATACTACACATTGCTTTTCTTCTTTTTTTTTTTTTTCCAAGCAAAACCAAGAGTAAATATGAAGGATGGAAGAGCTGCTTTGAGTTGAAAAGAAACATTTAATTTTTTGAACACTGATATTAAAAGAAAATGAAACAAACCAATAAAAATACTGTTATGAAGTGTAGGAGACAACTCCTTTCTCTGCTTCCGGGAATCTGATCCATTCTTCCCACCTTCCAGGAGGATATCCCAGTGTCCAGCTGTGACAATATTCTTGGGTGGATCCTCTGAGTCTCACTGACATAAATTCAGCTTTACACAGGCTAGGTAAGTGTTTTCTGCACTGAAGAAAAGATTATTTTATCATTGAGAGGGTGAGAGCACGCCCCGGTGATGGGGGACACTCCAGCCCCCTCCCAGTTACTCCCACCATGATTCAAAACAAAATCTCAGCATGAGTTCATGAATTCTCATCTGCTGCTTCAAAATGACTTTATTTCAAGATTAAGTGATTTGTTCCCCTGTCACCTCCCCAAAGAAGAGGTAAAGGAAAGAGAATGCTCTGCTTAGCTGTATTCCAGATAATCTGTTTTGGCTTAGTGACTAGTTTTAATCCTTTAGAAAAAAAAGGGTGACATAGAAGCAGGATTTGCTATTGTCACAGTTGGATTCCATGGGCAGAAATGATCGAATTAGTGCTCCCAAGTCACTCCCTGAAGGCAGTGTCTGCTACTGAACATTAAGCAAAGTCTCTCCTTGCACAGATGTCTTGCATCAGAAAGGCATGATCTGCCATGCTGGGGGCAGAGTGGCTGTGCAGATGCAAGGACGTGGGGATGTGGGAAAGAAGGGATGTGGGGTTGTTGGGATGTGGGTGTCCTTGTTTCAGCTAAGATAGCGATAATTTTCTTTGTAGTAGCTAGCAAGGGGATACGTTTTGGATTTCTGCTGGAAAGAGTACTGATCATTTAATTTTTATACAGGGATGGTTTAGTTACCACTGAACAGGGCTCACACAGAGCCAAGGCCTCTTCGGCTCCTCACCTCACCCCACCAGTGAGTGGCTGGGGATACACAAGGAGTTGGGAGGGGACACAGCCGGGACAGCTGACCTTGATGACCAAAGGGGAATTCCATAGCATATGATGTCATGCTCAGCATATAAGGGGCTGGGAGAAGAGGGACGGGGACAGACACACAGACAGTGTTTGTCTCCCCAAGTCACCAGGAGGGACCAAGTGAGCAGCTGCATGGGGCTGAGCTGCCTGCTGGAGTTAAACCACAAGAGTGGGGGAGAAGGGATGTGGGGATGTGGAGATATAGGGGTGCTGGGATGGGGGAAGCATGGACATGTGGATGAGAGCCTCCTTCCCAACATGGGAAATCCTCACAGACACATCTGCACAGCATGCCTGAGAATGTGTCCAGAGCCCTCTGCAGCATCTGTCCCCACAGCACCCATCAAACCGATTTTTCCTTGCAATGTCAATATCATTTGATAAAACACCAGCAGAAACCCAGCTGTGATGTAGCAGCCTGTTCGCTGCTCCAGATGGGAAGTATTCAGGAATATGCCTGGGCTTCACCCTCGAAGAAGCCTTTGGGAAGCCACCTGAGGACAGCTGTGGCAGCCCTGCCCATCCCGGGGGCCTGGGGTAGGGAGCCTCAATGCCGTGGGAGGAGGGGGGTGCTCCCGGTGCCTGGGGAAACATTGTCCTCTGCTTGCTGAGCGAGGCAAACCAGGAGGGGGCTTTGCCCCCACTCCTAACCCAAGCCTCGGGTCTTTCGTGGATGACAGGTTGGCCATGAGCCAGCAGTGTGCCCTGGTGGCCAAGAAGGCCAGTAGGATCCTGGGGTGCATTAAGAGGAACATAGCCAGCTGGTTGAAGGAGGTGATCTTCCCCCTCTGCTCTGCCCTGGTCAGGCCTCACCTGAAGTCCTTTGTCCAGTTCTGGGCTCCCTGGTACAAAACAGACAGGGATCTCCTGGAGAGAGTCCAGCGGAGGCCACAGAGATGATTAAGGGCCTGGAGCATCTCTCCTATGAGGAAAGGCTGAGTGAGCTGGGGCTGTTCAGTCCTGAGAAAAGAAGACTGAGAGGGGATCTCCTCAATGTTTATAAATATCTGAAGTGCAGGAGACAAAGGGAGATGGCCAACCTCTTCTCAGTGGTCTGTGGGTTCAGGACAAGGGGCAATGGTCACAAGTTGGACCACAGAAGGCTCTGTACGGACGTGAAGAAGAACTTCATGGTGAGGGTGACGGAGCACTGGAACAGGCTGCCCAGGGGGGTTGTGGAGTCTCTTTCTCTGGATTTACTCAAGACCCGTCTGGACTCCGACTTGTGCGACCTGCTCTAGGGAACCTGCTTTGGCAGGGGGGTTGGAGGCAATGATTTTTCGAGGTCCCTTCCAGCCCCTACAGTTCTGCGATTCTGTGACTCTCCCCAGCACCGGGAGGGGAGATGGAGGAGGCGTCCGTCCCCGGCAGCCAGAGGTCAGCTCGTTTTCTGCCGGTTATTGCCCTCTGGTGGCACTTGTGGAAACACCACCGTAATTTCGTTTCTTCCTGGGACTAGTCTCCCCTTCGCTTTTATTCTTTGTACTCTGGTTTTTACAGCTTGTCTCTCATGGTGCTTCACAGCACCCCAAGCTTGAGCAGCCCCAGAGTGGTGATGCTCAGACATGTTTGTGTGCCCCCTTCCCCTTTGCCAAGCTCATCTAAAAGCTCCTGTCTCACTGGTAGGGATTTGGGTACTGATGTTTCACCCCCCAGCCCACCCAGGGTGGAAACTCATGCAAATACACCAAACTGTATCAGCTCGGGACATCACCATTTTGGGCTTTTGCACACCCTTTACTGCACCCTGTGAGCAGCATGTCCCAGTGAACAACCTCCAGTGTCCTCCACATACAGGCTGAGGGCGTCAGTTGATTTCTATTCCAAAGACAAGTTTTTGCCCAAGAAAGATTTTTTGTCTGGAGACAGAACAATTACAAACTGGTTGCTCCAGTGCATTGGTGAGAATGGATGGACCTAATCTTCCCTACACAAGCTTAGCATTAATTGGCACAACTTCTGTGTGTTTGGAAGGACAAAGACTAGACATCAGCTCCACCAGAAAAAGAGGCAAGCATAATTTTCTTAAAGCATAGAGATATTTAATGTAAAATGTAAAATACATGAAAGAACCATCCCTCACCTACACTTCACATGAATTTCGAAATTATTCCCATTTTTTAGTCAACTTGACTAAACTTGGGAGGTATCCCCATCAAAGCTCAGACTTCTCACAGCTTTTGCTGGTGTGAGGCTTTCCTGCAGAAAAGCTGGATGTGGGGTGTCAGGGTGAAGCTCCAGATCTACCGTGTGAGACAGTGCTGGTTGGCTGAGAGCTGTAGCCTCCCAGTTTCATAGCCCACCTCCATGTTGTGCAGAGGATGAGATCTTTTGCTCATCTCACCAGTCCTCCCTCAAGGCAGTGACTTGTCCAGTCTGAGGATGATGTTGCCTTTGCTCCCTCTACACACAGCGTTGCTCCTGCTAGAGAGGGCGCAAAGCCTCCAGCAAGTCATTTTGATGAGACCTTGTCTCAGCAGTGTAGGAAACTTCAGTGCTGACTGCACTAAAGGCACTGACAAGCAGTAATCCAAATAAAGCAGCTGGCATGGGGTCCTCTCTTCCTGCAGACAGACAGCAGGTAGCAGCCAAGCTACTTTGATAGAACAACGGTCTTCTGCTGTTGTATCTGAGCAGCAGATCTGCTTTGTAAATAACACCAGAGGGAGGAACATTAAAAGGGCAGTTTACGTCTGTGGTTCCAAACTGAACCTCTCAACCCAGCTATTCCCAGACTCAGGGAAACTCTTTTGTGGAGGTTAAAAAATAATTGTTACATTCCCCAAAGGAGGGGTTGGACTCCAAAAAAGCCCCAAAAAACAACAACACCCCCCCAAAAAAACAACCAACCAACCAAACAAATCAAACCAAAACCAACAACCAACAACCAAAGCCCCACAAAACCCCCAACCCAACAAAGCAATCCAACAGAAGAGCAAGAGCAGAAATCTCAGCATTTCTTTATGACTGCAGAGAGGTGAGACAAGAACAAAGCCACCCTGGCATTTCAGAGTTTCCTGCTGTTGGTGATAGCTTCGACACTTCAGAGGCCTTTGGGGATCCCTTGGGTCAGTGTGAGAAAAGCACATTTCAGTGGGAGGCCTTCGACCCCCTGGGCTGCACAGAGGAGAGAGAAAGGTCCGGGGAGCTCACAAATGGCTGCAGGATTAAGACTTGTCTTCTGGGCTGTGAGAAAGAAGTGAGATAAAGTTGCAGAGGAAGGAAAAGAGAAACCTCAGAAGGGACTTTATGTGCAGGGAGAGCAGCAGAGGTGATCCCAGGTGCTGAATCCTTTGCAGCAGGAAGATACCATAAAATACATCCATCTGTTTTCCTTAGTGTTGCAAGCTAGTCTGGGAAATTAATTCCTCATTATGGAGATGAGTATGCCAGAATGAGCTTTGCCTGATAGGGATAAATAATTTGTCTTAGCACCAATGCTGCAGCTGAGGGGTGGTGCTGAGCACACCTTGGGATGCTCAGGCACCATCCAGTCAAGTTGTGGTTCCTTGCACATGGGTAAAATGATGAAGTCTTTACCTTTTGGGCTTCTGTCTCGGGCTTCGATGGGTGTTTTATCTGATGGATCACAGGGCCATGTTCAAAGCTTGGAACTGGGAAATTATTTTATACAGTGCATCTAGAAGATGACTTTTTTTTTTTTTTTGAGAAAAACAAGGTAGAAAGAATGGCGGGGTCTTCCGTCTGTTTTCAAAGCCCTCATGCTCAAAGACGTACATTATTCCCTCTCATTTTGTTAACATCTCCAAATTGGGTTTTGGAGATCTGAGATGCTAATCCCCTCTGGTATTTTCAATAGCAGCTGTGTGGCACACCTCTCTCCTGCTGATGAAGGCTAAGATGTAATTTGGCTTGTCGGTTCACTCCAAGAATGGTCTTAGTGTATCACAGAGTTTTCTTTTTATTTTTGGATATATGGTTATGTGAATTCAGTACGTGTTCAAGGTCCCTGCCAGCACCTGGAAGTCTACTGAGTGGGATCAAATACACATTTTATTTCAACAATATCAAACTCCCAGTACTCTGTTGCAGTTTCTTTTTACGAAAATTTGAATTAGTAACATCATACAGAAAATTCAATAATAAACTTATTTGTGGAAGTGGAATTTCAGGTTGCTATTATAGCTGATCACTGAAAAAAACTCCAACATTTTGACCTCAAGATACATAATTTTAAAAAGTGAAAATCTCTCTCTAAATGCAGAACAAGAATATTACCTGCTATTAGGATGAAAGCAGTAAGATGGAACAAGTGATGTAGGTATCATTTTACTGACCATTTGCAATAACTGAAAAGCCATTTTTTAAGCAGCAAAATGCCACCCCTGTGAAGCTGTGTAGCACTTTCCTTGCACTGTAAGTGAGATGAATTGGGGGCCGGTGAGGTTATTTCCATATAGAAATAGCTCACGGACAGGTAGGCAAGAGGGAACACAAAAGCACGAGGAGGGAAGCCAGGGTCGGGCTGCAGAGGAAGGGGACAAGCAGACAGGCAGCAGATGCAACAGAAACTTGTTGTTACTGGTATGCAGGGTTGAAGTGGCCATATCTGGTCTGGGAAATCAGTGCCTGTGTGTCCACCACAGCACCCAAGCACTTAATGGCCATTAACCCCCACTGCTGAAAGAGGCTGTCGAGGTGAAGGGAGAGAAGAACATAACTTGATGGTCATGGAAGCTCTCTAACAGCCTGGAGCAACCAGCCAACGTTTTGGGATTTAGCAGGACTCTAGTTCTTAAGTGTTGAGCCACCCTGCACTGCTGGGAGATCTCTAAGACCATGAGGAGGGTGGCATGAACTTTGTGGCACTTGTCCAGAGCTGTGATTATGTTCAGACTTCCACTCATTTCTTCCTTTCTTTGCTTTGGCCTGGTGGTGGGGGGTTCTTAAGTGTTCCTTGTTGACCGAGCTCCTCTGTTTATTAGAGTTGCAGTCATGGCTCATCACTTCCAAGCCACCTGAGCAGCTGGAGATCACCAGAGAAAGCAGTGGAGACAGTTTTCTGTTGGATTTGGCATGTTCATGCTGGCACAATGGGTGAAAAATACAACAGCAGTGGAACTACCGTATGCTCTTTATATAAGACAGTGGTGAAAAAATACAGAACTTGTGAAAATACAGGTATTTTAGCAGTTATCTTAAAAGAGTGGTGGAATTCTTTGGTGCATGTAGAAGTCATTCAGTTAAAAAGGTTAAAAAATATTCCCCGAACGCATCCTTTTTTACATCCCCAAAGGGTTTTTTAATTACAGAGAAAGCAGTGTTCCAATATCTTTATTTTCTGCAGCTAACAGGCTATTTTATGTACAAAAATAGGTAAATAAAAACTGGAACAGCATTGCGCAGGGGCAAGGGCTGAGATTCTACGGCAGCAGCCCGAGCTGAGTGGCACGATTGCAGACACCCGGCATCTGCAGAGCTAAACACAGCCCAGAGCTGCAGAAAACGTAAGGATGTTGTTTTTATTGTGAATCACGCTTTTGTTTGACCTTTGAAGCCAACATGGACTCCAGCAAAAAGGCAGGCATTTGTCAGAAGAGGTGTCTGATTTTCAGCAGTAGATGTGCAATCCTGTGCGGTGCGTTACAGTCTCGTACCAGGGTTTATAGTAACTGCTTCGGTCGTACATGCCTGGAATATATGATTGAACCATTTCCAGTCCCAATTTAAATGCATTTTGCGTCATTCTTTTGTCTCTCTCGCTCATCTGGTCATTTGGAAAGCTTTCATTTGCACATTTGCAAGTAATTTAAGGTGTTTTTTTTCCCTTGTCTTTGAGCTCCCGAAAACAGATCTGATTATTGCTACTTGCATTTGATTTAGGCTATGATTATAACAAGAGCACTTCCAAACATTCAAAATTCATGAATGCAGCTATTCCCAACTCCAAATGATAAAATGTTAAATACAATAAATGTGGGAGTTTTCATTTTCTTTCTAGCTTTTCAATCTTTCATATGAAATCAGCCCATATTTTCAAGCTTTTCTGCATAGCCAGGAGACTTTAAGGCTTTCTATTCCCCCCTCCCCAGCCCAATTTGTCCACAGTTTTTCAAGCACAAAAGCACACAGTAAATAATAGGCTGGTCAAAAAGTTGCTAAAGATCTTTGTGAACCATCTGCAATCTCCAAGTAGTGCAGGAAAATAACCCTGTGAAAACTGTTACTAACCAACAGCAGATTAGAGGCTGTGTAAAAATATTAACATCCCAAAGCCAAACACACTCAACTCACTGTTTGGGTAGAGAAATTTTTGGCATCTTTACTGAAAAACAGCTTTGCTACACCAAAAAAAGAAAGAGGGAAAAAAAAAAAAGAAAGGGAAACTCATTTCCCTATTGGATCCTTTCCTGCTCATTGGAAAATTACATGAGGATGTGCCTTGCAGGTGTTACAGCTACAGCTTCGGTAAATTAAACAAACTATGGGGTTAAAACAAATTCAGTCTCCAAAAACAGGAACTGCCGTGGTTTCTGTTTCTGTCTCACAAGCCCAAAATGGGAGCTCAGAAAAATACAGTCTGGGAAACCTGAAATGGGAGCTCAGAGTATTCTCACATGAAAGCTTGGGAATGTTGCATCCCACTGAAAGATGTGAGGGGTGGAGGATGGCAGGAGGATGGGGAGGGACATGAAATATCCCGATTTATTCTTTCTTCTCTAAGCTGGCTTTTAGTATGAACACAATTTACAGGGACTAAGGATGAGCTTTAAAACAGACAGGCTGTTGAATCCTGAGATATTTCCACCCACTCTGTTTTCGCTGCATAAATCAAAGCCTGCCTTTGCTCAGCAGAGGTATTGTAGCAACGTCTAGGAGTTCAGATCAGTGATTGAGTCGTCTTTGAGTTAGCTGCCCCTATAAAAATAAAGATCAAAATCCTCCAGAATGGAAAGTTCCACTGTCATGGGCCTGATTTAGTGAGCATCATCCAGTGGCGGGACGTGGCTGAAGACCCTGTTATATCAAACCAAAACTGCTCTGTCTGCAGCCCAAATGAGGGAATGACCAGGCAACAACCAGCATGCTCAGCAGCAAGTTATATATTAGGGCTATATATAAACTCTCGACAAAAGATTCTAGGGGGAAAAGTGTCTGTGTATGTACAGCACAGAATCACACAAAAATGAGGCGTCTCTCATAAAAATGAGGGCTGTGGGAGCAATGACTGGGCTCAGTGCTGTGGGGAGGGCTATTGAATCCTGTGAAACAGCCATTGCATGGGAAAAAAGGCAATGGAAGCGCATGAGGATGGTATATGAAATAATGAACCACATAACGTAGGTCTTCATTTTTTTACTCAGTCATAACAAACAGAGAAAGTGAGATCTAATAGCACTTTCTTACAGACTTTGTGATCACAAGATATCACAGAGGATAAAAGCTTGGGAAATTAGAGTTTATTGATCCCACATCAGGATGGGCAGAAATGCCATGCACAGTTACACCTCTGTAGGAATAAGGGTCAAGACTAGTGCACATAGATCCTATGAGTGAACAGGAGAGCAAAAATAATCTCTCAGTATGCAGCAAATACCATTCTGCCCACTATGAAGAGTCATTGTTGCCTCCTGGAGCACCTCATCTTGGCTGTTCACTGAAGTGAGATGCCCAAGCAGATCTCACACTGTGCTGGCATGATACTTTCAGATCCTGTCCCCATCTTCATCTTCAGAGAAAAACTTTGTCAACAAGTTCGTATTACTTCAGATTAATTGCTCTGGCATCTTGGTAACATAACCCAGAGACATCTCTCTCTCAGTAGCCTACAAGATACATATCTCTGGTGGAACCGAAGATGAAAGCCTTCTGTGAAACTGAAGGAGCAACAAGCTATAGCACAGCCAAAAGAAATGAGTTTAGACTTCTGAAACATTTATGAATAGCTAAACAAACCAGTACAAGAAAGTATTTTCTTTGCAAGGGCATGTAACCCAGAAACTGTAAGATAAATTACATGATGAACTATAGCAGTTAGTATACTTGTAGTATCCATTCTTGTGTTATAGCTAAATTAATTGAGGTAGCCATATGATAGGAGCAGGGGTCTCAGGAATTAACCTAATCATTCAGATGTGACCTCGCTCTCTAATGCTCAGAAATTAGCAATACATCATTTGTTCTTTTAAGATCCATGGTATCTCCATCTCTGCCCAGTGCTCACAAAAGCAATTCTAATTGTGTAAAATAAGCAAAAGGGATGATAAAGCACAAATCAGATCAGAACTGCCGTGGCAGCACTTGACTCCAAAGAGACTTTGGTGTAGCTGCAGAGGTGAAAGGCTCTTCTTTGCTCCTTTTTTGCCCCTCCTTACTAAAATTATTCAGCTTCTCAGACCTACCAGCACAACTGCATGTCCTAGTTGGCTCTTAAATTGGCATGGGTTAGTGCTAAGTCACCCACCCAGATCTTTTTTGCAGGGAGCAGATCAGTGTGGTGGAAGATCTGAGGGTGAGTAGCCACTCCACGGCTGGCCTCAGCTCCAGGCTGGTCACCGTGCCTCAG
The DNA here is from genome assembly GCA_013399135.1 of Heliornis fulica. Taxonomy (NCBI): domain Eukaryota; kingdom Metazoa; phylum Chordata; class Aves; order Gruiformes; family Heliornithidae; genus Heliornis; species Heliornis fulica. Next base: position 345,858 of record VXBZ01011364.1, on the reverse strand, counting down.
CTTTCAAAGGCACAGACACTGCTGCTTGACGTGGTGCTGGGCCCTGCACAGGTCCCTCGGCGGCAGTAGCGCTGGGACCAATCCCTGTCTCTCTGGGAGCATATCTGGCTTGAGGTATGCCCTGGGAAGATGGCTGGATGTATCAGCTGGAGACAGGCAGCAAGGAGGACAAGGGAGATCAGGCGTTGTAGTGCCACAACGACACACCAAATCGCATGTCCTCTCTGAGGAAGCTGGTGTGGTCCAAAAAAAAAAAAAAAGATATATTTTCCAAAGATCCTGATCATTGGAACAGTGCTGTGAGCAACCCCGGGCTGATGAAAGAGGAGTTTGCTGTCTCAGGGCAGTATGTGAGGGGAAGAGTCACATCATAAGGTGATTGTGTGTGCGTGCAGGAGGCCGGAGGTGGGTACTACTCATTCTCCTCAGGTGCCATATGCAAAGCCCAACTCCACGCAAGGGCTTGGTGTGGGAGGGGGGGGGTGGGGGGTGGTGTGGGGGCTGTGCCACCATTCCTTGTACAGACCTCATCATGGTGGTGTTGGAGTGACACTGCCCCAGCCCTGGGGCAGGCTCTCCAGCTGCAAAGAAGGGTTGGGGTTCATACTGGGGTTCCTGATGAATGATACCGTCCCATCCAGGTACAGAAATACACTGAACCTATGGCAGGAAACCAAAGGAAATCTGCTTTTCTCTGCACTGGAATTTTCCTGAGTTAGGGAGCTTGGTTTGTTTTTATAACCAGACAGATATCAGTAACCTACATCTCACTAAAGAAAGGATTTATCTCCTCTTTTAAAGGATTCTCTGTATTTTTATCCAGGGGCTAAAGTAGGCAGAAGGGAAACATTGAAAACAGCAAGAGAGAGAAAAAGCAATTCTGGAAAAGTGCTCTGAGAGCTTTCCTTCAGCTCAGATCTGCTGCTTTTTTTTTTTTCCCTGCCCTTTTGCTTCTGCACCTGGTTGCCTGACTCCATCTCTCTTTGGTGCATTTCACCAGAAATAAAAGCTGTCACAATATTTCCTCTCCAAGTGCCACTGTGCATTAGGTTTCAGCTCCTGACAGGTGTATGAAATACCAGCTCCATCAGATGTGCTTGAATCTGGAAGCTCTAAAATGGCTCTGTGTGCCACAGGCCTGCTTCACCACGCTGTGCCACCACAGAGGTGTCCTTTCAAAGGTTCTTTTTTAAAAGGAGAGACTGATCCTGGTGGTGACACACTTCAAACTGCTGAGTGATGCTTTCAGAAGCCAGGCAGGGAACAGTGCCTGCAACCTGCCTCCGCAAGGCAGAGGAAGGGGCCAAAGCTCCTCCTTCAAAAACTGTGTCAAATCACCAGTATCTTGGCTGAACTCTATTTTCAAATACTTTTCCTCTACTTACTTTAATCCCTTTCTTGGGGGAAAAGTCAAATCTTGCCTCCCTGGCTTTGATCTCAGCTCCTGACGCTGTGTTTCCGGAGCATTAGCCAGGAAACAGGGAGCAGAAGAAGGGGAGATGCTGACCTGGAGGCAGAGAGCTGGGACAGCCCAGGTTTTCAGCTGGGTTTGCGCCCTGCACCACTTTCCTGCCTGTCTTGTGTTCTGCTTATTCAAAAATCCTTTTACTCTCGCATGAAAAGTCATGCAAAAAACCAGAGTGATTCATTTTGAGTGGCATGAACCCACAGAATCTGATGTTCTGCTGAAAATGATGACATGTTGAGCTACAATTTGTCCATCTTGGCCCACATAATTTCCTGCTTTAATGTTTCCTCAGGCTTTGATTGCGCTTGAGGATTTTTCTAAACAACAAATTTTATGTAAAAGCTGAAAAACTTACTGACAGGTCTGTAATTCCAGGCAATACATCATTCCTGCTGCAGAGGAGCTGTGGCAGGGGTGTCATAAATGCCGATGGCCAACACCGGATAGACCCTGTTCCAGTCATGGGCTGCGGAGAGTTTGCCCCCGGTTTCGGTGAAGAACCCGCCGCTGCCCTGATGCTCTTTTGCCTTTAGCACGTAGGGCATTTCCAAAATGCTCGTCGTGCCTTCTCGTGGCTCTGCCGCCCGAGCCCGTGGTTCTACAGTGCAGAACTGCCATGGTGTGGGAGTGCAGGGGCAGCCGGCCGGGCAGGGAGGGACAGGGATATCTCTCTGTCCACCAGGAGATGGCAGTGAGGATGCTGAGTATGGGCTTCCCCCCTTTATTTCACTTGCACATACTCCCTGAAAGATAACGGGTCCTTTGAGGACAACTGAGCTGTAACACTTTCATCTCTGTTTAATTTTCTTTGTCCAATTGCTCACATTTACATCCATCCCATACCTCCTCCTTCAGCACCCTGCACCCAGCGCCTGCCATTTACCTTTCCAACACCAGTGTCTTACCCCCACAGATAGGTGCAGAGCAGTGTCACAGAAGCTCAGCAGCAGTGTTTGTGGGTGAAGAGAAGAGGGGGTGGCACGTTTCGGTGCTGGCAGGCAATGTGTGTGCAGGCTGCTGTGCTGAGCACACAGCCTCGGCCCGGGTGGTTTTCTGCCCGTGCTTGCATCAAAGAAAAATACGCCCTGGTAGCAAAATTGAATTGACATTTAGCTTCTAGATTTCATCCCTGATGGTCTCAGCTGGCTGGAGGACAGCCCAAGACGCATCTCCTTGTCTGCATGAGGCTTGTGTGCCTTTGGGCCGTATAACTCATCGTGCTGCAAGTCTCCTGCTAAGGACTCTGACATTTTCTGCTGCAGTGCCTTCCATCAGAGGGCTTCCCAAAAGGGTACGTTAACATATGAAGTCCCATAGATTTTGGGACAGTTTTCTGGACCTCTCCTACCGGGAATGCTCATGGATCATGACCACTGTGTTGACTCTTCCAGCATCATTTTGGAGTGGGGCCTCAGAAATTTTGTGCCTTCCTGCACTTGGAGATGACAGGCAGGTGGGGCTGTTCAATGAATTGTAAATAGGTTCAAGTGCCACAGCTGAAAAGGTGGCCTTTTTTTTTTTCCTTGAGTAGTGCTGTAAATAAAGAGACTCTATGTCTCCATTTCATATACTGCTCTGAGAACTTTCTCAGGGACACCTGAAAATGCCCCAGTTTTTCATTGCTCCTATCAAAACAATTTTCTAAATAATTACAGAATGTTAAAAATGGATTGCTGTACCCAGGGGAATTTGCTCTTTGTTTGCCAGGAACAAATAGGCCAAGAGAATGAGTGCTCAGCATCACGAGTAGTGTTCGAAAGAAGGAACAAAGTCAAAAGCCTATAGACATCACCAGAAATGCTCCTTTCTCAAAGTGAATTTTATTACACATTTTCAGGGTTGCAGGAAAACTCCCGCACGCACATTGTGTGAGCTCCTTGGTACTGGGTGATAAGGAGGAATATCCTCATCTGAGAGTAATGTGCATGATGCTGCTGACCCAGGGGAATTTTTTATTATTCTGCTTGAAAGTGACCTCTTCAAAACCATTCCTTTGCTTGTTAAGATGTAGCTTCCGAGCAAGCGCTGGGTTTTGATTGCATCAGTCACCTTCATAGTGGTTTACACTTCAATGGCATTTCTATGCCTCCTCTGAGAATCCCCAGGCCCTGAGCAAACACAGACTTGGAAATATTCAAAGCATCCTGTTGCCATCAGTACCTCTGCAAGCTGGTTTTCACTTTTAAAGTATCCTTCTTGAGTCGTGTGTGCCTGAACAATCTGTCAACTAACTGTGGTGCCAGGTGTCAGGAAGAAGAGAGGTGAGCTCTCCTACTTTCTCTTCAGAAAAGGGAAAAAGTTGCTGAAATCCAGTGCCCAAACACCAACTTACAGCCCCAGGAGCGGTCTAGGACATGCTGATTAGCCTGTGGGTTTGCCAAGCTGAACCTCCTTGCCCACATGTGTGGGTGAGGCTTAGTGGAGCTGGGAACCTGAGAGTGGCTCTACAAGAAATAAGGCAATGCAGTAGTTTGGCTAGATGTGAAAGAAAGGTCCTTTTTTTTTAAACAGTATGCAAACAAACAGATCCCTTTGTTTACTCCTTTGGGGTGGATTTGCTGTCATCCCATTTGCTTCCCAACTTGGTTGCAGCCATGCCCCAGGCAGCACAGAGCACTGTGAGGGCGTGGCTGCGAAACAATGCCCTCATGCTTTGCTCTAGCTGGAAGTCCACCTGTTTCCTTCATCATTTCCTGCTCCTCCTCAACAAGTCCTGCTGAGGAGGGTTTACCCAGGCCCTGAGGACCCCCTGTATGGCTGGCAGGATGATGTACAACCCCCTCAGTGGCATTGCAGTTGACTCCATGCATGGCTTTCCTTTGTTGCTCACTCTAAGCCACCATCAAGACCACTTTGCAGAGTCCTCTTATTTCTCCCACTCCCCAGACCATGTCCCTGAGGTCAGCTGTACATAGATACTACATATACTAAGAAACAAGAGAGTTTACAGACCTCAAGAACACTGTGTCAATCCCACCCGTGTATGCTGCTTCCTTAGCATAGGGCAAGGCAGGTCTCTCCCATCCTCTGGCCCTCCACCTCCTGCATGTGTCTTTCATCAGTTACTTCTGGGTGTCTTATTCTCAGGTTATTTGGGTTCTGAAATCTCATTGCACACCTTAATCTGTACATTGTACATGTGTGTGCACACATACAGGGACTCTGGCGACACGTGCTCTCCGTCACTTCCATCGCCCTCTCCCTTCTACTCTCTCTGGTTGTTTGTTATTTCCACTTGCTGTGCCCTGTCTTAAGTTAAACTGTAAGCCCGTCCTCACAGGCAATGTCTTTTATTGTGGGTTGTTGGGAAGGGTTTTGCAGAGAAACTGGAGCAGCAGATAGAGCTCTCCAGGCACTACTGAAATAATAATGAAGTAGTTTCACCAAGGTGGGACCAGAGAGCTTTGTCGGCTGGGTCTGAATTCTGCATGTCCCTGAAAATTGCTTAGGTAATAAGATAGCTGCTTTAAAATTGCTGGGGGTATCCCACAGGATTCTGCTGTGACTCTGATTTCCATTTGCAGCACATGTTGTGCCATTTGGCCAGCACTATCCACCCGTGTGAGCTAATTTAAGGTTGCTAAACAGATGACACAGAACATACATCTTTTATATTTGATCTCTGCACTGGTGAGTTATCTGACTGATGGTTAATCTCAACTTGTAATAGGATTTGCCTACACTCCTCCAAGAGTGAGATATTGGCCTTCCATAAAAACAGCGGCTCAGGGCGGGGGAGATGGGGGAAGCATGCCCGGGGGAAAGGTGGGAGAGTTAATTCCTATTTTTTTGGCTGCTTGTTTTTGTAGATTGGATCTGGTGCTGCGCGACTCTGTGGGGAGCAACGAGGTCATCATCCTGAAGAGCTCGGCTGTCAGAGGGGACAGCAGCTGCCAGCTCTGCTCTGTTCCCTGCGCATCAGCAGGGTGAAGGGCTGGCTGCCCACAGTCGGCACGGTGTCGCTTGGGCTCAGCACCCAGATGGGTCAGTGGGTGCTTTGCACCCATCCTGAGCCCAGGGATGACCTTAGTGGCTGGCCAGCCCTGTGCCTCACTTTCTGCCTTCAATAGTACTCGTCAGAGTGTTGGCTTGGAGACTGTGTATAGTTTGGGGTTTTTTTGAGGCTGTATCCACTTCATCAAGGACAAAGCCATTGTCAGGCATTGCAGACATCCTGCCCTCAGGGCCAGCCCGAGGTTTCTGAAATAATATGCTTGATCAATGCCCAAGTCTTCTGGCTGTCTGTCTGCCGGCCATCCCGCTGCATTATTTCTGCTTGGTGCCCCCGTGACAGCTTTTCCTCTCCGAGCTGCAGGAACAGCCTGGGCACAAGGCTCTGCCAGGAGTTTGCTCAGAGCATCCCACCTTTACCTGTTCTATGGTGGGAAAGGGGGGCTGCTGGTCCACCAAGGGGGAGACAAGGCTGTTGGAACTGACAGGTACTGGCTGCACTCCCAAGCTCCTCCCAACACGCCCAGAAGCATGCAAAACCAGGGAGACCTTAAAATGGTTCTGATCTCATGTCAGTTTGCATTGACACTTCAGTTGCTGTGGTGACATAGTGCTCAACCCAGAGGCGCAAGTGGAGGAACACAAAAAGAAGCCATGAATTTGGGTGTCACCAATAGAAATCTCTCTTGTATGGGCAAGCCCACCTCCTTGTTCTGCAAGAACAGCTAGCAAGGACACCAAAGCTCACAGGTGTCACAGGAGATGCCCTGTAACAATGCTGTACTTTCTAGTTGATGTGGGTTTGAGGTAGGTGTTAATTGCACTGTTTAGAAGGTTTATCCGAGTTTTTAACAGCTCGATACCATGTCAGCATGAAATTTGAGATCTGCTGCTCTTTTCTTGTGCAGGTCAGCAAACAACTTCTGATGTGTTAGACAAGAGCCAGATGGTGCCGGTAACAGGGCAGTGAGGCCTATGTCTCATCCCACCTCTCCTAAGTGCTCCCCCCTTTGGTCAAAGGGTAAGGTGCCAGGCGTGGCTGGGCTTAGGAACTGGCTCGGCACGGTGGCAGTTCCTGTCGGCTGGATGCCTGTTGTACATTAACTAACCTGTACTATGGAAGAAAGGTCATGTATACAACCTGGAAAAAACCCAACAAAAAAAATACTGAGTCATCTCTCTGATGTGTTTCAGACCTGGGCTGACCTGCTTTTCTGAAGAACTGTGTTTCTGCACCAGGCATGGTCACCCTGCAGGGTGAGATGTTGGTACAAACGATGCCATTGTGCTTCATGGGGGAGATTTAATAGTGCGATCCACACTACATGGCCTGGATCTGGCCATCATATGATCTTCTGTGAATATACTGTCAAGGCAGTTGATCTCAGATTTAGCACTGTGCCTTTTGGGCTTGCTTTGGTGTGGTATGACATTCAGGATTCCTTTACAGGCAACTGTGCAAAGCAGGAAAATCTATGTGAAATGCTTCCTACTGGAGTCACCATCTGGCCAATATTCATCTCGTTTAGTGAAATACCAAGATATCCATAGAACGCAGGTGTTAATGCAGATCATAAGGCACAAGTGACCGCAGTAATAAACCAACACGCAATGAAATGTAATTAACGCACCTGGTGCTTGGGTTTGAAAAGAATTTCAGTGAGGTTTTTTTTATTTTCCCTGCACACTGATGCGCATTTTAATAGTTGGAACTTCAATCGTTGCTTTCCAACCAACCCTTTAATCATATTAATTCCCTTAAAATGTGAACTGTAATGTTTGCAAGTAAATAGTATTTCATAATTTATGGAGGAGGGGAGGGGAAGTGGGAGCACACATGAAACTATATGCTGCCTAGTAACATTTTTGTGGCATGAAAAAGACTATTGTCCTGTTTCTGTCAGTCTGGTTCTGCTGCTGGCAAAGGTTTGTTTTCTGGTGTGCAACCCTTGTCAGTAGGTTCCCAGAACTTCAGAACCAGCTGGAACAAGTGAAAAGATCCCAGGCTAGAAAATAAATGATTAAGCTTTCTACCACTGGATTTCACAGAGTGTTTTTCATCTCACCTCTGACCTGCATCAGTAACAAATGCATTTTTGTAAGGTTATAACCTCCCACAATGACATTTGTTCCAAGCAGACCAGAAAAGCCAACCCAACGCAGGAAATGTAGATTTTGTGTGTGTGTGTTTGTGGGTTCCAGAAAATCACATTATTTCCAAATATCTTTTCAGAGCAGAGATCTCACACGATCTCGTTAGTCAGCAGGCAAATCCTGAGCAGACAGGGCATATGTGAGGGAAAGGGAGAGGTCGAAAAGTCAAAGCCAAGGGTCACGGGTAATTTTTATTTTTGCATGGGTATTTCTCCAGGGTGGTCTGAAGGGCGTGGCAAGCATAAATCTACTTGGGGATACTCACAGGTTGACAGAGAAGGACAGTCCTATCAAGTGACTTCCCAATCTGGTGCTATTTAATAGGGTTTCAGAGCACAGTTAGCTCTCCTGAGAGATGTCTGCTGCAGACACTTCCACTGCTCAATCCCTTTCCGCAGCCTCAGCACAGGGGCAGATCACTCCACACTAAGCCACCATTGGTCACTGCTAAGCCACCATACGTGAGCTGCCAACAAGCTGCGGCCGCAGGAGAAGGCAACCACTGTTAGCTGGGCACATAGGGACTAGTTCACCACCTTTATGGATGTCAGCTACATTTTCACCTTCAGCGGCGGAGCATCCCTGTAAGGCTGACTTCATCCTTGTAAGCCTTCCAGTCAGCCAGGTCAGACTGCCAAGGTCACTGCTGAATGATAAAATACCCTCTGTCATGTCCCCATCTTCCACAGCCCAGAGGAAACCAGGAGAGGGACACTCCATGTTGCTGCATGCTGTGGCATTTTATTGCGTTCAGACACAGACAAAGAAATTATGTTTGTGATCCCGGTTTGTCTCAAGGCTGCTTTCTTTGCAAGCCCTGGGGGTGGGCACTGGAGAGAGGTGAGGTGGGAGCACGGGGAGCAGAAATGAGTGACGCTGCCCACCCAGATCAGCAGGGCTGAAAAAGGGGCTGATAGGGTTGTCCCCTCCTGTCCTCATCTGTCCCAGTGTTGGTGCAATTGCTTCAATGAACCGGCTCAATGCTCGGAGAGAAACTACTTCCTGGGCAGTATACCCAGTGTTCCCACAGGGATCATCCCTGCTGCTCCCAGACCTCTACTACTCTTGCCATATCCTACTACTACGTCTCCTCAGGCATCTGACCTTATTCCTAAATGAGTAACCTCATAATAGAGGACCAGCAGCAGGCAAAACACATGCAACTCTCAAAGCAAACCCTACCCAAGAGGACTGGGTGCTGTGAGTAGCACTAACCAGGCTCTCCTGAGCCCCAGCATCTGTAATGACTGAGACAAAATCACGAGTCTAATTTTACTTCTTGACCTAAGTCAGCTTTTGAACCCAGGCACACAGAGGTGAAAGGTTAATGTATTAAGCTGTCTGCTCTTCAATTAATCCCTAAATCCTGGGCAGATTTACAAACTATTGGAAGACTTAAAATTGTACCTGATTTATGAGATGCCCTTTTTAAGTTCAGATTGCCTTTACAGATGGTCACCATACAGGGCAATAAGGATGATTGCTATACAGATTTATCATCAGGATGGAAATATTAATTTCCAAAAGAACATACACTTGTCTATTCTGATGCTGTGGCCAGGACGAGCATTTGAGCTGTTAGGCCCTGAGAACGCTCTATTTCTCATATACCTCAGAGAAGAATCTAGTTGTGCTGAGGACAGGCTACGATCCTGACAAACTAAAAAGAAGACATCCTTCCACAGCAGCAGTGACATAAACAACTTGTTGAAAATAAAGAAACACGCCACTGTGCCATTAAGCATTTTGTTCAGCTAATAATGTATAAATATACACATGAGAGGAAGGCCGTGGTCTTCAAAAGTAGACCTTGACATTGGAGAGCCGTGAGGATGTGTGGAGGGGCTGATGATGTGTGTCAGAAGCTCTGGGAGCAGGCTGGCTAGTCTATTTGCAGATGGACTTTCTGTGTCGATTAGAAAGAAAACCTGAAGCCTCAGGTACACGGAATTTTGAATTGCCTTTTGGTGGACTAAGGAGCCCTACGGTGCCCTGAGAAGGCCCTGGACACCACCACTTCTGTCAGGCCAAGCATAACTAAGTCAGGCCCAAGAGTCCAGGAAAAACCAGGGTGCCATGGCCACAAACACTAAAGCAAAGGCCAGGGAAGTTCTTATCTTCTGGGGTAAGTAAACACTTGCTCAGCTAACAGGAAGGGCTGGGTTGTAGTCTGAGTGCTGATGCCCCAGTCAGTAAAGCGAGTCCATGCACTCCATGCTCTCCCCTGAAGAAGAGAGCCACTTGCCAATGAAAGACTCAGTCTCCAAGAGTTTTTACTGGTTTAAAGCCATTTACACAGCTGTCAGACAGTGCACACAAATCACTCCCAGCACTCATGACTCATGACCACTCACGACTCATGACCACTTACTAAGCTGAGCCTACCCAGGAATTTCAAGCTTGATACCAAACAGAGGTAGCATTTTTCTGTGGCTTCCCACCCCAAACCCATTGAAACCATCAGTGCAGAAGGGAAAATCAGTGTGCAGCCCCAGGCCCTGGCTTCTCTGAGCAGCTCTGTACCATTCTGGAGGAGGCAGGTCCCAAAAGAAGCAAGATAAACTTTACTCACATCGCCTTTGCGGACATTATTGGCTCAGTAATTATCCTTGAATATGCTTTGTGTTCAAAGTGTAACACATAGAAAGGGCTTTCATCCATCACCATTTGAAGAAAAAAGAATGGCCCATTCCTCTATTTTTCTCAGCATATCCAGTCCTTTATGCAGAAATATTGTGTTAGAGGTATTTAGAAGAGAGAGTGAGGAGCGGGAAGGAGAAATTGCCAGTATCCCGGCACCATCAATTGCTGTCAGCTCTGCTCTGGGAATAGCATGTAGCTGTTAATTGCTGCTGCAGATTCAGCAGATGGTGCATAAGACATTGTATTTAATGGAGCCCCTCAAAAAGAGTGGCATCTGTTTGTTTAATTTCCTGGCAAGGGAACAGGAGGTTCAAAAAACAAACAAACCAAATTGGACATTTAGCTATGGACGTCCCCCCAACAGATTATAAATGTTTTAAGATAAATAGGTCACATGAAGGAAAATATCAATTGACGCATTTGAGGAGTAAGCCAAACTTTTAGAGATTGACTCTTTTAAAGCTTAGATTTTCAACATACGGCAGTGAAACTCCTTGAAAAGGCTCTTAAATGAAACATCAACACTATCCTTTTGACTATTAGCTTGTCTAAGTGTTTGTAGAACTGTTCCAAACACTAGTTCAGAAACTAATCTGTTCTGCCTGCCTGTCTCTCTCTCTTACATACCCTGGGGTTAAAATATGATCTCTAGATCTAGACACTTTGCTTTAATCATGTGCACCTCCTACATTTAAAAACAGCAACGGGAAACAAGGCAGAAAGCATCTGCAGTCCTTCTCTCGAAGAGCTGGGACAAACAGCTCGGAGGAGCTGTTGCTGTGGCTATGGCCGCCATAGCTCCAATATTAACACAGCTCGCCATATTCCTGGAAATTCATTGTAGCAGAACTTGCCATAACAGAGCATGCCACAAATCCACCCATAGCAGGGCATTATATCATCCCTGGCAATGGTCAAACTTTGATCCTTTGCACAAGAATGTAAATGCCCTCTCGACTCGTTATATGGAATGCAGTATATACGTACACATGCGAAACCCTCTCTAGCCCCTCTTGGTGAGCACCCAGACTCACGAAGCATGCGCTCTATGAATGCCTCCTCTCCATGTAGCTTTTTTGAGAAAGTTTTTGCCCCATTTGCCAGATTTTAGGCATGCTTTGTATTGTCCCTGTTTTCCAGATCTTGGATAGGATGCTCAAGCTGAGAAACAGCCCACATGGCCTCTGTTTTCCAGCTGCTGATCCAGAAAAGTGTTGATGCTCACTTTTTCCTACCAGCTAACTCCTATGGTCATTGTGGCAGGCTAGACAGAGTCTGCATGTCTGTGCCAGAAAGTTTTTCCCTCAGACTTTTTGCTGGATGGCAGCTGCCGCAGGGCTGTGCTGCACGCCCAGGCACATGTCTGTTTGGCCATGCTGGAACCATGCCTTGGCAGGACGGTGGGCAGCAGCCCACAGCCCACAGCTGCCGACATTGTTGTGCTGTTCCAGTGTGTTTTGCTGATGGCTGTACATTGTGTGAAGTTGTGTCGTGGTTTTTTTCAAGGGCTGGTTTTGTTTCAGGCAGCAGAGGTGCATGTGTCACTCACCCCACATCAGGGCTGGGCATGGATGCGCACAAACTGTGCAGCCCACTGAAGAGCTTTCTCAGGGACATGTCAGTGATTCCTACTGCAGTTTCTCCTGCTGAAGAAGCCCAGAGAAAAGGTTTCCTTTAATCTTTTAATGGTGCAGGCTGGCCTTGGGCCACGGGGGTAAATGGCTTCTCCCAGTGTTCTCGAGCAGGGAGAGTGCACTACCCCGCACTGCGAGCCCCTACCCTTGTACCTCCTTGCCAGGATGCTTGCTTGCTCTGTTTCACGTGAACATGAATGAGGAAGTAAAAGGGAAACAGCAGCGCCATAAAACAACTGTTAATATTTTACCCCGGTGATTGCATTCTTCAGGGAGGCATATATCTAAATATAGTCATAGCCTGCAGGCTAACCAACATTTTTACAGCTTTTTATCGAGGATACCTCAGATATATCTTCTGGGTTTGTGGTGGGTTTTTTTAACCATTCAAGGCATAGCTTTGCAAACATTGCAGCTGTTCAAAGAAAGAAGGGCTGAGCTATTCACATAATGTATACGCACCTTCATAATGTTTAGTCAGGATGGAGCAAGACCTCTACTTCTGTTTCCCTGCCTGTGAATAGGGAATAGCAACAAGTGGATAATAGTAACGTTCCTCATTCACAGAGGTGAAGCCAAGAGATATCCAATTACAACATCAGCACCTTCAGATAAGATTTTTTTCTGACTAAAACTTTAATCACGTGAATGGATGATTAAATGTCAATGTAATCGGACATTACACAAGGTCTTATTGGGTTTTTTTTTCCTGACTTAACCTTAGTGGAACCTGTACAAAACTGTTTTTTTTTAAGGATATTTGTTAGAAGCTGTGGTGTAAGCAGACACTTCCCCATACACCAAGTTGATACTTGATTTTGCAAATGAGGTCAGTACCATCTTGATCAAACAGAGCCACTCCTCCAACAAGAAAAGCATCCTGTAGCGAATCAGGACATATGGAACAGACCCAATTCTATTGAAACTAAAATAAACATAAAAAGTCCTCAAAAGAGATAATTTAAATGCCTCTCATGGCTCATATCATATGCCTGGCCTGTAAAAGGTTACACTGGAAAAATCTACTACTCTATCTACCTTGCAATAAGAAAAAAACAAAACAAAACAAAAACCCACAAAAAAAACCCCACCTCTGTAAATTCTTAATTAAAAGATAAGGAAGTATTCCTCCTAAATACTCCCACCTTGCACATATTTATGACATTTCTGCTAAGGAGGTGAAAAAAAGCAGATGAGGGCTGTTATCTCCAGTGGTCCAGCAAGCCTGTGCCAGGATGATGAGCATAACCCAGTTCTCTGCTGTAAAGCTTTATCCACCCTTAGGCAATCGGTAGGATGTACTGGGACCAGAGACTTCTGCTCCTGAGGCAGCTTTGCCCCTGCTTGCCAGTGCCCTCTTTCCTCCCGGATATTTTCATTGTTGCCTGAATATGTTAAATACTGAAATTTTTACCATCACCCTTTATCTTTTGTAGCTCTTCTGCCTAAAGAACGCCGCAGTAGGAGTTTAAGGTTAGCTTAAAAACTATCAGCGGTGAGTATTTAAAGAGAGATCTGAACACGTCAGTCACTCCATCGCCATTCTGTAGCAATGCTTCCCCGCATGACTGATTAAGCTTGCGATTTAAATACAGGTTCTCACAAGCAAATACTTAGCGGAGTGCGAATGACAAAATTTCATGTACCAAATATAACCCGCGCATCACCAGGGAGATGGGAACAGGTAGGCAATTTTGCCTGACAAACTGTCTAAGATCTGTGCATTCCCAGTCAGCCTTCCTTCTATTTTCTACCCTGGCTTCAGTAAACCTGTCTTCTAATTTTTGCCTGACAATGTTCTCCAGAGAGCGTTGTGCCTTTACCGTGCTGGCAGCCCTCCCTTTTATAGATCTCTGCTCTCATTCACAAAAGTTGAGTGGGTAGAGAGGCCCCATTTCCTATTTTAAGGCATGTTCCTTTTAAAATGTTTTTGGTGAGGCTTTCATCCAGAATGAGACACCACCACCTCATGCTTTTTAAAATTTTAGTTATTCTTCATTGTCTTATTGAAAAACCAAGCCCCTCGTTCCTGAAGATGGCTTTAACATCTAGTCATTTATTGCCACCTGTCAGACAATTCTTTCCTTTTATAGTCTGAGTATTTTTTATATTTTACCCTTCTTAAGGGAAGAAGATTAAATAAATAATATCACTGCATTTTTTACACTTCCTTTTGGTTTTTATAAGATTTTCTCTAAACTCACTAGACTTTTTTTCAGTGCAGGTTGAAATTAATAAAGGCTGCTAGCTTCCTTTTCTGTACCCCTCTGAGATTGTTTTCTCCCGTGACTTTCCTCTGACTTTTGAAGTGCTCCATACACGAGAACCACAACATGGTGCAGTGGCAGCACAAGTACAAGGAAGAGCATCGCAGTTTTCCCTGAGAAGGACAAGGCTGTGCCCAAGTAGAGCAGGCTGATGGGCATCAGGGATGTCCTCCTATGCCAGCGGCACCATCACTTGAAGATGGTTTTGGACAAAAGCAGTCTGGCCTCCTAAAACATTCAGCCCAATCTGCCCCTCAGCAGCTGTAACTGGGGTCTGTGCTGTGCTGGGAAGGATGTAGCAAAGGAACCACAGCCAGAAGTAAGGCTGCAGGGACAGCACGTGGTGGCAGAGACCACTGGCATGCCATTAGCCATCTGCAACAGCTGAAAACAAAAAAGTTGTATGAATGTGCCTGTGTGATGGGGAAGCACAATAGGAATTTGGATAGGGGATCAAACCAGGCGTTTGGTCACGGGAAGGAAAATAAAAATAATTCCCAGGGGAATTCGTGTTTCTGAGCCCACAAAATCTCAGACCCATTGAAATCAATATCCTCAAAGCTCGTTGTCATCTCTGAAGTCCAGGTCCTCAAATTGACTTGACACATTTTGCTGGTAAAAAAATAACCCAGCCAACCAAAGAAACCCCCAGCCCACTGCTTGGAACCATTTGTCAGTGTTTCGCACAAGTACTACTGATATGAGGTTCAGTAGTCTTGAGCCCTGCAATCTTTTTCAAAAATATGGTTTTATTGCACTTGAAAGAAAGAGGAGTTGGTATATGAAAATCAAAGTACTGCACGCCTCAAAAGATAACAGAAGTTTATTACACTATAAAGGCTTTCAACATATGTGAATGCTTATTTTATCTGAACACATTAGCATAGTTATTAGTCAGTGTAAATGATTAAATTTCCCTCTCATCCACCTAATTTGCATTATAAATGAATATACTAAAGAGCAATGCGCTTTGTTGATAAAGTACTGACTTGGCGGTCAGGAGACAGGGTTTGTTTCTGGTGATGGCTTGGACTTCTCGAGCTGGCCCAGTCTGGTTGCTTGCCTTGGAGTGCCTCAGCATCTCAGGCTGACCAGTAATATCGACCTGTCTTAACAAATGCATCAATATCAATACCAGTGTCAACATCAACATCAACATCAATATCAATATCCATCAACATCCTATCAATATGTTAATCTGTTTTGTGGTCTTTCAGTAGCATCTTCCAAGTTTTAAAGTGTTTACTTTCATAGGAAACCCTGTCAGTGATGTTTAAATAAAAGGGGGAAATTGCCAGGCTGTGGATACTGACACACTTTGGTATCTGTGGAGTGTCAGTAAATTACAGTGGCTCAAAACCTTCCACTCTCAAACTTGGGGTATTACAACTTCTTGGTTTTGTTTGTGGGTTTTGGGGTTTTTTTCTTCTGATCGAGGAAGGTCAGAGATCCCTCTTGCAGCAGCAGCAGCTTCTGTGACTGTGTCTCCCAGTGTCTTCCATTCTGTGATTCCACCTGGCTGGCTGTCCCCTCCTTCTTCAGCAGCAAGGGCTAGGAAGGAAATCACTCCTGGTACATTTGCAAGGAAACTGAATTCATTCTAGTTTTGAACTGTTCAGTTTATTTGGTTATGGTCTTGAACAAAGACCACTGTCTGCTCCTCGATCCCCTCCTTCCCATCTTCTAAGCATCATGTCCTGTTGTTGTGGCCACCTGTGGGAGCCTGGGGGTGAGTGTGACTGCACAAAGGCAACACAGTCATCCCTTTCCCAGCAGTGATGGGATGGTCTCTAGATATGCCTGTAACTCTCAAGAATTCTGTAAATCTTGGTGACAACCCACCCAGGAAGGACGAAATGTAGCCAAGTGCTCCCATAGCTCCTCAGGCAGAGGGAGCAGGTGCTGGGAGTTCTGTGTGCCCTTCCCCAGTTGTAATTCCCCTCTTGTGGGTAAGCTTTCATTTCATTTACTTTTTCCTGATCCTCTGAAAGCCAACTGACAGTCTCATTTGCATGTTGCTTATTGCTTTGGGCCATACCTCTGATTCCCAGCCAAACCTGTGCCACCACGTAGAACAGAAAGTTAACCCTTCTTGGCCTTGGCATGAAGGGTTAAAAGAGGACTGGACCGCAGGTTGCTTAAGTAGGGTGGGGCTGGTACCAATAAATCTGTAAATTCCCCTGGGGGTCGACAGCATAGAGAATGAAAAAAATCTCGCTGATGATTGTGTAAGGATCACCTCTGATTTAATCATATTTACATGAAGCCTGCCCCAGTGAGGTAATGCTCCAGGACTTCTTCAGCCATTGAAGAGAGATTTGTGTTTTCCTGAGATAAAGCGGGATGTCATCTGTGAAAAGAGCAATTTATGTCCTTTGTCATGGATTGTGATGCCTCGAATCTCCGGAGACTTCCTGATAGCTATTGCTAGCGGTTCAGTGGACAGAGCAATCAGAGGAGGTGACAAAGGACACATTTGCCTTCTGCCTCTCTGAGGAAGAAGTCATTCAAATAAAGAAGTCTCCAAGAGTCATTCAAATAAATGAATGCACACCCTCAAGCTTTCTGTGGGCTTAATGAACCTTATTCACCAACAGCAGAGCCTCGTTGTCAAGCCTCTGTCTTCGAAGGGAGAAGGAGAGCGCTGAAGATTGGTCTGTCAGCTTTGTTTTCTCCGAAGGAGCAGGAAGACAACTTCTGCCCTTGCCTGGGGCTGTGGGAGCCACGTACTCCTGGGAGCACAGCAACCTCCTTGCCTTGGTGGCTCTGGCATCCCTTTTCTTCCCAGGATTCTGCTCCCATTTCAAACAAACATTTACTTCCCTGCTGGCACATGGATTTTATGCAGTCCTGGAGCAGTCACGTTTTGAGATCTTCTTTGCTCCTTCTGAGCATCTCTGCTTTGTGTTTTATGTGAGGGCAGCAACTGGTTTTGCATGAAATAATAACTGGCAAGTTCCAGAAGTCTCCAAACGTTTCTGTGCATATGAAGCCGTACCACACACTTGTGAGGTTTTTTGGCTTGGCTTTGGGGTTGGTTTCTGGGGCTTGTTTTTTTTTTAAGTTTACATTCTTCTCCCTAGGATAAGAGACAGGGAAACAAAGCTCCAGGCACCGAGTCACCCACAGTGCCTTTGATATACAGTCCCCTCGCCAGTATGTGCAGTCATGTGCTCCCATAACTCTCCTTGACTGTGGGAAATGAAAAGGAAAATGTTAAATTCAGTTATATTTATCACAATCGTTTTTCAAGAGCAAGAGAGAAACTACTGGCCTATTGAGAAATGTGGTCTTTTAATAGTCAACGAGGAGTATCCATTTGTGTGAATAATCAAAATATCTTAGGCAGATAGAGAAAGTAGGGTAAGAGTTTATAACGGGGTATATATTCTCCAGCAGAGACAATGACTGAAGGCCTTGGAATTTGAATAAATGCCAATTTATCAAAGTCTTTTTCCTTTTTCTTTTTTTTTAGCTTCCCATTTCAGGGGTTTCATGGAAATAATTGAGTTTTCTACTATTGGACCAAGAGTTTTATATATGCATGACTTAAAAGAAAGAGATTATTAAATATCTCCCCATTTAATATCTAGATAATTTTGTCCTATAAAATCCTGTGCAGCAAGTAATTTAAATTGGTACCCTATTTACTGCAGACAAAACTGCTCACTACCATCTGCTTTGCAGTTTTAATAGATGGAGTGTTAACTGTGTGTTGCATGAAATTCATTGCGACTAGGTTAATTAAATGGCTGTGCTTCACTTCCTGCACTCTGGTAATAAGATGACAACCTCATTTGAATTTATTAACCCTTGCCACTTTCAGTACTGTTATCACCCATTCAACCTTCTTTGGTCAACAAAAATGAAATGAATTACAGTAACAGGAGACATAACCATATTGGCAAACAAAATAGATATTGATTAGCATCTTCTCAACCAAATACGTCATTCTAGTCTGATCTTATTTTTGCAAAAGTCACTGAAAGCTGTTGGACTATCAGTAATGGGAGTAAATGATGATGCAGTAGATTATTGGAGAACATTCCAAATCTAATCTTTGACACTAAACAGCTTAAAGGATGGCTTCACCATGAGAAGTGATGAGAGGCCTTCAAAGTCTTTGGGTTCCTATTTGAGTAAGCAGATGTTAGATACCCTCCTGCACCAAAGGCCCTTTTCAGAGGGGTCAAAGCCAAATCTCTGAGTGTCCATCTAGCCAGAGGCATTTCTGTACCCCCCAAAGAGGAAGGATGGAGTAAATGGGTCCATCTGTGTCTATGCCCTGGCCAACCTGGCAATGAGTCAAGCCTTAATGATAGCAGACGTAAACATGCGTAGCTATGGCCATGGCAATGCAAACTCCTCACAGGTGGGCCTGGGCTGACACATGGTGAGGAAGTTCCTGACAGAGCCAGCCCCAGGTGCCAGTTCCTGGAATCAGCCTCTTCTCCACCACGTATGTTCCTCAGACACTTAGGAAAGCTGATTTTAGGCACGCACACATAAAGCACTCTTGTTGGGTCTACTGAGATTTGTCATGAGGGATCAATGCTGCACATCAGTGTCACAGTCATTCATCTCTTTCTTACATGTCTTGAAGACTTTCTGGGTACAAGCACTAGTGATCCTTCAAACTTCCATGCCTTCCGTTTGTCCCCATTCATCCCATTGTTATACCATGGCTGTAGGTTGTCCTTTTTGCCTTGTCACCCAGCTGCTGCTTCTGGAAACAGTTCCTCAGCCATGTTCAGACTCTCAGGTCTAAGAAGGCTCCAGATACTGACTTTGAGGATGTTTTTATGTGGTTTAGTGGGGAAAGTTGTGTGATGACATCCTTCTACACTTCAAAGTTGTGGGATGGGATCCAGCCCTGGTTCAGAAGTTCAGCCGCATCAAACTGGCCCAACCTGTCTGCATGTCATCCTGCCAACGCTGGGCTCTGACTTCCAGGGATGCAGATATGACTTGTTTCTTTAACCCAACAGGGAAATTTTCATATATATGCTGAGGTTTGTAGTTAGAAATAAGTTCTTGGAACAAACTGGAACTTGTAACTGTATACATGAGAAAAATATACCTATCTCCATTTCTCCCTGTAGTCAAGAGGCTGCCAAGCTCCTCCCTTTCTGCCCCCTCTATCCAGCTCCTAAAGCCTGGCCCTGCCCCAACCACAATGCAAACTAGCAGAATCAAAGCAATTTGCCCCCTATGGTCTCACCCGTGCTGGGGGCCTGAAGATCAACGGGTCAACTGATACATTACCCAGATGTGGTAGGTCTGGGCCCAGTGTCAGCACACACCGCGGCCAGATTTACCAAGGGGCCCCTTCCCAGCTTGGGGTGCATTCAGCTCCCAGAGTAGGCTGGAAGAGGAGCTATGGCACAGCTCTGGCATGCAGAGGGCACAACGGACAGTGTAGATGGGAGTTAACAAAACACCGCAGAAGCAGTTTACTTGTCATCAGGAATGGAGGTGACACAGGTAACCGCTGGATACTAGCTCTGAATTTTCAGACTTCCAACTTCCATTCTGCCTGATTGTCCTTATCATTGGACTCTAAATACTTAAAAAGAGTGAACAATAATCTGTTTATCAATCCTTGCCTTTTGGTATTCATCTAGACTCCAATTTTACCAAGATACATTTAGAGACATGAAGCTGCCTGAGAGAATTCTTGTAATGTTAGATTTTGAATCGTGCTGAAAGAAACTCTTACCTCCCACAAGGAATCACACAACATTTGAGGCAAAATCAACTCTCATACATGCTTTCAAGAACTTGGTTTAAAACTGCTGTAGCTCCCAGAATTGCTTTTCTGGTTCTCCCTGTAGAGTCACTCTACGCCGTGTTCACAACAACAGCAAACGTGCCCCATGCTCTCATGCCAAATGGGTATGTCAGGTGGATGGTGTCATGCTAACCCTGGTTTAACCTCAACAGTTACCACCACCTGAAGCCGCTACTGCGAGCCCTGCTTCGAGAGCAGATGTAGGAAATGGCCTTTGCAAGGCTTGTGTGATTCTCCTGAGTAAGAGGTGGATGGTGTTCACCATGCTCGTTTCCTCACACAATTGTAGAGCACAGATGAAAACATCACATTTGACTCATCTGCAGGCATATTGTGTCAATTAGGGCAGACATGGTGCATCTTCTGCAGCTGAATGTTAACATCTCTGCACAGTGTCAAACTGAAGCACTGAAATAATTCCCATCCATGGGGCAGCCAGTCAGATGGATGGGGCGCGGCCTCACACCTTCACCAAGGTAAGGACAGGGGCTGCTTCTGAGTTTGGTGCTCTGCTCTTGATATAACATTGCCACCACAACAGGGAAGTATAACAATGCCGCAGGTTTTCCTTCCCTTATCAGACCAGACAGAATATTCTAGAAGATACATGTTTTGCAAGCTCAGTAGAGCAGGGTGAAATGTTTTAGTGGAAAGAGAAAACATGGTGAGATGCTCTGTTCAAAGGGTAGCACAGGTGGGGGATGTGTGTAAAGTCTTGACCATATAATTTCATGTCCTGGAGATCATGGGGTATTTACCAGACTCTCCCCTTTGTGGCTTCATGCCCACAGGAGGGGACCCAGGGCAGGGAGGGGAGTTGTTGGCCAGACCCTCAGGCTGGGAGAGTGGAGGGTATCCCCACTCTCCACTATGCCGCAAACTTGCTGGAGATGACAAATTGAGTGAACCAAGCAGTTTTAGTTCAGAGAGAAAGAAATAACTAAGGAATTACTATCTCTGGAGAGCAAAAGGTGGGTGATTAGTGCATTCATCACAACCTCAATGGAGTGGTTCGAGTCCCTGGTCTGAATTAGTCTAGCAGAAAATACACTTAGATAAAAATCCTATTAGCTCTTTGTCTGTCCATGAGCTCTGTGAAAATTGCAACACGGGTGTTGTGCACCTGAAGCTAAAGCAGATGGAAAGGAGATGAACTCAGAGACATCTGAACCTGTTTAAATGAGAGATGTGGAGAGACCCTCTGGGCAGTCATTCTTACTTCCTCCCTTCGTTCCCCACCCAGCCAGCTCCAGCACTCGCCTTCTGCAGCCACACTTGACTGTTAGAATCCTTTTAGGAATGGAGCAGATCTCAGGTGATGTAGACACACAGAGCTTTTGCTGAAAGTCCCGTGAGAGATCCAGCGAGTCATGGCAGAAGCAAGCTGTGACATGAACACCAACATAGACCTCTTCCCTATGACAACTGCTATTTCAAGAAAAAAGAACAGCTTGTGTGTACACCATCTGCCCTTGCACACTGGGCTGGTAGTTGGATCCTTCCTGCCTGTCTTTCAGTTCGGCTGGTTACAGCAGAAACTGCCCAGTTGTCCCATGCTGCTTCAGAATCTCTTTTCCAGCTCTGGGGCCTGCAGGCTCCCTGCTGCCAGTAGCCTTCACTCCCACCAGCATGTGCAGCTGTTTGAAGGACAACCTCATCTTTTATTTACATTTAACATGAGATGGAGAATTTTCATATGTGTTAAGCAAAAAATAACACAGCCTTAGCTGTGGAACAGCCACAGCTTCTTCAGAAGGCAAGTGATGTAGCAGACCTTCGCATCGCAGTGAGACAGGTAATGCAACAGCTGAGCCTCTGCACCAGCAACTAACGGCTGATGAAAGTGATGACATATAAAGCCCCACTGCTTACAACAAAAATAAAGCAAGCCAGAGCAATTACTGTCACTGCTGTTTGGTTTAGCTTGTTCTTGCTGTGGAAGGTAAACCTTTAACTCCTCTGACACTACGGAAACCAGGAAGCTGGGCAACTGCCATCCCTGCCTACCACATATGGTCACACTCTCCCCATCCTCTTACAGCAGAGATGCTGTCATGGATTTAGAGCTCCTGGTGATAATTTAGAAACTCTGCACACAGGCACGGTTAATATGATGTTTAACGTATCAACACATTGGATTTCAAAGAAGATTTTCTGGATTAGAAAACAGCAAGTGAAAGGCACCAGGCAGTACTTTGGAAGAATCAGAGGTCACACTCCCTTGTTGCCTGCACATGCACCCCACATCCCTGAATGCGGCCGGACACCCACGGAGCAGGGAATACAGGGCATGCACAGCCTCATGCTCAAGCTCCCTTTCACCCTGTGTCACCAAAAAGCTCCTGGGTGAAGACCGGCACTCAGAAATAACCAGTGTCAGGGAAGCTTTGTCCCTGGCCTGCCATGTCATTTCTGGGTGTATTGGGGTTGAGCAAATCTGCTTCTGCAGAGACCCACCAAAGCTGGGCAGGGGTCATTGCTGTCGCAGAAGCCACTTGCCAACAAGTGCCTCATGTCCCTAGATAAACCCAGTGCTGCCTGTCACCCCAAGGCAGCTGCAGGGCAACGGAGCACCAAAGCTGCACACATCCCTGCAAGCATTACACAATTTCAGCCGAGGGCTGGCATCGGGGTCGAGCCTTCATGCTATGGTGGGTCTCGCTGCTGGAAAGGCATTCGGACAGTTTTTCAAGGGAGCAAGATGCATTCAAGGAAATGCCCCAAAAATCTACAGGAGTGAAGAAATGAAGGTAGAAGAGAGGAAGCAGAAGAAAAAAAGAGAAATCCAAGTGAGAGTGGTGCTGGCAACAGCAGCAATTTCCATGGGACAACCAAGAAACCACCTACAGTGGCAACAATGAAACTTTCGCTGTTCCAATCAAAGCCATGGAGAGAAAAAGTCCCTATTTCCCCATAATTAATTCCCATAAGAAACCAAGGAAAGAATATTTTCAGTTAAAACTACTGGTGGTGAAAGATTACACAAAATTTCAGTTCACCTGAGCTGAGCATCACCTAACCACAGTGTTCTCCATCCAGGACTTGGCCAGGTTTCCTCAATCAACCTGAGGCTCTTTGAACTAGGTGGAGTGGATGTTAAACCACCATAAGGCAGCCCTCCACTCTGTACTGCAGCATTCTACTGCACAGAAAGGAATTCTATAGGTTGCAAACTGGGTGCATATAGTCTTGTGTCGCCCCAAATCTGAAGAAACATGTATGGAAAGGATACAGTAGGCGCATTCAAGGGCAGGCTTGTGCGGGGGTGTAAAGCAGAGTAAATATCCGAGTATCTGAAACGAATAAATTTCTCAACAAAACCCAAGAGGGAGTTCTGCTTAAAATAGCTGCAAGATCTGCTTTAAAAAGCTGCAAGATACAGTGAGTGCCTGTAGGGTTTGTAAATCCCTTCAGTCATCTGAGAGGCAACAAATAACCAGGACTTTAACTTGCACAGAAGTCTGGCCTTAATATTTTTCCTCTCGAGGTTGAGTTACTGCTTTTCCATTTTAACAATTAAAAGGAATTTGTTAAAGAGTTGCACAAGACACAAAATTACGAAAGAAATGTGCCAATAACTTAATAGTTTATTAGTCAGTCAACAATATTACAAATATTTAAAAATTACTTAATATAAATAGTTGGCAGCAAACTATTCCATTACAGAGTTAAATTACCAGTACAACAGACAGACTGGAGATTTAGACACCTGGAAGATAACAGTAAAAGGAACTAAAACTTTTAACAAAAAATTTTAAGCTGAAGGCGATTACCTAGTGTCCATAAAAGCATGGGTTCTCTTTTATTTAGAAAAAAATAAAAAACTGCTTTAACACCCCATTAGGAATACAAAATAAAATCAACTGAAAATATTAATTTGCATATCAAAGAACCATTTATAATTACAATCCAAACACTCCATAAACCACTTGTGCGATTCTATACAGAAACTCGGAATTAGAAACTAGTTGCTTTAATATTACAAAGATTTCAGCTCCAAAAATAATTCAACATAAAATAAACTTTAGCAATTAGCGTCATAAAATTATATATTTCCACATAAAAATACAAAATAATATTAATGACAAGAATATGAAAAATTATTCCAAGTATTTTACTACTATTAAAATAAAATAAAAACCAAAAAAACAAAATAGAAATATGCATGAAAAAAGTCTCTCCTTTTGTTAGCAAAACACTATCCAAAATAACTACAATCATTTACATCAGTACAAAGATTTCTGGATTTAAAAAATAGTTGCAATGACAAAAGGGGTATCTTTTCTGACAGTAAAAAATGACACTGTGGATAAAATCTGCAAAATATGCAATGAAAAAAATAAATTTGCATTAAAAAGGTTTACACTGTTATTTTTTTATACAAACATTAGAAACAGTATTGCACATCACAACACAGAATCGAGGTTAGTCAGCCTTCCAAAATGTGTTATATTCAAGTTTTGTAGCATCTTTGAGGAGAGGCTTTGTGCAGCCAGATGCAACAGGGATAAAATATCAAGTGTTTTCCATACACAAATATATAAATGCTAAATGTTTCCTTCTTAACAAAAAGTGTGGATTTTTAAAGTACTTTATTTTTTTCCTCCACAGTCATACTCATGGGCAGCAATATGCACATCTGGGGAACAAAAGTGAAGAAGCTTTAAAAATACAAAAATACAATCAAACTAGCTAGCAATCTTCTACAAAAATAGTAAAATAAATATGATCTGTAAAAAAAATCAAATACAGTGTTCAACAGTTAGAAAATAAGAACTTAGTAGATAAAAAGAAAAAAAAAGAGAAAACGGAGGTGGTGCAGGGTACGGTAACCATAAACTGAATTGCTCCAGAAATGAAGTGACAAGTAAAATCAGACATTTCAGTTATTTTTACCCATGCCAAAAAAAAGGGCATCCCTGTTTTGATCCCCCTGTGACTTACTTATGTAGTTCCATTTAAACAGGGAAAACAATTTTCTACATCTCCAATTATGTCAATTTTTTACTATTTTCACATTAGTGTTCATTATTTAATATATTTAAAGGCTCTTCAATTTTAAACATTAAGCAGAAAATATGAAAATAAAGTTTAAAAAAATCTGCAGAATTAAATTATATCTAAATAATTAACATTGCAAAACTACTGATTTCTTTTCTAAATTCCAAAAATTGAGGTATAGCAAAGGAGATGTCATCAGTCAAAAAAAGTGTGCCTTAAAATAGCTGACTGTTGGAAAAATCTCTCACAGAGATATAAAAATAGTGCATAACAAATGTCAAAATGGATCAAGGTTTGGCAGGGTTAAGGTTAGAAAAGAATACTCCAAAAAATCTGGAGGATCATGGTTAGGTAACAAATAGGGAACATTGACAAATAAATTAGTAAAAAGCTCTTCTTAAAACAGCATCAACTTTAAACATTAAAAACTTGAACCACAACCACAATAAAACAGCAGAGTTAGACATGAACCACGTATTGTACAGTACAAAAAAGCACACCATAGACAACCAATATAAGATCAACACTTTGCTTACGTGAAGGATTGTCCCAAGGGATTGCAAAGAACAACACCCTTGTAATTTCAACTCTAGCATCAGGCTCTTATTCTGCATGACAACATTTACTGTTGAGTGCTTGCTCAAACTGCAGAATAACTGTTAAAAAGTAGGGGCTAGTTGCATTAGAAATGCTCTGAGATAGACAAAAACACTGCTATGATTTTCTTTTAGTGTTCAGTTAAATATTGCCTCTGTCCTAACTACGGTTGGTTTTGTTTGCTTTTTTTCTTTTTTTTTTTTTTCAAAATCTGCAAGCAATGTCATCACCAGAACTCCTTCATTAAAAGAAAAACACTATCCTTGACTGTCAAGTAGCTACTTTTCATGCAACAGTGACCCCAGTTTGACAGAAGACCACAACGCACACAGGTCAAACATGTAAGCGAGATTTCTTTAAGCCAAATTTCACTGTTGTCTTGAAGGTCAAATTTGGTTTGTTATGCAACTAGCCGTCTGCACGTTACACCTTCTCCATTTTGACTTTACTTAGATATAATTTCTAAAGCATTACGCGTTCTTATAGAAGTCTGTTTTTGTATACGTTTGTCATGGGTTTCACATTTGGTGACTGGTTAGCAGTGTGCTGGCCATCTTTGGTTTGCAGAGGAAATCTTAACCATGAACAATCAAGGGGGCTGAAAAGAATTTGTTGAATGCTAGCTTTTTACTCAAACTCGCATCTAAACTACATCACGCCACATTAAGAAGCACACGTCACAAAATTGCACAGGGATTACAATATTATATCCAGTCTGCATAAAATTGAATTTCACTACTGACCAGGTCACAAAATGGCTGCACTTTCTAGTCTAAAACTAATTTGCATATTGTACACATGTAGGACATTTTTTTACTTCAGTCACAATAATGCATGCAAGTTTGTTTTTTGTAACAAATTTTTTAAGTTTGCTCATGCTACCTAGTTTCAAGAGAGCCTTTTTTGAACATCTGCAATAACTCACCTCTTGTTAATTAATAGTTCTAGTGCATGCATATGGTGTATACAGGTAAGTAAACATGCAAGTTTTTCACATTCTAAAACTATGGCAGTTTAGGCCATATTGTGCTGCCTGCATTTAATCTGTAATGCAGTGTGTCTTAAACGTTTCAATCCCGTATTAATAGGTGGCATTACACATAACACCTATATAGCAGCAAAGCTAATACAGCTTGTGATTAAAAATGTTTAAAAATAGCTAATAAATCAGATTATCTTGAGGTATTATTTCTTGCAAGTCAAAATGGAGAGCAAAAAATCAACCCTAATTTTTAGTTTATGTATACACTGAAAATAGCAACAACAATAAAAATAAGCTTTTTGTAGCAGACATATTCCATCTTCACTATTTTGCTACCTTTGGTAAATTACTGGGGCAGATCTTGAAGTTAAAAACCCATGTTTAGAAATAAGTGCACGCTTCACCCACTAAATATAGCAGCAGACTGTGTGCCCCTACGCAAAAACATTCTCGTATCTAGTTTTAACTTTACATATAAAAATAACTTGGAGAAAATACAAAAAAACATTTTATTTTAACATGAAAATATCACAAAAATTAGTAAGCCTGAGATGTAGGGTTTTGGTGAAAAACAAGAGGCTTGTAGTGTTTTGGCTGCTGATAAAGATGCATGTATTGATAGCTGGGGTGAAAAGCAGAAGAATGCACTTATTTCTTCTGCATGTCAGTATCTTCAAACACAGTAAGCCACATGCACCCTTCTCTCCTTATGTAGATGCTGGTTCACCATGTCTAATTCCAGCGGAAGTGGATCTGACGTGGGCGGTCAGCCCCCTCTTTTACCAATGGCTTATGGAATTCACGTCCTGCACGAGAGTGGATATTTGCCCAACAAAACTCACAGTAATACTGCAGGCAAGTGACATTGGCACAAAAGAATGGAGCAAACTTTCCACCGCATCGTGCGCCCTGGCATTCGTCACACATCTGGTCATCCAACACATATGGCTTTACCTCCACCTGTTGGAACACAACAGAAACGATTCTAGTTAATACACATTCCTACTTCAAATTAAACAACAGAATTCAGGTTTTTTTTTTGTTTGTTTAAAGCAAAAAAAACCCCACCAAACCAAAAAAACAACAACAACAACAAAAAACAACAAGTCTGAAATTACACGTATCTTTATCTTACTAATCTGTTATGAATGGTTATCTTTTACCAACCACAGATCTATCTGTACAGCAAGCAGGCAGATCTTTCCAAGTACTCTCTGTATGTAATAAATAGCTAATTCAGAACCTCCCCTTAATTTATTCTGGAAGGATGCTCTTGGCAAATGATAATGTGGGTTTATGTGTAGAAAAGAAGTGAAACAACCTCAAAGATCTCCCACTAATCTCATCAACCCCAACCTGTACATGACATTGAACTTTACACTGTTTAGCAAAAAAAAAAAAAAATTGAGATAGAGTAATGAAACCATTTTTATATATACTAGCCTTTTTTGAAAAGCAGGTACTCGCCTCTACATGTACTATTTTTGTGTATAAATTAAAACTACTTCCTGCAGGCTGGAATACAGATATTTTAGCACTCTTGATCCCTGTAAATTCGTATTTCTAAACTATAGTCAAATTTGGAGCTACAGATTTTGGTCATCTATTACTTCCCCTTTTTGTGGCTTTGGACTGGACAGAAATTCACATTAAGTGCATTTCTGAAAATATTTTTAAAATATCATTTTGTGAGTCTACAGACTGCTCAAAACACCTGTCTTACACAGATTCCACCTCCCAAACTCATCTGATGGCCAGAGTGGAAAAGCGGCAGGAGTCCAGTGGTAAATTTGTATAACTTGTCTTTGTGCAACTGAACTGTTACAGACTGCCATCAGACAGGAAGAACTTCATAATAAAACAAGTTGACTCCATCATTAAGGAATGTATTGTTGTCTTCCACGTTTTCCTTGCTTTTAAAGACAGTTTTTTCTGCCTTTGTTTGGCAGAGATATTCCAGTTCTAAAACTCACAACCATAAGAGATTTTTTTTCTGATGTATAGTGTTATCTTTAAGGTTTGGGGTTTTTTCCTATTGTGTTTCCAGAGGAAAAAAATGACATATACAGCCCACTCAAAGGTTTTACAGCAGAACAGAGTAATGTCCTCAGCTTCAGAAGCAGAAGTCATACTTGACATGTCAAACGCATCTGTGTATGCTTCTTCCAGTAATCTGTATTCAGTACAAGCTCTACTTCTACTACTATTTCACTACAATGACCTACCTGCCTTATCACAAGTCGCACTCAAACTTTCCAATAAAACTGGAAATGAATAAACCTTTTCCAAACTTTCTACTGTAGGCAGTAACTGTGTTCCTGGTTCAAAATTACTGAAAGCACAAATCAGCATATATTTCAAGCTTTGGTGTGTTAATGCACCAAGGTCGGTACGAAGATGATTTCAAATGTTTTAGAAAAACACTCTGAAGATTGAAGCACAGACTGCTGGTGTATGCAGTTAACAACACTAAGGAACTGTTTGGAGCTGAAAATCCAAACGAGCTTCATGGAAATGTTTGGACCTGAGCTTTCATATATGATAAAACAGGATGAAGAGAACTTTACTGAAGAAAAACATCTGCTAGAGAAACTAAACATATTTACACATCAAAAGAACTGGAGAGAAGCTGCAGAGTACTTAGGTAAAGAAAAAAGTTAAGATCACAGACACGATGCTTGTTAGGTGACTGCAACACCAATATTTCCAATTAAGGAGAAAAGGTAGGTGTAAAAAAAAATTAAATAAAATGCTGCAGATACTTTGAACTAAATCTAGGAAGGATAAACAGGTGAACTGCAAAATTTAGCGATGAAAGAAGATTTTTTTTTTTTTTTACACAGACAAATCTAGTTATGAATAGAATGTGAAAGGACAGCAGAGCTACAGAAACTGGATACAACTGGTGCAGAAAGGTTCTGCTAAGTTAAATGGTAGGAGAACAGCCTGCCTCTAAATGTCCAGTGAAATACGTAATTGGCGATACACACACACATAGCTCAGGTGAAGGCAGCACCTGCAGAGCTGCCTTCCTCATGTGCAAAATCAGCAGTTTACAGATTCATGCAAATTGCTTGCTCATTTATAAATCAGCAGTAATACCAATTTCAGAATATTTTCAGAACCTGAAGACATTTGTGTATAAACTCAAAACAAAAAGCTATTTCTGAAAATAGGCTTTTCATATTTTCAGAAACATTTAAGAGTTAAGATGGTCCCTAAAAAGGGGCTTTCTCTTTAAATATCTGAACTCTCACAGGTTCTTTTTTGTTATAATTTGTTCTGTCTTTAGTGTTGCTTTTCTAATGTCTGGAAAGTAATTTTTTTACTCAAGTACTCTCTTAAATATGGAATTTTGTGTATTTTTATTAGTATCCTTGTTGTTTTCCTATGTTTAAAAATGTAAGCTACTCCTAAACGTTTCACTTGGAAAAGACAGCAATGTCAAACCTAGGTATTTCAAACCTAGAAGTATTTCAATGTTGTATCACACATTAACAAGTTACATCCCTTTCCCTGCAAATAGCAAGCACTGTCATTTCACACATCTGCTCATCATGCAAAGAGCTCTTAGAATCTCTGGTTACCTATCAATAAAAAACTCAACCAACAAACCAACCTCCTTGGAAGTGCAACCTTCAGAGCCACGTTCATGCCTTCCTTTCTTTTCTGAGGTGGCACTGCCAGTCTACCTTACACTCCTCTACTGCAAATGGCACTCCCACAGGAAGAGAAGGACCAAGATCTAAGCTGCTTCTAGCGTACAGTTCTACCTAGTTTACAGCATTCAAAGCCCAGGTCTCCTACCCTTGAAGGAGAACTGGTTTGGATGGGACCCAACCGTCCACCTCTTAAGTTTAAAGCTGTGTCACTTTATAGTCAAGTGCACCACAGATTGTTCCTGAAGTGCACTAGGCTATACCCAATCCTGAAGGTAAACAATCCATTTAGCATTTCTTCAGAAGTTCTGGAGTCTGGTCCTTACTCCCATTTTGTCTAAATACTCAAATGAAAGATGATTAAGTTTTATTTCCCCTCAGTCACTAAGTCAAGGACATTTTTCCTGCTACATAATGAGCCAAGAGGCAGAGCTATTAAGCAAAGTCAGCTGTAAGTCACAAGGACAACAATATCCCCAGCAATATCACATTTTAACTTGGAAGCCTACTTTACTATCCACATTCAGACTCACTCATCCTCTGGAAAGGATGACGTTTGGGGATTTCAGCTCACCAGGCAACTGGTATCTGAGAGATAGATGTAAGGCTGTATTACTCTGTCTATCTGAAAGGGGAGAAGCACATCCTACCTCCCCAGAGCAGAATTTTGTTAACTGTACTGCTTTTGCTCATGTCTTTGATCTGTGGAGGAGAGTGGACCTTGAACTACTTTACTTATTCAACCCTTCTCCATTTTTTTTAAGAACATCTATTAATACCAATGACAACCTCTTCAGCTCCTGACATCAAAACTACTGACACTTAAAACTGACATAATTTAGATTTTCTTTGTTACTCTTATACTTCTCATTAGGAGTAATAAAGTTGACTAGTCCTCTTAACAGAAGTTAGTTTTGCTTCTGTAGCATCTGTAGCAACCAGAAATATACATTGGTAACAGAAAGGATAGGACATTTTATATTTTAAGTGTTGAGATTGATTTTCTTAAGTGTTGAGCACTGACTATTATGTCTGAAATTAAGGGCAGCTGCAAACATAGAGCTAATCTGAAACCAATGAATACTAAAGTTTCCTATGAATGACAGAGGAATTATCACAGTATTTGGTTTCATTAGAAGAAGGGAGAGAAGAAGATTTTTAAGCCCTTTGCCCATACACCCCAAACCCAGGAACTCCAGACTGGAAAGAACATATGGTCTAACATATGTTCTAGGAACAAACTGCTGCTTTGTGGAATGTGTGTTGTTCGTTTAGGGACATTCACAATTTAACTCTTGGAACCAGTGGAGTTACAGGAACACTAAAAGAATATAAAAGCTGGCATGAAAGCCAACCAAATGTAATGTCACCACATCCTGACATGTTCCTTTACAGACCATCTCTCTTACTATTGTTTTAGTTTCTGTGTAACTTACTCGTTTATCAATATCGCCATGCTGAAGTTGAACAAACCGAGCACTGATGGCAGCAATGTAACTCTGCTGATTGGAAAAAGCAACACGTCCAGCACCTTTTGGGTATTTCAGCTCAGGGTCAGTATCGATTCCTGCGTAACAAACTCCACCATAGAGACGGTCCATGATCATAGCTAACTCCACTATTAAGAAAAACAAAATAACATTAACTTAAACTGTTCTTACAGTACAAAGTTAATACCATAAGCTTTTGTTTAAAAGTACTAGAAAAGGTAATTTTAAGAATTAGTTTTGCAAGTTTTGAACAGATTTTTCACACCGTCTCTACGCACATCCAAGGAACAGTGGAACTGTAAGTCCCTGCGGTCCTTGATAACCTGGAACAAATTCCAGGGCAGTTTTCTTCAGTGGATTACATCAAAAAACCTTTTGGGTAGTCATGGAATGTAAGCTGTATAAAATAGATCCACATGCCACAAATTCCTCAGTACATGTTTCTCTGGCTGTCCTAATGCTCTATGTCCTACTTGAATTTAAAGATGCACTTAGCCTTCTTTGCATCAGTCACACAGAGCTTGGTTATCTCTACATTGCTACATTTACCATAAATACTGATGTTTACAGAAACAAAAATCTCATATTTTACAGATCAACTATGTTAGCAAGCCTCTAGTAATTTTTTATACTGAATTCGGTTTTGCAATTCATTTAGGTAGAAAATACTAATGTATTAGGGTATAAAGATGTCAGCAGTCATTGCTGTTCAATAGCTGTTTGAAAAGTCTCCTAAAGGTTTACCACTTTTGTGGAGGTATGATTCTTATTTCACAATGCCATAACAGTTTCATTTTCACATACACACGGTATTTGAAAGCTAAGCAGAAGACTTCATCCCTTACATCTATCACAGGCATGCAGCACAGTAATCTGGAGTATGTGACTGAATTTAAAGAAGAATTACATCTGCAGTTGGAACATACTGCATTTATGCTTGTTTGCAGAGCTTGTACTACAGTCAAAAGTAGAGTCTTAAAAGTGAAATAGCAGAAAAGCTTGAGCATTGCAGGTCCAAGATAGAAAAATTTAAGATTCTTTATACCCCAAATTTGTACTACCACTTCTTGGTTCTCCTACATCTTCCATCTGAAAGCTCATCTTTCTGTAAGAATAAAATTAATTACAAACTATGGAAGCTAATGAAGTCTAGGAGTCATTCTAATAAAAACGGGATTTGAACCATGGCATGTTATGCTTCTTCCAACATTCACTACAATCTACTTACTAGAGTAAGTCACCATAAAAATATTGTAAAAGGCTACTTGCAGTTAATACCATAAAGCAGACTACCCAGGCTGTAGATCTATTATTCCACAGCTACAGAAACAATTCATTTTTCCTTCATGCACTCCAGCAAGAGTTTAAAGAGTCCTGCAATCTTGTATTGCAGGATGGTGTCACACAGACTGTGCTAACTCTGAATTTCTTCCTTTTTCTCTCTATTCCTACTCTTTCAAGTACTCCATCACATGTGCTTTTGCTTTGTCCATATTAGCAAGAATAACTGTAACCTGACACTAGTAGAAGAATACCTAATGCACAATGACAAGCAGGTACTCACGAAGCACAGCAGAGAGGTTTTCAGAGCATTATTTTAAAATCAAACTCCCTTGAAGCATAGTTTACAACTCTGTTTTGCTACTATGATCAAAATCTTTTCTACAGCTTTAGACACGGAACAGTTTCCAGTAAATCTCAACAAGGAACAGTGATTTACAGCCAATGCCAGATGAAAACAGTTACTAGAAAAATGTAAGAATGCACGAATATTGCTCTGTGGTTATAACTATCATGACAGTCTTTTGTTTTTATATGCTTATATCTATATCTAACCATGCATAACTCTATAAAAGTATGCGTGGTTCAAATTATTTCCAATAATCTCCTACTTTTAAAAATAGTCACAAATTGCACTCACCAGCTCTTAATGGTCTAGGGACGCCTCCAACAAAAATTGTTTTTCGAGGATCAAGTGGCTGGGAACCATCCATCACAAAGTCACTATCACTTAGGTTCCAGGGACGGATCTGAACCTATTAAATTGGGAAAGAAAAGAGTATGTTATTTAAAGTTTCACTGCATCAGCCTCTATAAACTGTCTAAAGTCATAACCCCATTAGCACAGTCTGTCTAGGTGCTCTGTTTTACTCCTATTAATTCAATCCACTACAGTTCTAAAACCATCCAACTGTTGCAGATGTTGAGCTCTGCCAACAGGAGTTTGCTTTTGATTATTTTCATTGTGATCTTTTCAAATGCAGCTTCAGACAGATGGCAGCTATAGCTTGCAGGCCACTGACTGTTTACTTACTGGCTTGTCCTTGATAGTAGGACTGGAAACACATAGATAGAGCTTTCCGTCTTCTTCAATGCAGGCGTCAATCAGGGCTTGAACAGAACTCTCTTCTTGGAACAGAAGGAATGCATAACCTGGAAAGAGTACCACACCAATTGATATTTTTAATCTTATTTTTATCTTTCTTAATCATCTTTTCCAGTGACTTTTCCATATAAATATGTTTACTTCAAAAGCAAAAGTAAGTCAAACCAATTCTTTGCTACTTATCATCTTTGACTACATACTGTCTTCCCATGATCAACAGAACTTCAGGCAAATACTTCTAATTCTAATAATCATCATGAGACAAATAACCAAATAAAAGCAAACATGTCTGCTCTATCATGTACTGGAAGTCCAGGCTGAGCATAAATCACTTGCAGCAACCGACATTATACAATGAAAATCCGACTTGGCACAAATGACTAATCTCTATCCTAGAGATTAGATCAAAGTACTTTGTTACATAAGTGACCCAGCAAACCTCCCAAACACTACAAAAATGGGAATTAAAATGCTAAATTTAATGCTAAAGTAAAAAACAAATAGACAAGCAAAGAACCTCACACAATACTATACTTTAACAGTTATGGTACAATGATATCTACAAACTTTGTCACTTTACAGGTGCCCAACAGTAAATTCCAGTTGTATTCTAAAATGGACTTTAAAAGGGCCACATATAAATCCACATTTCTTTCTGAGATTACTACCAAGTGTGGAATTTTTACATCAAGCTACATTTTATTACTGGGTTGGAAAAGTAAATGCTGAGGCAGCTGCTCTAGAGCGGGTTTGGCAAGAGAGTATGGCTGCTTGACCAAAACTTTTGGAAATGACACTTACTTGTATGACAGGTACTCGTTAACCACTGGCAATTTTTATTGCAAACAGACCACGTAAGTATCAAGGTAAAGATGGTAGGATTTATCTTAAGAGTTTAAAATCTAGGTATTACCCATGCAAAACTCACTCATGAATGTCAGCATGTGCTGACTGTCATGGGCGAGACCAGACCTGTGTAACTGTCCTTACTTGGGAGGAAGCCAGCCACACATCCCTGTTTGAATGGAGAGCTCAGCGAGTGCAAGAATGATGAGAGTGAAAAACCAAAAGGAGGGCTAAATGCACATGATACTGATGAAGGGATCAGACATACAAACTAAGACTCACAGCCAGAAGCAAGTAAAATATTTTGCCAGATGCTGATTTTCCAACAGCTTCTTATCCTAAAGTAAACCAAGGTTATTGCCACAAAGCTCCTGATACATAAAGAAGGTCAGTGTCTCCAAATGATCTACCACCTGTACAGTTGCAGCTATGAATATATTTAACTGTGTAAACTTGTAAAAAGAGAAAAAATTCGAACACAAGAACTTGATGAGGGAACAGTTAAGAATACTATGAATACTATATCCTACCACAGCTGAACTAAAAGGAAAGCAATACCAAAATGATGCGTTAACACTGCTTTCTCAGTATTAGCCTGCAGAACATACTTGGGTCCGGGTTCATCCCACTTAATTTTAAGCACCTGACAGGCTTGTGTCATGAGCTTAGTTGTAACTCTCCTCCTTCTGAAGATACAGGAGAGAAGTTTTGATATAGTCTGTTCTATCAGATTGCTCTGGCTGCACTTTTGCTCCACAGCTTCAGTAGTTAGCTTCCCAAGCTTAGTCTGGAGGAAAATAACCAGTTCTCTTGGTGAAGAAACCTAGCTAGACAATAATTTGCTCAGGTTGCATGCTTTACAGCCATACACAGGGACAGCCTACCCCTTCCTAGGAGTGCTAGACTTGCATGATCTGCATACAAAATACTCTCTGTCACTTGTCCTGGACCAGGGCACATTTCCTGGCACAAATCAGCTATACATTAGCCAGACTGCTCCAAAGAGCACCAATTACATAGGCAACTGGCCTATACTCATTAGCTAAAAATGTGCTTGCAAAGAGAAACTACACTCTTGTCCTAGGTATTTCATTTAGGCCTCGCAAATCAAGGCTCTTCTTGTTAACACAACTACTGTATGCCAACAACTGTATGGTACGGATTTTATTCTTTCCCCTACTTTCTCAATGTATGCTTTTATTCGACTGGTTTTCACCTCAGCGTCCATAATTCATGAACTCTTGTGGGTGCTAAACATCTGCAAAATTAGTGTGATGGTGGTGAATAACTTGCATAAGCACGATGAAAAAAATCAAGTGCCTAACAACTCTTTTTGTAATGGTATTAAACTACATTACTGTGTGTGACAAAGTATATGTCAGAGTGAAACATTGTGGGGAGGTAGGGTAAAGACTAGGGGGTGTTTTACTGTACCACAAACACCCTAACTCCCTAGTTTCTTGGTGTACAACATCAGTCACTTAACTTTAACAGCTTCACAGCCAATAGCAATGCAAGTCTGTTAACAGTGGAAAAGCAAAGCTACACTAATAGTTTTCTTTGAAAGAAGCTGCTTCATCGCTTTGGGTCATATGCACTCCTACAGTAGCACATCATGATCAGATATTACTTGCCAAGGGAAAAAGCTCGTATGGTTTGTATATATTTTACAAAGTGAAAAGTATTAGATGAAACACAGTCTTAGAAAAGATTCTTGTATGTGTGCACTCCTACCAGAATTTATGCCTCCTGCGTGAGACAAAGCTTAGGTATCTCTTCTTAGTGCTAACCATTTGACTAAATTTGCATAGAGCAGGAACTAGTACTAATACCCATATTTTTAAAGAAATCTAGTGTGGGTGACACTTATAATACTTTGCCAGAGAAAATTAACTCAAATAATAATCAAACCATTCTGGAGATGATAATTTGCTTTAAAATTATATTCCCTGGTATTTAAATATACTGTACTGGTTTTAAGTATCCTTACTCTGAGCTGACATCTCTCTTACCCAAACAAGACTATGAAATATATTTTCTTTTTAATGCGTTGGTTCAGCACTGGATATAGAAAGCCCATCAGACAAGTCTGAAGAGTCCTAGCTGTATTACTAAATTAAACTTTCTTAAGAATTAAAAACCCACAAGCAAACCCACTAACAATCCCCCTCCCCCCACCTATCAGAATATGCAGAAACAGTGTTTTAATGTCCTGTACTCACTACATAAAAAAAAAAATCAAAAGCAAGGCATTCTACATTAGATTCACAGTGGTAGTTAACATGATTTTATGAGCAAGGTACAATTGCTTCATTTCAGGGTAATATGTAAATTTACCAAGAGAATGGACACTGCTTCTGCTATGCATACTCTGTGTAGAAATCAGAGAGCACCTTTAAGTTTAAAAGGTAACTCCTCTTGCTAGTGTCATAGAGAAGGAGTCAAGAAAACCAGTGCAAGCCAGCATGGCATTGTCCATGCCAGTCAGCACAGCATGGGGGTTAATTGCTCTACTGTCCTGTCAGACCCTCCCCAAAGGAGCCTGAATGGCTTCAGTACAGTGCAATTCTTGCCCATAGAAAGGATCACTTTAAACTGTACGTTAACATAGACAATGGTATATATTTCATAATTGAAATCACATTTGGGAAAGACACACAACATTTAATCTATTCCTCTTTAAAGAGATATCATCAATTTTCATTAAATTTAATCTTTAAAATGTAAACCTTTCACTTATTCAGTTTAGTTAGCTTTGATGGAGAATTAACTCTAACATACACTTGAAGAGAAAAAAATGGAGGCTGATACAACTGTCACAGAGCTATTAGCTGAGGCACTTTTGAGTAACATGGAGCAGGATTCACTTTGAGATCCTAACAACTATTTTTGTATTTCCACAGTGACTGTGTTTAAGCTCCAACTCCAGCACAGAGATCCTGTTCATGTGTCTAGAGTCATCTTTATGGTTACTCAGATACATGGGACACAGAGGTGTCTAGCACTACTTATCCTCCCTAGTACTTTGCTTAACCTTCAGCTGGTGCTCCGAAGTGCAGTGGGGCTTCAATAGGTGCTGTGCCACATTTTCCAGATCCATGTAAATCTTTTAGATATCATCCATCTGGGTGAATGAATCAAGCTTAATGTTATGGTGACATGAATAGCCCTCTATACTCCCCGGACTGTACTGGCCAGATTCCCATTGATTAAAGGAAGCTTAGACACTAATCACACATGAAGACACCTACAATTACTTGCCCGATTCCAGAGTTCAATCCTATCCAATATGATCAAGTAAGCTGGTAACAAGTTAAACAGAACTGGAATGAACCTGGAGTTTTGCTTCTTAAACTAGAAAGAGAACATTTTCTATCTATTTTTTTTCACCTAGTTTTAAATCAATGGTTAAGGGCCTTAAATAAATGAAAATGGTGCATAACTGCTGTGATGGAAGGCAACAGAAACAGACAATTACTAAAGGCTGGGGATACTGTCCTGTTCAAATCAGATTATCCTCTGTTTGATACAGACTATAAATAATACAGAGCACACAACCAACCAGGCATATTTTGTAAAGCCTTCTTTGGATTTGCATATCCTCATGGCACCATTTCTTTGAGAGCTTCATTATCATAAGAAGGAGTCTTCACCCAAGCAAGTTGCTTTCCACAGGGTGTGCTGTTTCACAAATAAGTATTTGCCAACTATGTAATAACAGGAGTTACGATAAACTGTGGCAAGTCAGAAAGGAAGGAATTCGCCATTTCAATTGGCAGATGACTTACAGACTTTGTACTTTGATCTCCACAGAAAAAAAAAAGTTTCAGCTCCAGAGCAAGTTTTCTTGTGTGAAGTTTTTAAAATTCCTGTTTTCTTTGGGTCTAAATTTGTGGTGAACCAATACAAAATGTAATTAGTTAAGAACAAGCAGTTGGTGTTTCTCAGAAGGCAATGAGCTTTGACGGATTAGGACACTTTTTGTATTTCTTCAAGCAAGGAAATACTTATCATGAACTTGGCCTTCCCTCAGGAGTTTCTGTAAGCAGAGTCTGGAAAGAACCACAGCATGGAAAACTGAACAAGCATGAAAAAAAACCCCAAACCAGCAGGCTATATCTCTTCAGCAGAGAGACTTTTACATGAATCAGTCCAGAACGGAACAGGTCTGAGATGTCTTTGGAAAGTAATACTATGTCAAATCTCTAATGAGACTGAACAAACGAAAATATGTACACCGTGACCCATGCAGAGTAACAAATTAAAAGCTGGAGATTAAAAGTAAAAAAATCTCAATAATGAAATCCCTGGGCTAATAAAATATATGTTTCTAAATTCCTAAAACTTAAGGCTTTCTTAGTACTCAGCCTATTTTCAGCAGTTTCAGATACAATCTGGTCTAGTGGATGGTGTCTGTGCTCATAGTGGGGACGGGTGGGTTGGAACTAGATGATCTTCCAACCCAAACCATTCTATTACATATATGCAGAGAGCAATACTTAAGACCTTTTTTTAAGAAAATCTTCTACAAAACAGTCATGGGCCACACCTATCACAATGAAAAAACCCCAGATATAAACACAGTAATATCCAGCAGTTCAGCCAAGCTCTATTTCCAAAGTATCTACAAAGAGTAACCTACACTGTATTTTGTATGTACTAGGCTAAATTGCAGAACAATATCAAATAAAGTATCAAACTGAAAATTAGAATAAAGTTTTAAGACTGAGGAACAGTAGGTGCTATTAAATATCAAATACAAATCAGAATCACAAGGAGATCACCTTAGTATGTAGTTCAAAACTGTTTCCTGAATTAGATCAACAGGCTGAAGTTCTATCTGTATTCTCTGCTTCTAAGAAGCTCTGCTTACAATACAGACTGTGGTAATTATAAATATTCCACCTATACCACAAAGCTTTATTAAATGAGGAAGTCTGGAAATTTATCCTTAAGATGTTCAAATACTGAAACAGGACTATCTCCTTAGAAAGGAATGCCAGAATCCATTCCTTTCAGGTAAGAATATATTATATTTTCCCTCCTCTGTGTATTCATCACAGCCTCTGTGACATGCATCTTTGTTAAAGAGTTCCTCAAGAATTTCTCTGGGTAATTTATCAAGAGGGATACACTACCTAGGATAATCAAATTCATTTTGACAGTAGCTTTGTGTATCAGGCTGACAATCAAAAGAGTTGAAGCCTCTTTGTTTGTCTTACAATTTACACTCTTTAGAGGATCATATAGGATAATAATACTGTCTTTTCCGCAGCATAGATGGTCAGATAAACAAACGAAGAATCAGTTGACAAAGGCATTATATGACTACTTTTGTCACTTCCAGGGAAGGAATGAAGCACTGCATTCTCTACAAAAAAATCAATAATTTCTGCACTGCTTTCATGTCTGGATCAAATTTTTGCAATTGTTTTATATGTACTAATACATGATTATACATGTAGAGTGATACGCTACACAAGTTAATTACTTGATGGCTTTTCCAGCACTTTAAGTGATATTTAACAATCTAGTCTAACAGCAGCACTAGAAATAGTTAAATATCAATATAAAATAATTTATTAAAAAGATAATTAGTTCTTCAATTGGAAGTTCACATCATAAAACTGAAATAAACATAACATTCTTTCAAATCTGCAGCTTCCTACAAGAACTTAGTTATCAAAGATTTTACCAGATAGAAATACAAATACAGAACTGGAATAATGACACAAACAACTACGTAATACCGATCTCATACATGGGAAAGTATGGAAGATCCTTCATGAGTCCAGCACTGAACCAGGCACAATACTAAAACACTACTCTGAGGTTTTAGACCTGGCATGTAAAGGAACCATGTCTGAACTTGCACTGAAACTGCAGAATTGACTGTTCACAGAGATTGTAAATTACATCCTTTGGAAATAGATGAGAGTTTCCCAGTGTAGGGTTTGAACTAAATTACAGGTCAAAACCTTCTGATTTTCTTACCTTTTGGTGGAAAATAGGACTTGCTTTCTGCTTTGTGAGGCCAGTCTACTACCAAAGGCCCAAATCGTCTGAAGCTTGCAGTAATTTCATCTAAAAACAGGTATAACGCTTGCAATTAAAATAAATTACATATCTCAGAGGAAAGTACTATCAAGCAAAGGTCTTTGTTTCTAGAAAAAAATGACATTTCATAGAGAAAACAGAAGAAAATTTCCAAATTCCATAAACAAAAACTTGAATAGACACATTTTCCAAAGCATTGATATTTACAAAATATATTTCTGGTGATTTTATGCTCATGCTTGCTTTTTATTGCTTAATAACAAGAGCATTTCAGATGCATATGGGCAACTAAAAGCAGTGGTGAAAATTATTGTGGTACTTCCTCAAATTCAGAATCTGGATTGAATGAAATGGGAAGAACTTACTGTTTAGGGACACACAGTTCAGAACTTTGTATGTAGACATTCATATAATAAATAACACCACAATTAGCATCTGCCAGTTTCCAGCAGAAATCATGGACAGATCTGGCATGGGCACTCAAAATTGACGATTTAGAGGTACTTCTAATATAATCATGTGTGGTCCTGTTGCAAGATTACTATGCCATCTACACAACTGTGTGATGTCTTTCTCTCTTGGCCACTTCTTTTTACCATTGACTGTAAGAACCTCGGTCACGAGGAAAAGATTAAACCATCCTGAATTCAACAAGAGCAATAACTCAAACAAATATGCTCCATTTCCTACAGTCGCATCGTGCCATCAGCATATAAATGCTCAGAAAATAAAGAAAATATATTGCATTTGTTTAGTAGTTGTATTCAAAGACAATAGTATACATCTGAATTACAAGCTGAAACACATCAAAAAGAGCGGAAGTATATTAAAATAAAAGCTGTAGTACTGTGCCAGAAAGAGCACCACAATGAAGACAAAACCAAAATAGGGTCTTTCCATGTCTGAAAATTAATTAACCGCAAGTCAGCTTATTTGGTTTGCAATTTACTCTAGGATTAGTTGCAAATGAACCTTGTAAAGGAACTTCTGTTTACATTACAAAGCTAGCATGCAATTTACATTTATCTGCACAGGAGAATCCTAGTATTTCTTCAAATTTTCTTCAAATCAGCACTATTGTACATAGCAATTCCAACTGCATCACATAATTATCTGGGCTTCTGTGGTACATTCCATGTTCAATGAATCACTGAGTGCTCTACCACTTGACCTTCCTCTGCCTTAGTTTCGCTACTTATGAACAGGAATAATATTAACCTTTCTAAACCAGCTCTGCGATCTTCAAGTAATAGTAAAATAGATTCTGAAGTTCCATTACTAGTAGAAGTTTTCTATGAATAGAGAATAAAGCAGGCACTGATAGAGGACACTATGAAGGGCTAAGGTGTATCTGAAAGGAATATGCAAGGCAAGCTGGACACAAATTCCAGACATCACATGCAGCTCTTCAAACTACAAGTGCAGTATCACAGACAAAACCAAAAGAGATGGATGACATCAAACTATATTAATTCACTATAGCCATCAACTGTCATAAAACTTATATAGTTGTGGCCTTTACACGACAATATTATTTTTCTGGGTTGTTTTCTATTAGTACATTTATTTTTTTCAAAATCTCTCTCTCTCACTCCCTCCAAGTTTAGTTTTCTTAGTTTTGGGGTAGCTCACCTTCATCAATATCTGGTGGAAGACCTCCAACAAACACTTTCCGAGAAAAACGCTCAATTCGTTCTCCATTCTGATGAGCTGAATAGCAGGTAGGTGAATTCAAGACTCCAACTTGATCACTGTGACCATCATCCAACAAACCATCATCTATTGGGAAGAGGGAAGAACGGCCTTAAAAAAAAAAAAGAGACAATAATATACATTAAAATAACTTCGTGATAGTACATGGGTTATGCAATTGTAGGGAATGGGGGAACAAGGAGTCTGGGAAGTAAAAATGAAAATACCAAAATATTAGAAAAGTACACATTAGTCTAAAGAATAAATAGAAAAATGCAAAACGTATTAAACTTCAAAAAGGAATTTCAAGATTGCAAGCTGACATCACTGTAAGCATAATACTTCATACTACTTTATACTGTAGTTACTCTGATGTATCCCATTGGAAAGTAGTAATTTGATTTTAAATAAAGGGTCTCATTTATGAAGATATCACATTAAAGGCTGCTTAAGAGTTTCATTAGTCTGCCTTTGCTTCAGCTTCAAGTTAAACAGGTAACTTCCATCACCTGAATGACTACTGCATGACTAACAGCCTTGTAGGTAGAAGAAAAAAACATGTACACAGAAAGAAGTTTCAAACAGGTATGTTTTCTCTTTTAAAGGTATGATGTTGATAATGTATGAACAGATTTAATTTCCAAGAAAGCAAAAGAGAATCTTAATAAACATGCAAAATTTAACACTTGAAAATTGAGAAACAAAGCTGATTTATCTTTCTTATTCTCAAATTTACCACAGTTTTGGAGGGAAGCCTTGCGGTGGTTCCCAATGTGCATCAATCTACACTAAGATTGCAGTTACCTTGAAAACCAAGTGTAAAAATCTGAGAAGCTCACAGAATAGCTTTGCAAATGTAAGCTGATCAAAACAGATGTATAGATGGCAGTGGGGAGTGAAACCACGGTAATTAATGAGAGATGCAAATCAAAGCCAATCTTTCACCTGGGGAAAAAAAGCGCCCCAAAATAAACACTTCTGTGAAGCAAAATAAATACCCCTTATCATCACTTCTTCTGACATGCAGTTTTGCCTGTTTCACTATCATTCATTTTTTTAAATAATTATTAATTCAACTGCTTTCCAAAAACAAGCAAGCAAATAAAGAAACAACCTAGAACACTTTTGGGAAGCAAGATAAGATAATTTTTGATCTCAAAGAGCCAACTTCTTCCAGATTCACCCACTGCAAATCCATACGCAGGAGGTCCCCGAGAGTTGAGTCTGTGGTACCCTAGCTGCGAGCCATACTGCAGTCTGTAAATTCTCTATCCTCTCAGGGGAATACTATCAGGGAAGCCCCACAGGAACACCTTGCAGATGTTGTGCTGATCAGCTGGAGACTAGAGCAGTGTGAAAGCCATTCAATTCCAGAAGACCACCTGAGATTCAGGTGCTTATTAATGACTAACATGATATGACCAACAATCTATGCGGTGGTAATGACCCTGGTTGGGCATCTAAACAGTAGGTAATAAAATAAAATTTAAAAAGCATAAAAAATAAAGCAATTAAAATATACTAATCACCAATATCAAATGAAAACACAAGACAGCAGAAAACCACAAAGTGTAAGAAAAATAAAACAGGA
This sequence comes from Heliornis fulica, assembly GCA_013399135.1. Taxonomy (NCBI): domain Eukaryota; kingdom Metazoa; phylum Chordata; class Aves; order Gruiformes; family Heliornithidae; genus Heliornis; species Heliornis fulica. The sequence goes on along the minus strand of VXBZ01011364.1, from coordinate 301,649 downwards.
CCATGGGACTGTACCAAATAACAAAGACTAACTACAACATCATTATGATGGCACTTTGCATTTATGTTTTTAGTAAGTATCTTATGCAGAGGAGTACAGCAAATGCAGAAAGCTGCAGCAGTCTCCATTAAGAATGGTGATATGCCTGTTTGAGAATATGACTAGCATGGAGCAAGCAACATTATCACCCGGATGCATTCAACAGCTAGAGAACAGATCAGTCAAGTGCCTCTCAAAGTGGAATCATGTAGCTGGTGCTCAATGGGGCAGAAAAGCAAGGAAGCAAAGAAGAAACAGGGAGTAAACACAGTTGGAAGAAGCAGCGAGGCAGTTCTTGTAAATTATCTATTTAGACACAAAAGGAGTAAGATCATGCTATGAAGACTCCAGCAGCTGAGTAATGTGGATATGACTTTCAGTTACCAAGACTAGTAAGAATTATCGAATCTTAAGCATGCATACAAAGAAGTGGTAAGAGTTGGTTACACAATCAAGAAGGGAGGATTTCTGAATTACCAATGTGAAGGATGGAGAAGATGGTGGTGTTTTAGCGACAGTGAAAGGAAAAAGCAGCTAAAGGAAGAAACAAGGCTCAGATTGGGGGAAGTTGCAGGAAACTGCAGAAATGGAAATGTCAAGATTTTCATTAATAGATGGGAGTTATTCTTAATTCCTTAAACCTAAAATGACTAATTTAGATGGGGTATCTTTATAAAAAGCACATAGGTTTGCTCTTTACCTCTGCAAGTCTCTATACTGCAGGAAAAAAGAAACTTAGGTGACTTAAAAACATAACAATTTTAATAAACTTGTTAGAATTTGAATATTGCCACAACAGCATTTAAGTGTGGCTAAGTTATTCTTCCAGGTTTTGTACTGTTCTTTATAAAATAACACAATTCATACCTGAGGAAGACATCTCTTCAGACTATGAAATTTAGGGTTTTTTGTTTCTTTAAAGACACTACTTAGGATATATGAAAGTATATAAAGGGAAAAATAATCAAAGAACCATCCTCAGGATAATTTTTATCCACAGACCAATGTTACATTTTAAAAACAATATTAAGGCTAAGGCTCTCTTCCCAGTACAAATTAAACCATCAGAACATGTTCTGATCTGATACCACAGAGAGTTTTACTTTAATGTGGGTACAGGCTTGCCAAAAGCACTGTAGCTCCTCAGAGAGCTAAGATGATATAGAGGACAGTGGATTTACACATTTAGAGAAGCATGCTCTGTGTGAGTCTTAAAACTTTCTTCTCCCACCTCTTCACTTTTGACTGTCTCTCAGAAAAAGAAAGCAAACAGGTAATATGCTAGGCTTTCACATTTCTCCCGGTGACTCTGAATAATTTCTTTTTGGTCTATGAAAAGAATTAAGCAGAATCTGCCAAGAATCATCAAAACTGTAAAGTACACTGACCATGATCTAGTCCATCATTCCTCTCTCCATTAGGGCTACAAAACCATCAGCTATGAACCACTGCAGAGACAGACTCATGAACTTTTGTGTAGATTACGAATACTGGAAGCCATCAAAGAAGATGTTTTTAATGCACATTTCACATGGTCTTTATGACAACTGTTGGTTACATCCTCATATAGTTAAATCTGTATAGCTTTTCCAAGGTCTGTAGGTATATATTGGCTTATACTATGAAAATCTGTTTACTATTTCTAGGAGTCTTCTAATAGATTTCTTGCTAAATTTATGAAGGACTTCTAGTTTTTACTCTGTAAACTATCACTTCTACAGAAGCAAAAGAAGAGTTACAAGAACAACTAGCAATCTGTATACTTTTAAAGGGTGAAACGGCTGCAAGCAGTAGTCATTAGCATGACCTACATTATGATTAGAACTACAGCTTTTTAACTGATTAAAGGATTTGTAATTCAAACTAAAAAAAAAAAAAATCAATCCAGACTGCACCCCTCCTTCCATCAGACCCTCCATCTTCCCCAAACTAAGAAAACATGCAGATAAGCATTTATAATCAGCAATCTGGATTAATTTTAATGATCAGTAACAGCTCAATCAGAATTAATTGTACTGTAACAAACAGAAGTGAATTACCTCGTCTTCGCCCATAACTCCTTGCTGCATGCAAACAAAGGACAAATTGTAAAATGTCAAATAACTGTACCATGCCCACATGTGAAAATATTTAAGAAAAAAAGAACTATGTGGGTAAGCAATAAATAAAATTCTGCACCAGTACTTGCTACTGGTAATTGTAGATGAGAATGCATTGAATTCTCAATTAAATACCATACTATTTACTAATAAACTGATTCTAGCACCAGGTTTAAAGAACATACTTTAAAATATTTCAATGTGTCTTCATACTTGATCTTAACTTCATAGATACATGAATGATAATAACTTTATAATTCATCCTCACAAATGTGATTCATACTTTACACAAAGGGTATTGAAATTGTAAAAAGGTAAATATTACTTTAAAAAGTACGTAGCAAGCATTACATTAATCACAGAAACATCCTGGTCCCTGGAACAGTTTGTACAGTCCTTTGCAGTGACAATACAAATGCTATAAAGCTGTGACCTTCGTTTTTCATGAAAAGACCTAGCAGAAAATTAAACGCAAAGTTTTGTTTGAAACAAAAGACTCCTTGTGGTAGCAAACAAAATCAGGGCACAAGTCATAAGAAACAGCATTGTATCAAAAACACTGCACAAAGGCAAAGCAACAATTTCTGACAGACTACAAGTAAATCCAAGATTTTCCTGACTTTTGAGTTTTTCAAGATAGCTAAAGACATCATGTTATAGCTACAGTTCAGAAGACCATACTGATTGCCTCTGCCTGAAGGCTAGGAGACTAAAAATAGACAGATTACTAATACAAAAACTGTTAAGCTGCGTGTTATTTCTTAGCTACATTTCCACAAAGTATTTTCAATTCTTTTTTCATAGACTTTGTATCTGAGAAAGGTTATTTTAGTCATTACAGCACTGTAGTTGAAGATCCACATAAAAACCATAGTATTATAGCAACATTTACGAACTAAGATTACTGTGTCTCAGCTTTCCTGTTTTGATTTTACCAGAACTCCACAAGTATCTCTCTCTCAAAAATCAAATCTGGTGAAAATGGTCTTTTGGTTAAAGTTTTTCAGATCCTCCAGTTTCCTACAGGTAAGCCAGGACAGAAAAGAGCACATTCCAAAGGAGATTTGAGTACCTCACTAAGGGGAAACATTGAAATTCAGAATTCCCGCATCAAAATAGAATCCACAAAACACAGCATGTTCTTCTATGTGATTAGTTCTCTGCTGCATGCTAATGCCAAACGTCAGGCTTGTTTTCCTCTGAAGTCATGCACTTATGTGACACGCAGTTCTATGTTAGTGTTGCAGCATGTACGAGGCTTTTCTGACTCTTGGCCAAAGTGACTCCCACACAGCATTAGAAGTAGAGTCACTAAGCCCTTGCCTAAACCCTCATATGCTTTTTTTTTTTACTTCCACAAATTAAACTACAGGGAAAATTCAAGTGCACGACATCCATAGCAAAAGCTGTAGTGCCATGCTTTTTCTTAACTAATAATATACAAATGTGTATTAATAAGCATATTTTAGTACAAGCCTCAGTAATATTTCATCTCTTCTGCCACTTCGGCTGTTTTCTGTTCACCAAACCACCTCAGCTATTTTCTTACATTTTCACAGTTAAGACAAGCTGCATGAATAAAAATATTTTGTTACTGAAGATCTGAACTGTTTTAAATCATGCACATAAAAATAGGAGTAATTTAAGGAGAGTCAAAAAGGGTTATTAAAAATACTAAAAATAATCCCAATGCAATTCAACTTAAAAAGGTAATTGCTGCAGTATTTTATATATATGGCAATTAGAATGACATATCAAAGCTTTCTCTGCATTCTTTGCTTCAGAAAACACTGAAATCAGAGAAAACGTGAAAACTATACTTGATGTTATCACATTATTTACGTTATTTTCATGGCAACATCCTTCCCCCACACTGTCTTGTCCATTTAGATTGAAAACTAGTTCGGGCAGGGACTTTCTGCCACTTTGCATTTAGAAAAATGTAATCCCATTCTTAGACAATCTGTAAGCACTGCTGCAATAAATGGTATCATTAACCTAAAAGTGTATGGTTTTGCAGAACTCATTTTTGCTTTTATCCTGACTTTAAGACCACAGCAGTTACAGGTAAGTTTCTTTAAGTATAAGAAGTTTTATGTTACTAGAAATATAAACATATCCTACCTTCATGAAACTTCAGTCTTTTAATCTCTTCACATTACATATGTATATATATACATATACAGAAATTAACTTCCTTTCAAAGGTCAAATACTACTTGCAAAAACATTATCACTCAAACTTTTAGTAGATTGTAAGCAATGAGATTATTCTTTCTAAAAATACTGGAGTGAATCAGAAATATTTCTGTACTCATTAAAATAACATGCACAGAATGTTTTACACCTTCCAGTGCACATATGCTTACAGACCATGTAGTCTGTGTAAGTATACACATTACATATAAATTTAGCTGTACATATAGTTTATATAAATATATGTATTTAATGAATACATGTACATAATAGTGCATATACATATTTAGAGAAACAGTTGCAGGGGAAACAGCCCTTTTAGTAATCCCAAATACCGTAAGCAAGTAGTTTAGAACACAAAAAGTAGAGATTAAACTTCCTTTCCTTCCTGAACTTGTTCAAAGTCTAATTCGTAAGGAATATTTTTGCATTTTTTTATTCTATAAAGCTTGATACCTTAATTAGCTAAAAACTCTGAAAGATTTTAAATGAGTTAGCACATAAGGCAGACTTTAATTATAGAAAATATAAATTGGGCAACATATGCAAGAAGTGTAATGATGGACAATAAAAATGAACCAAATTGCCTTGGAACCTTCCAACATTAAAAATGCTGTACATACAACAACATCAATCCCTTTACAGTTAAAACCTTCTGTTTATATGTCCCTAAAGTTGCAGGGGACATAGAAACAGACCTAATAAGGCTTAAACCTGTCAAAAAATTAATACCCCTCTTTCTGCAACTTAAATTAGCTCAGAGATAGAAATATGACATAAGTAAATACAGATTTTGTGCATGTTTATCTACAAGACAATATAAATTTAGTTTTGTACATTATGTGAGCAATGCTATCACACAGATCGTAAATGTATCATTTCAATTTTATTCAAACACATATTTCAAATATATACCAGAGACCAAATATGAACTTACTGAAATAACTCAACTGAACGATTAAGCAAAATTCAAAGTATTACACTGTACAAGAGGAAAAACTACTGCTTCCTATATTTAAAAGTAGCTATAAAATTTATGATAGAAAGTAAAATATTTTTTGTCCCCAACATTCATGATTTAATGGTTACAATGAAGTAATGAAGCCTTTTTCATTAATACTTTTCATTTTAAAAAAATCCATAAACAATCATGTCAAAAATTTCCAAGAGTTGAGACTTAAAGGAGTTAGGTGCCTAATACCCATTTTATTGTTGAATTTGTGTGTGTAAATCAAGATTCCTTTAGAAATCACATCTTTATAGATTTTAAGGCTGAAAGAAATCTTTATGAACTAACAATTTTGGCATGACTATCAGACTACAGACATTCATTTAGCAATTCCAGTATACTAAGTTTAGTAACTTCTGTTTGAAGTAATACACTCTTGTTTTTTGGTTTTTTTTTTTTTTTTTAAAGCACAACCAGCTATAGTATATTTAAAATGTAAAGTTGAATACTCTTGCTAAACTAATTGAATGGTGAATTATGTTTCAATAACCATTGTAAAAAATTAAATGCATTAAAACTATAAAAGAGGGTATGAGGACAGGTATACAACACACCCTGTAATGGGGAAAAAGCACTCTACGCTCCAACAAATTGAACTCTTGCATTATTACTTGCTACATAGAACTTCTAAGTTGACAATTAGAAATGTATTCAGGCTAACCCATTCTAAAGTATCTTTAACTACTGTGATATAACAGTTATTAAAAATGCATTCTTTTCTTACAACTTGAGCTGAAACAGATATATAGTTATCAGGTATATAATTTATTAAAACACATAAATCAGCTTTCCTTTGGTTCATTACATTAATTTAAATAATGAAAACTGTAAATATTAATATTAGATACAGTTCAGTAAGTACACTTTAAATGAGCTGGAAAAGATCTATCATTTAAGAAAATGAAAAACTAGCTAAAAATAAGTTTTATCTGGAAGTGCGCCATCTTAAAAGGGTTGAAGAATTCCAGCCTGGTTCATGACAGAACAGTATTGGGATCCTAATGCCAGTCCACTAGAAATCCAGTGAAGGTCATTATCTAAGGGCAAAGTATTAGGGCACACATAGATCATGACCCTTAAAATATACTGGTGGCTCTTCTTTCATGAAGGTCTAGTATTCCTGCTCCTCCTCATAGCAACTACAACAATTTTTAGTGAGAAAGTATGGGACAAATGTGAATCTCTGGATTACCAACTCTCTTCCCTATTCCTACCTCCAAGGCACCAGTTACAGAGGTACAGGGAAACTTTAAGCCAAAATCCACTTAAGTAGAGAAGGAAACTGAAGTCTACAGCTTTATCAGCAAGTGTTCACAAGCTGCAGTTCTCATTACTGCACATTTGGAGGAAGCCCCTCAGTTCTTGCTGAGAAAGAAATGTTGTACAGGGCCTCAGGAGCTGGAGATCCCCAGAAGCTGTTCACAGTACTTCTGTCCTTGATGTGTAAAAGAGCTGCAGTTCAGGCACTCCAACTTGAGAGGGCTCTGAAGGGTTCATGGAATTGTAGGGGACTGCACTGACACATGTGTCAAGAGTCACCAGTACACATGGTAGAGCGCTTAGGTGTCTAAAGCAAGGCTCTGAAACAAATTCTAAAGGGTTCACCTAAAAATTAAGTGTTGCAGCACCCGCCTTTTAGATACTCAAATCGTTACTTTTATCTCATCTACTGAAGGCTGGAAATAACACTGCAGCTTGAAGAGACCAGCAGTGGCACTAAGCGGTAGCTTCCAAACTACAACAAAAATCCCACCAGCATTAATAACAAAACAAGATATAGAATCATAGAATCACGTGGGTTGGAAGAGACCTTTAAGATCATCAAGTCCAACCACAGCCTAACCTTGCCTAGTCCACCTCTAGTTCATGTCCTTCACCACATCATCTACACACCTTTTAAATTACTCCAGGGGTGGTGACTCCACCACTTCCCTAGGCAACCTGTTCCAATGCTTAACAACCCTTTCAGTAAATAATTTTTTCCTGATATCTAACCAAAATCTCCCCTTCAGTGAATATTCTAGCTCTGTGGTGAAGTTTTCAGTATAGACTGCTACCACTGAGATATATTTTTCCAATGTCTGTGATAACAGCAAAAGCCTTTTTTCCTAGATATTCCACAGAGTAACAGTGCCTTCCACACGTTCTTTTAGCACACAAAACTATAAAAAGAGAAAGTCGCCATTTTAAGTAGCAAAACAAACTAATGGAAAAAAATAATTTCTAACACTGATTTAATTTAAATATTTTACAGTTGCTCCTAAGGTTGCTTAGTCTTACTACCTTCCCATCGAACACTTCATTAGAAATCAGCAGATAATGACCACTGCACATATACCAAGAAACCAGCTTGCCTAGTAGGTCTTACAGCTGCAGATAAATACAGAAAGTGAACTGTTGTAAAGGTTGTAACATCAAATATATCAACATTCAATGTAAATGTTGACCAGGAATCAAGATTAAGGCCTGTGTGGGCTAAATGTTTATTCCAATAGTTAAGTAGCTATTTTCATTATCAAAATAGCCCATTATCTTAAAGAACTATTCAACACCAAAGGACTTCTTTCTTCATATATATATCGTACGATATTGTCCTTTTCTGGATATGAATTTTCTTAAATTTTTCTAACATTTACTCAGTGCTATGCAAGTGAAACTAATTTTTTTTATATTTTATATCCATTTCCACAATTTTAAATGACTGCGCAGAAAGGCAAGGCTCAACTCTTTTTAAGAGTGCTCCATAGAACCACAAACGTCAAATAACTATTTCAACTGCATTTTTTAATAATTAAGTCATTACTGGTAACTTTTAGACCCATCAAGTCAAAACTTGCCTGTATACTTGCTCGTATACTTGCTTTGTGTACAACACTTTCCACTTTTTCTATGGCATTAGAGCTGTAATTTTCCCCAATGTAGAAAACATTTATGTGCAAAACCCTGATTTATTATTGACTTAGATGGATTACCAAGCTCTGCTTCCTTCTTTAGCCTTGAACAAAGGCTAAAGTTCATGCCTTCACTGAGTAGCAGATGTTCATGAAGTTTGACCTACTGGGAGAGGAACGTGAATATGAACTCTAACTTCAGCATATTTCACAGTTAGAAACGTATTTGACAAAAGCCAATTCCAAAAAACCCCCACCCAAAACCAGCCCAATAAAAATTAAAATGTTTCACATAATTGTAACAAAGTATGTAGTTCACCCTTTAGTTACACAAGATAAAAAACTACCGCTTTCTGGTCATCTTATTTTTCTCATTCCTGTTTCTGTACAATAGATTTCTAGCAGATCTGTGGAGAACATACCACTGGTTTGCTTGAGAACAAACAGGAACAGTGCATCGTTATGAGCATTTCAGATTTCAAATAAGCTAGATATAATGAAAGGCTGGTGCAAGATTAGCTCTTGCCATTCAATTCTGAAAAATGGCAACAGTCCCATCAGTGTTGAAGTCTACAGGCAAGTAATTCAATAACAGAATTTAATAGTATAATTTTATACCAACATGTCAGATTTCAACTAAGCTAAAGATAATTAGAAACTGTTGTAAGATTAGCACTTACCATTTAACATCAGAAGATTGTCAGTCCCTGGATGTGGATAACTCAAGCGACCTTAAATGAAAACAAAAACCAAAGAACAAAACAAAACAAATGCAGAAGTCTTAGCTATTATGCTAGAAAAAAAAAAAAAAGAAAAATCACTGCTTAGCATTTAAATATAAACTATATTTCCCAGTCTGCCTAAGGGAAATAAAGAGCTAATATTTAACTCCAAGCACATTAACCAACAATACCCTTGACCCAAGTTAAAGCTGACAAGAACAGACGACTTAACCTTAATTCTCTGGTCATAAGATCTGCAATGTGCTTTGGGATCAGCTCCAATAGGATAAAGCCACTTTTTGTTTCATGACACCCAGAAATAGTGCTGACTGCTTTAGTCTTCTCTTTCATAGTGACTGTGAATAACTGTACTATGCACATTGCTTAACACAGTGCCATTTCTACGGTTCAGAGCGTCTCTACTGAATCCATTTAAAAAAAAAAAACATGTTAAGAGGAATTAAGGGATTACAATTTTTTAACCAATTTATGACTACATCTTAGAGTATTACATATAACCATTGCATGTTAATATTTTTAAGTAAGTCTGGCAAAACTAGAGTACTAGTTTAGCTACAGAATTTAAAAAAATAACATAATATGTAACTTTCAACTGAATAAAAACTACATGAAAACCTCATGTCCTGACCCTGAAATTTTTCAAGTATTCTATTTTACTGCATTGGTGGCATGTTACACATTAGTAGTTAAATGAATGGTTTAAAATGCACAGCAGAAGTATCTGTTCTCTACAAATTCCTTTTTATTAAAGGAGACTTTTCTGTTTACAGGAAGCTGCAAACATACCAGTAGTGCACACTGACTTAGAGTGACATTTACAATAGCTGCTGTGTTTGGAAGAAGCGTGTCCTAATGTGCAAAGACCTACATTTCCATCTATCTTGCTATTAAAACATACTTATAATCCATAAGGACATATAAAAAAATACTGTAACCTAAACATTTATATCTTTTGGAGGAAATGAGAATGTTTGTGGATGCATAAAAAAGAATCCAGCCTGGAAGCAATGGGTGTTTATAACTCACAAAGGTTTAAAAGGGAATATATATATGCAGATGGCTTGCAAGATTTAAGTATTGCTAAGACACTGTCATACCCTAATAAGGCTCACTCTTTCTAAAAAGAAACAAAAGGGGAAAGGGAAATGAAGGTCAGCCTCTTCTTGCAGATACCTAGTGAAAGGACAAAAGAGAATGGCTGCAAGTTGTGCCAGGGGAGGTTCAGGTTAGAAATTAGTAGAAATTTCTTCTCAGAAAGAATGGTTACCCAGGGAGATGGTGGAGGCATCGTCCCTTGAGGTGTTTAAGGAAAGGTTGCATGAGGTACTTACAAACATGGATTAATACGTAAAATGGGTGGTTAGGGTGGTAGGGGTATGGTTAGACCAGATGATCCTGGAGGTCTTTTCCACTTTTTTTCCTATCTGTGATTCTATACCGTTGGTAAACCAATGTGATCAGCTGCAAGACTGGAAATTTCTTGAAATCATAGTTCTGTGTCCCAAGGGACACATTTGTAGTTAAATAAAATAGGTTTTAACTGAAAATCTGTTAAGTACTAGGGTTTAACTTTTTGCTCTACCCCTCTAGGAATCCAACATAACATTCTATGAAAACTATAAATAAATAATAATTAAAAAATGGACTTTAACACTCAATACTTCAAAATATCAAGATGATGATCATTTAGGATATTTCATTCAGTCTTACTGTTTACAGGCATTAATGTAAAAAGATTTTTGTACAGCCATGTACTCTCTTCCCACAGATTTCATTATTGTAAGAATGGATGGTATCAAAATACCTGCCAATTAGGCAGAAACTCAGCTATGAAATTTGAAAATATGGAGAAAGGGCAGCTTCCTGGAGAAGTGCTGATGAGAGCTACCCAAAAGTACTCTGCTATCTTCTCTAACTTCTACAGATTTTTTAGCAGACTTAGGCAAGATAAAACAAAAATATTTGCATGAGCCTCTGTTTTCACACTCCGTATTGTCAAGATGTCCAGTTTTAATATACAAGCCAATTTTTCTGTCATGCTGAACACTTACAACTGTGCCTAATGTTTATCAGAACTATAAATATTCTGCCCTTCTAGCAATGCATGCTGATTTAACAGGAAAAGCATCAGGCAGAGGGCATCCTTATGTTGCTATCTGGAGCTGGCACTGGCTTGCTCTGCCTGGTGTGTAACAAGAAACTTAGCTTTACTTAGTTTTTCAGTCTAAAAAGGTAATATTCATTTGCCTGACAGCAGGATTTATGAAGATTTACTGTCACCATGTTTATATATGATGCTATAGAAATACCTGCAACAATATGCACTTTCTTGCAAATCAGAATGCTGTATCTATCTAGAATAACATTAAAAACCATGAGAAAATATTATCTGTAACATCCTCAAGTCCATGGTGACAGTTTGTTTCCCTGTCTGTATATATCTTCTTTTCCTGTTCAGCATGAGAGACAAGAGGGGCATTTTTTTTTCATGTTATCACTACACAAGAAGAGTTCAGATTTAAGAGGTCAGGAGAGAGAAGCCCATCAGTGTCAACACCTGGAGAGGAAACCTGGTTTAGAGGACAACAAACTCTGGGTTTACTGTCTCTGGTTTGGCATTTTTTTTTTCCCCCTTATAGATTACAAATAAGCTGCATTTGAAAAACAGGTGCCAAAGTGAGAAATTTGAAATAATAAAGCACTCCTCTAAGTAGCACAGAAAGTGCACTAAGGAGCCAGGCCCACTACTGCTGGGTACAACCTATGCATTACAGAAAAAAGAAAAACCAAATATTGCTTTGCTCTGTTACAGAGATGAATTTTCTAGCTCACATAATGAATGATTGGAGGTTAGAAAGGAAAGAGAGTATACACAGTATTCAGTACATATCAAGGTGTACCAACACTTCTTTTAAGCCTTATATACATGGTTATTTCCATTAAATCACTTTGTATTACTGCATTCTGATGAACTTAATATTTGGGTTTACTACTCTTATCTAGTGCTTGGACTTAGAAACTTAAAAACATTTTTAATATAGAAGGTTTGCTTACTTTTTCAGCATACAATTACTGCTATTGGATACATTAACTTAGGTTCTTATCCCTCAGACTAATCTGTTGAAACAAAATTCAGTGTTTCTAGACTGTCCACCTGAATTTAATGACAAACTGAGACTAATTCAAGCATGGAAATGGGTGCAAGCTTAGTCTTATTCAGAGCTCAGATTACACATTTTTTAATGCTATTCCAGTTAAATGGACATACAAAACTCACTTAAATTATCAGTATATAAAATACAGAAAATGAGAGTACCATCTTATAATTTACTCTGCTTCTATCATACTTATTTACATTCAGCTATTTTCACTGAAGGTTGTTTGGTGCATTTAAAAAATCCTACCATTTTAAGAGCTCTCCTCAACACAAATCCTAACTAATACCATCCTACTTCAATGTCAGTAACCTGGACTCGTATAAACCATTCAATACATATTCTAGCAATTCCAGTGGCCTCTGCCTGCTTAAAAAAAAAGTATTTTAATATATAATGATGCTTTATTAGTTTAAAATCAACTAAAATTGGTTAGAGACTATATAATATTAAAATAATAGATGTATTCCATTCCTGAGAAATGAAAAGTAATCACTTTAGTGACTGTCTACAGAATGTAGCTCTACAGCATCCAAAATTAATTATGTGCTGCTATCTGGAACACTACAATGCCTAATACTACAGTACTACATTACAAGGTATCACGTTACAGAAATCTTCTCTGTGCAAACCTGAACTTGCAACTTCATCACATTCCTGCTAATTAATTTTCACATATTATAGGTAAATTCAAAATAGTATTGTTAAGAAGAAGCAGGTGTGTTTGAAATTTCTTATGCAACTAGAATTCTACTAAATTTAGCTCACTCTTCCATATCTAAATGTGATCAGTGTTACCAGGGCTGCCTGGTATGTATGTCTCACAATGTACTCTTCTGTAAGGACAATAAAAACAAACAAAAAAAGAGCTTGCAGATACATTTTGGTGGGCCAGTTTATCCACTAAATCCAGTTAAAAGTCTTGGTAATCCAAACCATAAGGAAAGAGTAACAAATTTAGGCTTAGTGACATATCTGCAATCTCATGTTATTAATATGTGCAACGGAAATTTAAATTGTTTTATAAGCTTCTCCTGAGCATACACCAACGTTGTGCTTACTCTCTTCTCATATTAAGGCAAATTCCTATCTACTTTTGGAAATGCATACTTTCTATTCCTATTTAACTACACTGTTGAAAAAAAAAACATATATTAAACCATTTGGGATAGATTTAAGTATAACAACCACTTTAAACATTACTGACTCACAGTTTGATATTTCTACTTCCCCCCCTTTTAAAAAAAAGTCTTAAATGCTTGAATGAAGAGACTGAGAATCACAAAATCCTGTTCCATCTTCCTTTTTTTCAAGGCATCACCTGACTACAAGAGAAAAAACTTCCAAATTAATCTTTTCCCAAACCATCCTGACAGGCCAGCGATTAGCTGAGGATTGCAGCCGTTTCAGAAAGCTGAGTTTTCTGAATCAGTGTAGTTAAGACAACAGCACACAACCATGTTTGGACAACACCTAGTTACAGAAAGCCTAGACACTACACTGTCAAACGCTTGTGTAAGAATTATGTAAGCCATAATGAGGCCAAATATTTTGACTCTGATAGTCGACCTATTTAGGCAAATCAGTATTTTATCATAAAAAGTTTCTATAACAGAAAGAGGGAAAATCTTTATGTAAATTTTCAAAGCCTTTTATATGACTGAGAGCAAAGTTTTTCCTTTCCTACTTTTGTTCAGCTTCACAAACTCTCTTTTGACCACAATTTGAATTACTCTAGGAAGAAATTGAAGAATTTTCAACCTCAGAACTTTGTAACACAAAATATGAAACAAATTTATGTGAAAACAAGTTATATGCAGAAAAAGATTTTTACTGTGTTGCTGAGTCACTCACTAATGCTTTTCTTTTTACTTCACTGAGCATGTGCTAGGGGGTTGCTTTTGAAAGAAAGCTGAAAATCTCAACTAAACCAGTCTAAAGGGAAAATCAAGTAAGAGAGACTTCAGAATGCATAGAGTTATATTTCCCCACGGATAAGCCAAATAATAGCTTTACATATTACTAATTAATAAAAAATGTTGTAACTTCCCTAAAAATTTGTTTTGCTCCTCACAAAGAAAGAGGAGAAAAATTCAACAGAAAGTTAATATTCCTTTTTGTTACTCTTGTTAATACAGCCATGGGGTAATTCAACACAGTACTGCCTTACATCTAGCTTGCAGAATTTTAAGAAAGTTGATGAGGAATTAATTGCAGATTCGAGCACAGTACCAATACTCTTACTTTACAAAATACAAGCCCTTATATTACAGGAAAAGTATCATAGTTTTTACTAGAAAGCTGTTGAAAATAGTAGATAATAAGTCAATTCTAACCCATATTTCATACAAAATATAACCATTTCTTCTAAGATTTTCCCATAAAGTGTTTTAGCACAAAAGTATTTGGTTTCATGTTTCTGAAATGTCTAGAATCCAAGTTTTCTAGATCTTGACATCAAGAAAAATTTTGGGGAAGAATAGAAAACAAAGTGCAAGTACACACCAGTTGTGTCTGGAAAAGAGTTATACTACCAGTGGTTGTGTATTTCAGGCTATCAATACAGTTAATTCTTCTCTTAAAAGTGTTTTAAGGGCTATTAGAAAGATAAAATGGTATTAAAGAACAACAGTGTAAAAATGAATTAATTTATTTTAACTCTTATTATTTTTAACTTTATGTTCCACTGATTGGATGGGGTAATCTTCAACATTACTTAATGTCTATTACGAAATGCATTTAAAGAAAGCTGCATGGGAAAGATTAGTTTTAATATGATCAGTATTTCTGCTGCAATAACTGGTGAAGTCAAGCATCTTGCCTTATTGAAAATTAAAATTACTTCTTTATCTTGATCATGAGTGCATTAATGACTAAACATTTTCTAAGTGAAGACATAACTATGCATCTATAAATACATTTTTGTCAGGCATAAACTTAGTTTTCAGTGAATCTTTTTTGAAATAAAATTTTCTCAAGTTCATGAAAGCAAAAAGGGGTGAAATTTGACTTCCTTTTAAAATGGATCTTGAAAGGCAAAACTTAAAGCTGTGAGCTAGTGCACACAGTTGTCTTTTCTGCGTTGTACAAAATGTGAGGCAAGATGCTTAGTCATACTCCAGATAGCATAAGCAGCTAAATCTGAAACACGTGCTTAGAATTCCGAGGACTTTCATTTTACTGCTGTGGTCAGGTATAAAAGATGCATTGTTTTAGTGTGCTTAGATTTACTTAAAAACTTTCCATAAAAACATTCTCGTTACAAAATATTCTTTAGTTACAACAAAGCAAGTTATAAATTACTTACAACAAATAATAATATTCTTAATCCTGTGTATTCTGCAAGCATATATGATGATTTCTTAAGTAAATGTCAGATTTTCTGTGGTGAAAAGCCATGGAGACTGAAATAATAAAATCAGTGCTTCATGATTTGCAGGGAAAAAAAAAAGTTGCTAGGAAATTATAGAAATACCAACTAATGCTGACTATAGACAGTAGAGGGCTAGAGAGGAACTAAAAGACTATATTTTAGGATGTGACTGATCTCCCCATTTTCAGTCAGCAAGGACACTTTTCATCTGTTACTGTTAATAATGTAGCTTTTTCAGCTGAAACAATAACTTCCAAAGAGAAAAAATATCTTAACCAATTTCAGTAACAGCACACAATTCCTCTATTTAAATTCAGCTGGCGTGTGCATTTTCTCTGGCACTAGAACAAAAAAAGTGGATTTCCTCTGAATTCATCTCTATCTATGGCTTCCATCTGTTTCAGTACAAACATAAAACTTTGCAGAATTTTCACTGCAACAGTAAAGACGGTGAAACTATTAAAAAAGTCATCTCTTAACTGAAGTCTGAAACCATATACCCATGTCCCTAGAAAGCACATAATAACTATGGAAACTTTACTGAGTTTTTCAAAAGCGTTTATGAACCCAATTCACTTTAAAATCTCATAAAGCTTTGTCTTTTCTTATTCTTGCTGAAAAACTACTACTGGAAATACATAATCTTCATCTATAGTATCATAATGAAATGTGAAGAGATGAATGACAATGAAAACTGGGCCTTTCCCATGCTTGCTGTGCCTCTGAAAACACTTCTGCATTATAAAGCCAAAATGAAAACAGTGAGCCACCACTTCCATTTGTCATGTCAGCACGGACAGAAAAAAAAAAGTGAAGAAAGCTATAGGTTTTCAGGAACATGAGAGGTGTTAAAGACTGTATTCTGGTAAAAGATCTGCATTCTCTATTTTTATGCCTAACAGTAGCTTTACCTTTTAATATCCTTTCTGATAGTAGACTGGGGTTCAGATAACCAAAGAAGTATTAGTCCACACTGAAGCAACAGTGTTTTGAAACAGAAATGATTTCACTAGTTACCTTGCCATTGATGACAAATGCATGCTTATAGCCCACAGCACTTAACACTTGGCTAACTGCACAGGTTTCAACCCCTTTGTGTTACTTAGTAATGTTTTGAAAACATGCAGGATGGACAGAAACCGAGTTTAATAACGGACGTAAATGATAAAATTGTTAAAAATGCAATTAATTCTCTGTCATCAGCAAGAATTTGATAAGATTTAAGAAGATCAGATTTAAGAATACCCAAGAAAACTTAATTTCAGCTTCCATTGTAAAGAGAAGGAAAAACACGCAGCTAACTAAATGCTATATGCTTTGGGATGCTTTGCAGAGATTTTCAGCTTGAAAAAAATGCCCTCATTTTTGGCTTTACACTGTCAATCTTAAACTGCTATTACAATCAATCAGAATACTACGCGTCTTCCAAATGATTACGGATCTTAAGAGAGCCATGAGCAGACTAGTAAAGTGCCTCTCAAGAGAATGGAGGCCCTTATCTCTTAGTGCAATATATACAGAGAAGTCGAGCCTCTAAAATGGAGAATGAATGTAAGTATTAATATAAAAAATAATTATTTTTTTCAATTGCTTTAATATTAAGATTTAATATCTGCAAAGCAAACTTAAGTTTTGGATAATGATTAAATTAGGTTGTGTTATTCTAATTATAACACTACAAATGAAGTAACACTTGATCAGGCCAAATAAAATAGCTTGGGCTCTGGCCTCAAAGTCCAACAGTGCACACCACCTGAGAGTATGAAAAAACAGAATTCAAAAGAACAGCAAACAGTAAAGTTAACATTGAAGCCCACAGATATTAGCTACATGCTTACTGCCACTGCCAAATGATCTGAATGGAGCTGAGCAGGTAAGAGGAACTAACGTTCTAAAGCAAAGTGTATTTCTGGACTTCTTCAGGCAAACAGAAACTGAAAAGTTAGAGGCATTATTACTCTCCAGGAGCTTTAACAAAAATTTAAAGGACAAAACCTGAATTTATCAGTGAACTTAGTTTTCAGCTTTCACTGCAAAGAAAGGGAAAATTAAGCAGCTAACATGGTTAGTGGTTTGAATCCCCTTCCACCCTCTTTTGGCCACCTCTAACAGAACAGCGTGTCTTCACAAAATGAGGTAGAGTTACCTACAGCAGACAACTAAATTTCAAATTGATTATGAGTTTCTTGGAGGAAAGGAGGGAAAGGCGAAGGGGAGAGGGAGAAAAACCTATTAAGACACTACACATCTTAAGTTTTAAACAACTGTAAACCAATGCTTTCAATAAAATGCAGCTTTAGATTGACCCTTCAAGTGAGTTGAGAAAACAATTTGCTAATTTAGTATGAACCTAGATTCTTAATTAACAATCAATTAAAATTGATTAAAATATGCAGAATGGATGACCCCTTTTTTTATTTAGCATAACAACATACCTTTAAGTGGATCATGCTCTGCTCTCATAATGTCAATAAGGGAGTTTTCCAAGGAGTGCATATTCAGACTGTCATACATTCTATTTCGATCCTAAAAGAGAACAAAATCCTTAGTATTGGAATAAAAATTCTGTGCTTTTTAACAGGAAACTTGATAGGAAGACAAAGGTGCCTTCTAAAGGCTGTATGCTCAGACACTTTAGAGATAGGCAATGATATAATAGCTTAAAACACCCCAATTTATTAACAGTAAGACATGATGTTATTAACAGTAAGTTTAATAGCATCCAAATATAAAACTAGAGATGCACTGTAGAGAACTCTTCTGTGTATGCACCTTGATAGCCTGTGATTGCCTGTCTCCTTCAGAGTAACTGCTTGAATCAGTTCCAGTGATCCACAGCAGAGTTAAGCATTAGGCTGTTTAATGAAGGAGACTGATGTCTGTAAAAGCTCAATTTTATTTCATGCAGAAGTTAAATAGTAAGCAAGGTGGGACAAGGAGGACAGTCACCTCATATGAAAGAAAGCGTTTTTTTGAAGCTTGGCTAAGTACCTTGCATAGGTCCTCAGCCCCCTGCCCAGACTGTGCTTTCTGTCTTCTGGCTGACTAATCTAAAAGCCTCTGCATACAAAGACTTTAGTTACAAATAGTCAGAACTAAATAGTCAAAGGCTGGGAAATTAAAGCTAAACTGTGAAAAGAAAATGTCACAAAGTCTACTAATAGATTATCAGGGAACACTTTTTTTACATGCAAACACTAAGAAGAGTTACCATGTCTTACAAATATTTTTACTGAAGGTAATAAAAGCTATTGTAATAAGTCATAGATCTTTTCACTGATTTTATGTACATCCAAGACATTGCTCTGACTTGGCTGGTCCTGGGCAGAGCCAGGAGTTGAACTTCATGATCCTATTGGTCCCTTCCCATAGTATATCCAACTCAGGATATACTATGAATATATGATTTCCTACTATGTACAGTGAAACACACAACACACCCCATGATCATTAAAATTCACTAAAAATGCTGCCATCCAATTCATATATATAGTGGGGACAGAAGGTATCAAATCCACACTCACTGTGATGCCATGGCAATTCAGCACTATGTGAGACTACATCCCACGGGGAGCAGGTATTGATTATGTTTGGAGAGTGAAATCTTTGAAAGATAGATTTTCCATGTCAGTAACTGATTTATCAGAAGTTTTGCAAAACAACTTATGATGAAGCTAAGATTTCGCTGTCATTGTTTTCAGAAAGTTTAGTCAACTTGATACAACACTGGGATTAAGAAGGCGGCTTTTTCTTCCAGAGCTCTCTCCCTCAAATAACTATAAAGACTTAAATGAAACTGAATGACTAATCTACTTCCATGTCCCTACAGGTTTGTTTCTCAATAGTGCAAGGAAAAGAACCCGCTTACCATAGCAAACTTGCTTTCTATAGGTGTGTGTGGTGACAAAGATGGATCTGTTCCCTACTGTCCCCTAGCAGTCAAAAGGTATCAGATTTTTAATGAAATCTTTAATGAAATTCAGCTGAAGTCAGTAGGCAATAGGAGCTGTTGCAAAAACCAAAGCTGAGTAGACATAAATTATGCTTTGCTACATCTGTAGCTGATAAGGTAAAAGAACTAGCATTGGTAAAAAACAGACTGAACTGTACAGGTTAAACTTTGTAACAAAGCTCACTAAAGATTTTCTTTCTTATTGGTGATCATTTCAAAATACATATATGTTGAAATAACAACTACTTGGCAAATGGTCCTTTCTGTAGACTCAGCTTTGCTCTGAAGAGCAAAGTCTGTAAGAAAGGGCTCCATCATGGTTAATACTTAAAACTGGCCCACTTAGTTGTGGATCTTTCAGAGAAATGGAAAATCAAAACATCCAACTTGCATTTGTGATTCATTTTTAAACTGCTCCACTGGCTGACATGATTTCATTACTGTAATGAATTACTATAAATTCACCCTTGCATCATGTTGTTTTGCAAGTTCTCTGTACTCAAAGTGAAAGGTGTTGTGCTGCTGGAAGCTGAAGAAATGTAAACTTTCCCCATCATCTTTACACGGTAAAAAGCTCAAGTCTATAGAGATAAAATAAGAGGTTTGTTTCTCTGAATTGTATTACTTCATTACTGGCAGTGTGAAAATGCAATAGGTATACACCATACAAAACAAAAACGTTGTGAATAAAGCAGGATGTAAATATGTGAATTGCAATCTGCTATTTCACTACCCACATCACACTATCCACTTGTGAGTTTGGGCAGTATGTAGTAACAGGTGATTCAAACTTTTAACTTCTGTTCCAATGCATGCCTATGAACTACATCAAACTACATTACCTGAATTTTGACTAGCTGAAAAGGAGTAAATAATTATTTGGGTACAAGACTAATTTTAAACCGTTGTGCAACTAGGCTTTATGATGCTAAAGCACTGCTCTGTGTTCCCCAAATACATATATCATATCCCGAAAGAGCCCAGTTATCTACGCAAATACAAAGTTTTCATTTCAAAGCAGAATTTAAAAGCACTGAAATAACGTCTCTTCAGCAAAGATTTTCTAGCAAGTTCTGCTGTAGGAAAAAATTCCACAACCATTCATCCAAAAAGGGATAATTCTACTACAGCATGCTCGATATGAAAGTTTCCACTGTGATTTCCTTTAATATTTGGGACAAGCTGCAGAAGTGCTACCTCTGATCAGGACTGTTTTAGATAGTTTTCCACACATGTGAAAATAGTCCTAATTCTAGTGATTATCTTTAGTTTCATTACTTCAACAGTTGATAAATGGTTATCTTCTAACTACCTTTAATCCAACATGGAAATAGTCCCAATTTCAATCTGGAACTACCTTTAAACCAACAAGGAAATAGTCCCAATTTCCCTATTTCCATGTTGGTTTAAAGGTAGTTCCAGTTTGTTTTAGAAGATAACCGTTTATCAACCGTGTTGAAGTAATGAAACTAAAGATAATTACTAGAACAAAAGGCATCGATACGTAAGTGTATCGTAATATTGTAATATATTGTATTATCCTGACTTAAAAAGTCCCTTTTGTCAAGGCTGAATTCCTGTAAAGCATTTTACAATTCCCTCATCTCTGTGGCTAACCAGTCCTGTGCTAAGAAGGAAGTGAACTCTTGCTGTGTCAGAAGGTCCATATCTCAATTGAATCTCACAACATAGAGCTATTTTTTCCCCTAGAGATGACAGATAATTCCTCCCAAGCACTATAAATTCTCACAGTAGCTTTTTATTTCTTGCTTGCCCTACCTATCAAACAATGGAACCATAATTTGTTTTCATACACAGCAGAATTGAAAATGTAATTTTGGTAAAATTGCCTACACATTCAGAGGTATACATCCAAGTGATGAAATACCACATGAACTTAAAAGCTAAGACTAACACAAGAAAATTTACAGAAAAGTGATAATTATGTCTGAATTTTTGCAAATTTACACAATACAGGAGAAGCGTGTGGTATCCTACCCATGGAGTACAGTTTGTGCTAGAAGGACTTCTTGACAGTGTCATGCAAAATAGACCTACAGAACGTGCATTTCAAAAGTCCTCCCTCCCATACATCTGAATGCAGAATCAATGGGAGGAAGGCAGCTTTCTCTGAAGAGGAAGTTCCAACAGTAGAGCGTTAGACATATAATTTTCTTGCAACAATCTCTTTAGGACTTCTAAATGTATGAATGCAATTTATGCAAAGATTATCCCAGTTGAGCATTTGAGAAACTCTGGGCAGTCTCACATCTCAAAGCTTATATATATTGTACACATAATGCAAACACAAGGACATACAATTTTGCTGATTTTAAACCACGAACACTATAAGTAGATGTTGATAATTAAGAAGCTTTGAATTTTGGACACATGATTTTAACTACTGCTAAACAGAACTACTTGAAGTAAAACATTAGACTTTAATATAGGTATTAAATTCAATAAAAAGCAAGTATCTTTAAAATGTGCTCCTTCACATGTCTCTTCATATTCTAAAGAGACATGGTACCAACTGATATGGGGCTGGAAACAACTTAAAAGCCATAAAGTTTCTAGTCAGTTTATAGTCTTTGCTGGCTGCAAGAGACTCTACAGTTTTGACCTTGCTGAATTAACCATATTTTTAAAAAAGCTTGATTAAAGAAACTTTTTAAAAGCACTTCCCAAATTTAAATATTATCAGTTCAATTTTTTTACCTTAAAACTGACCTATGTAAACATGTGTTCTAAGAATATAAAGTGAGAAGTGATTTAATATTTACAGACTTGTAAAATTCCTTGAATATATCATTCAGTGTTAACAGTAAGAACCTAACAATGAAGTACATATTATATTATAAAATATCATATTTGTTAGATTTAAACATCAAGTCTTTCTTGTTTTACTAAAGAGATATTATAAGCCTCTTGTTGAAACTGTAACTAATGTAAATGAGACACTTATATGAAAGCCCCTGACAACTACAATTTTAGCCCTCTAAAAAAGCAAGCAGGAAGTCTTAAAATAGGCAGATGAAATTGCTTGGTTACCCTCTATGGTGTAATTAGTGGTAAGGATGAACTATATAATATTTGGTAGACATCTGTGAACAGTCAACCTGATAGCAAGTGTTCTTCAGTTAAAATGACACAATCAGCTACATAAACTGGCTAAATTTAGCCTAAAATACATCAAGAACAGGTCCTATGGCAAAGACACACCTAGTTTCAAACTACATAATAATTTAAAATAAGGAAAATAAATTCCAATAGCATGTACTAGATCCATACTGAAGTACTGAAGCTGAGAAAATATACAATCATAAACTGGAAACAAACCAGACACATTAGGGACATGATGAAAGGCTTGGAAGATTGACTTGAGGCAATTCTAGAAGATTTGTATATTAATAGCTTCAACAAAATAACTAATGGAATAACTAGATATTTGAAGAGGAAGCTATTATTCAAGTTTTGGTTTCTTTTTGGGTGAGTGGGTTTTTGGTATTTTTACCCTCTTCACACCCCTATTTTTTTCAACATCTATACAGCCCTAAATAGTTGAATGAAAATACATCAGACCATATGGTGAATGTACTTTGGACAGATATTTGTTTTATCATAGAGAACAAACGTGCTTTGGCAGATGGAACGAGGTCAGATATGCTTTGTCTATGCATCATTGCTATACTATCACAGCTGCTAAATATTTTGTTGCATTTTTCGAATTCTGATTTTTAATTGCATTAATAATACAAGCCATGTAACTGAAGCAAATTTTAACTGTAGGACAGAAGTCTTAGCCCATAAAAATTCAAAAAATATTTTAAGCCCCACAAACTTGCTGATATTAGATTCCTTTGAATTGTTCATCCATACAGCTCCCAACACTACTCAAAAGTCTTGACCCTGAATTAAACTTATGGCAACAGACAGTTTTCTCCAGTTAGAAACAGCCCCAGTACAGTACTCAGACAAAAATATCTGGTTTTGTATGTCATTTAATCAGCCCCAGGTAATCAAACAACTGCATTAAAAATCCTTAAGACAATGTTCTATTGCAGGTACTGCCTTAGTAAAAATAAAACTCGAAGCTTGGGTTATCAATCTGTGTTTAGACAACTAAACTAGACTAAAGACTGTGAGAACTTAGCAGCTAGATATTCCCAATGCCTGCAGTTTAACACTAAGGCCTCTGAAGAAACAGGCCACCTATTTATGCGTCTAAATATGGCACTAAGAACCCAAATTTAGCAACTTGCTCTCCATCTCATACTGAGCGGTAAGTGTATCATCTAGATTAGCCATTAAACTGTAAAGGTACATTTATTAATCTGCACTATAATTGTCCTGTTCAGAATCTGTTATCATCCAAATGGAAGTATTTGTGAGACAGAAGCAACGTGACAGTAGTTTAAATATCTAAAACTAACACCTGTTGTGGCATACAACCTCAAAACTCATTCTGCCTTATGTATGGTTTTCTTTGAATCTTTAACACACTTCAGAAACAAATAGAAAGAAGGAAAATCTGCATCTGTGAGAGATGGCACCTTACCATACAAATCCCCACCTGAAGATCTTGTAACACAGATTCATAAACAACAGCTTTTAGGACCATGGCCACTGCATGTACTGTTTGTCTGAACAAATAGGGAAGGACAAATCAAGGTGAAAAACACCCAGATATGCAGTGCATTTCCTTAACTCGAGAGACAGAAACTAAATTCATGTTCACAGAATGCAGTGACTTTACTAGAACAAAAATAAACACTGAAATGTACAGCACTAAGTTGATTATTAAACTATTACAATAGGTTTTAATAAGCTTATTTGCAAGATATTCAGAAGCATTAAGCTTATGATCAAAAGAAGTTTAGCAGACATTGCAACTTAAAAAAATAGACACATTTAATTATTTTTCTCATGCAAGGACTGTAAATAAAAAGAATAATATACAATACACCAATTTCTGTACTTGTGTTTCGGCCACAAAAACATTTGAGGCATGTGGGTTTGGGAAAAAAAACAACCTAAAACACTACAAAAACACCCAAAACACACCAGTATCTGGCATTAGAAATATATTTTTATTTTTACACATGATTTTTTTTTTTTTTGTACCTGAGATCAGGGATAAGAGAGAATACTCATACTGTCTAACTTCATGGCATGCCACTAAGTGCCTGAACTTGAATCCCAAGGGCTGGATATGGTTAGTGGTGCCAGGTATGTTCTTCTACAGAATTAGATTATCTGAATAAGGAGCCTAGATTCTCTCAGAAAGACAGGCTTCTCAATTTAACACTTAAGTTACACAGTGTGAACACCTGACAAGTTTACTAATTGTTCGTTAATGATTTCAGTACAAGGCAACAATTCCTTCCCTACATGAGGTACTTCAAATGGTATAAGCAGTGTAGGAGAATTTGAACTTGTAGACAACTTCATCTATGAAAGAAATTTAATTGATGTAGTTTGTTTAATCTTAAAAACCCGAGGAAAAAAGCAGTTAACAAAAGAAAAACTTGCCTATTGGATTAATTTGCTCACATTTAAGTCAGTATTGCCATGATAGTTAACTAATTTTATTAAAAAACAAACCAAATTCTTCAACCTTGGAAAATTCTCCTGCAAGATGCCATTCATAAGCACTGTAAGCAAAAGCATCTTTCCTGTAAGTAACTTGACCTTGTGAATTTAACTTCACATGGTATATTTTTCAGCTTTATCGAGTACAGAAAATCTGCTTTCATCCCTTTAAGTAATACATATCATTACTTACTCTGTTATCAGTAATGGCATTCATTGTCACTGGTACATTAGTTTAATGCCAAGAAATATTATTGTCATCAGAATTTATGTCATATACTGGGGACCATCCATCAATGCAAACACCAAAAAAAACAGAAATTTCATGGAAGGGAAAAAAGCTTTGAACTTCTATATGATCTTACTGTGGCTTATTTTGTTTGAATCAGAAACATGTTTTAGAGAAGCTGGATGAGCAGGTGACACTGCTAAATGGCATTCCAACTTAGCAAAAACTACAGAGCATTTTACAAAATGGGACCAGAACATGAACGCTCTACAGAAAGTTAGTGAAGACACTGGCTTTTCTAAGCTGTTTTCATTTGCTAAATAAACTTGAGCTAGCTAAAGTTCAGAGGAGAGATGCATTGTCCCCTGCCATACAAAATTATTATGGCAGTTAAAGATGCAGAGAAGTATTCTTCAAAACTGCAAGTGATGCAGTCTGTACTCAACACACAGGCTAAGGTGTTTGCTCTGCAGAAGCTGAACTTCTATGTACACATAAATGCTGGTGAGCAACACTTTCAAATGGCACAACATTTAATTACTGCTCTTCTTGAGTATCTTCTGAAACTGCTACTGTATCTTTAAGAATCCTCAATCTAAATACTTCAGCCTTTTATGGAAGGGGACAAGCATAGTAGAAATTAGCAGGACGGGTGTTTGACAGCATTGCAATTGTCAACACAAGTCCTGATGAAAAGAAGCACAAGCTCCAAGCTCTAGTTAACTTTTTCAATACAAACTGCAAAATTTAAGTCATCATAGAGAATTAACCATGTAAAAATCATATGATAACTGAAAAATAGGAACACAATTTCAGTGCAGCAAAGCAATTTGGAAACATCTACTGTTTTCACAATAGCAGCAGATAGCACTACAACCCTTCAAAGATGATTATTTTTACTGCATTCTGCAACTACAGCTTCATACATGTAAGGGAGATTTAGGCATAGGCATATCTACAGGATAAATAGAACCTGACAAACTTAAGGGTCACAGGTAAGACCAGCAACAATTAAAGCACCCACCTAACTCTGACACACACACTTCACCAAACAAACCCAATAAAAAACTCACACCCCCCAAGCCCCAAACATTGATTTATTAAAAAAAAGCAAGGATTTTTTCCTACCCTACTAGATATTATTTATAGCTTGAATGCACAAAACTTTTGTTTAGACATAAAATGAGTTCATCTGTATTAGATGACCACTGTAGAGGCTTCTGAAAGTTCAAAGTAATAACCATACTCACTTGTAAGGCATATTGAATGAGTAAATTCACTTGTACTTAGCTCTTTATGAATTCCAACGTATACGTCACTGGAGTTTCAATGTATGACAGCATTAACCTTTTAGCCTGTTCCTTAGACCAACATCTTCAGCAGATATGTCAGTGTTTATTTTCAACTATTCTTGGAGTGCACCACAAAACATTAGCTGTCACCTGTTTTCCTTTACAGATCAGGCTGAACACAGAGAATGGCCTCTTTTTACCCCATTTTTCCACCCATGCAAAAATTAGTCAACTATGATATTCCCACTGATGAGGCTACTTAATGGAACAGGTCTTCACAGTATAGGTAACTCCTCTTTAGGTTTTCCAGTCCAGTGCATACACTTGGAAAATTTAGGTACATCCAAAAGTCACAATTAGACTCAAGAACATTGCAAGTATGAGAGCTCACCTGGACAGAGCTGGGCCATGGCTTCTTGTGCCAAATCAAACTCAACTGTAATATGGTAAGAAAAAGAAGTCTAATGGGAGATATGGTCCTAGAAGCACCCATTTGCCACTATTACAGATAGAGAAGGATTAGTTTGCTACTTGACACAAACAGAATTTCAGAAACTCAAATATGGTCACAATTACTCAAAATAATCTGTTACTCTGTGTGAAACCTAACAAAGCTGAAATGTAATAGGTTTATTTTGAAATCAAGGCACATTCTCACTTTCCTTGCATATTATCTATTTTTACTTTTGCTGGAATACACTAGCTCAAGTGTGAGGCAAAAAAATGAAGCTGACACCCATGTAATGAAAATCAAAAAATGTACAGAACTACCGGAATAATCTTTCTATTTTAAAACACATTGTTTCACCATTAAGTTGCCCAAGCTTTTTTAGTAACTTAAAAAAATGCAAAAACTAGAAATTGTTAGAATGGAAACTGAGATTGGTATCCAAAATAAAGGTCTACCCTAACAAGAAATGATGTGACTAAGTGAATAGTGAATAGGCAGAAATGGAAAAAACTAGTATTTTACCACTGAGACTGGAGTTAAGTGACAGATGAACCCCAATCTTTAGTTCTAAGACACGGCCTCCTGTTTAATACTTATAATTTATAGGACTTCCAGCCAAGACATACCGTAGAAGTTGCTAGAATGTGGAGGAAAAAAAAAAAATCTCACAAACCCGTGAACATCAGCCTAGAGTACAAGTAAAAGACAAACACAACAAAGACTCAGAGCCACCTTCAAAAGTAAAAGAAAACCTATATGCAAGGACAGGCCAACAAAAAAACCCATCCAAAGTTTTAAAGGGATTTATAAGAATATGGGCATTATCACAGGCAGAAATACTTGCTGGATTAAAGATATTTTGCTCTATTGCTGCATTAGCAGCTACAGTTTCTATCCTTCTTGACAGTCAATATTCTTAATTAACTGTAACAATCATATGCTGCGGAATATATTGAAAACATTAGTTGCAATTTCAGACTAAAGGTAATATAGAAGTATGCAATTTTCAAGCCCAGGACTGTAACCACTATCTAATTCTCCTTTAAAAGGAGTAATGCTAAAATACTATGCAAGACTCTGTACACACCAGTTACACACCACCCTTACCTGCAAAGGAAGAAGAGTATTACTGTTGTTGTCGGTTCGGAAAACATTATCTTCAATCCACGATTTTGGTGTCAGTGATGGAGTGGAGCGAGTAAATTTAGGAGGAGCTATGACATTACCAGAAAAGGGCTTCTTCAAAGGAGAGATCTGGTTCATAGTTCCTGGAATTCCCATGTTTCCAGTTCTACGATGGTCTCTGCCATGCATTCCTCCCCAGGATATATTTCCTGTGCTCCAGCCACTACTCTGATTGCTCCAGGGTGACTGCTTCAGAAGAGGCTAGAAAGAAAGATTTGTTTATATTATTTCAAAAATACTTGTAACATTTTTCTACTTTGAAAATAAATAAGTTTTTTTTTAAAAAGATCCCCACAAAAAAAGCCAAACAACCAAGTAATCAATGTGAAGAAATTCCTATAAACGACTGTCCTGGTAACTTAATAATTCATTACTGAGGCAAGAAAACTTAACACAGCATCATAAAAACCAATTGTAGTTCTCACTCCATCATTCACCCCACAAAAGAAACACCCTGCAGTACTTGAGCAGCAACTTAGGTTATTTTAGTAATTTGTAGCATTTTTTAAAGCTATCCAGTGAACAATTCCAGGGTGTAAAACCCAAGATATAAAACCCCTGAGATCACTTAATCATATGCTATTTGGTATCACATAGCGAGATCTCTGGAAAAATAACACACTAATTTCAGAAGTATATGTTTTAAGATAAAAATAATTATTTTAATAACTATTTCTACTCAGCAGTAGTATTTCACTATAGTGGGTAGAAATTTAAAAATTAAAATTCAGATGGCAGACTGATTTCTTGCCCCAGTATTTTGAGTATCACTCAGTATTACCATATAAGAGCAAAAAGAGCACTGATTACTGTACACAGAATCTGTTTGAAGAAGCTATCTTAAAAAGTCAAGATCAAAATATGTTATTCTGAAGCCAGGGCTCAAGTATTTCTGGAGTACTGAACAGGTCTATCTATGCAATTCTGCAGGGTGGAATCTGAGGGGCTTTTTGAGGATTTAAAAAAAAAATCCGCTATTTTGATGTGGTATAAAGTATTTCCGTACCTAACAAGTACACTACATTCCTCAATATGAAAATGCAAGCAGTCTTTAGAAGAAAGATTTTACAGGATGTTAATTTTTTACTCCTAGTCCACAACTTGTGCTAAAAAGTGACCTATGGTGGTTGTCACACTACCAAGAGGTGGACCCACTGAGCCTGACTGACAGTGAAGAACAGTGCATATCTCTAGTGTTCTCAATTCTGACTGGTCTTGGAAAGGCTTTTCTCAAACCGAAATGGTGCGTGTGTGTGTATATTCTAAATTCAGTTTTTCTGTGTCAACACATTATATAGTCAATAAAATAGAAATTTTTAAAGACAGAAAGATCAAAGTATAACAACTCCTCCCTTTGAAAACAAACTAAAACCCCAATAAAGCTCTTTTTGGTCAAGTAATCAGGAAGACATCCCATTCTATATAATTATAGATAATTATGTTGTAAAACTTGAATACTTTGGTTGGAATTTTGGGAGAGGCGGGCACTCTATTGTGAAACAAACCTTAAGTGATAATGCCAAATGTTAGCAAGCCTCTAATATTGCTAGCTATGCTGTCATGGCACTGTGTAAGTTTACCTGCAACTTGTAACTGAGAATTCATGTACACCTCCTTGCTGGAAAAACTGCTTTGGAATTTATTTGAAGAGGGTTATTATAGACATGAAGGACAACTACAACCTAATCACGATGCATCCAAATAACTTCTTGGACAGGCACACTTAACATCGGATTCCAGTTCTGACAGAAATGCCTCACAAACCAGCACTAGTGATTAAAACCGGCACAACTTAGTACTAGAATGAAACAAAAATTGAGGTGAGGCCCATATAACTTTTATAACTGAGCAGATGACTGGAGCAACATGTGGCTACAATGCACTGGGAGGTAATATTAACACGGATCTGTTTTCTCTGATATCTTGCAATTAATATTTCCAGGAAGAAAGGCAAACTTCCATTTTACCATGGAATCTGTATGCCGCTTGCTTAAAACCAGTAGCAGATCTATGGTAACCCAAAACGCAGTGACGTCTTTGGCCGCAAATTCAAGCAATTTCTGGCAAAACCCCTGAAAAGGCCACAACGCTGACAGCTTTCACGGCTGAAGGGACTTTCGATGACCCTTGTCCAGCCAACCGAGCACGGTCGGTGGGTGCGAGGGCAGGTTTCAGCCTGGGGAAGGGGCTTCCCGGGCAGGAGGCACCGGCCGGAGCTGTCAGGTTCATTGTTCCAGGGACACCACGCTCGCTACGGGGCACTGCGCGGGGCCATGGGCGGTATTTTCACGGGAAAACTGTTTCCTGACTGGAAAAGGTTAACGTTTATGTTCCTGTAAAGGAAGAAACCCTGTCCTCTCATCCCGAAAAGTAACAACGTCTCCGGGTACTGAGCACCGAGGAGGCCCGATCACAGCCCAGGGGACGGGGTCGAAGCGGTCGCTCCGCCACCTGCCACCCGGAACGGGCGGGGAGCAGCGGCCGGCCGTGGGGCGGGACGCTGCCAACCGCCTCCCGGCCCGAGCCCTACGGCCGCCTTTCAGTCAGGCCCTGTCCGGAGCGGCGGGCGCAGGTGCC
>VXBZ01011364.1:249448-269053 GCA_013399135.1 Heliornis fulica | reverse complement strand
TCCCACCCCCACAGCCGCCTCCCCCGCCCCCACTGCCGGCTCAGAGCTGGCTGCAACGTCCTTAAGAATGCCGGAACATTCGTCACAGCTACGTCCCCAGTCCCACCCCTTCACCCGCCCGGCCGACCTCGGTAATGAGCCGTCGGGTCCGCTCCCTCATGAATATTACATCACCGGGGAGCCACGCCCTGTTCGCCGCTCCTGGCGCGGCGCCGCAGGGGGGTGTGGGTGCTCGCCCTGACCAACGCCCGCGTGCACGGCTGAGCGCTACCACCTGAGCGGGGGGACGACACAGACACAGCCTTTGTGTAACGCCCTGGCGACCTGCTGGGCGAGGAAGGCGCTCACTGGGCTTTGAAGAGGTATCTGCCCTCAAGCGGAAACAGCTGAAATAAAGGGTTTAATTTTGCTGTGCGGGCCGTCTTTTATCTCCTCAGGGGTGGGGGCTGGGATGGTGGTTTCTCCCGCCACCTGCCAATCCGCCAGGCCCTCCTTTGGGGAGCCCCGCCCCCTCACCGCTCATTTGCATTGACGCAAGGGCCGCGCGCCACTGGAGGGCGGAGCGGGGGTGGGGCATGAGCGCGGCAGCACGCGACGGGTGGTTGTCGAGGCCCATTCGGGGAAGCCCCGCCCCCTCGCCGCGGTGTGCTCTTGGCGGGCGGTCCAGCCATGGGCTTTGGAGGGTTTCTCATGCAGCTGTTCGGTCTTCGTGGGGTTGGAGGCGCCCGCCCAGGGCAGCTGTGGTCTTGTGTTACCTCTGTGGAGGATGTGCCAAGGTGGCGTCTGGCTGTGGCCCTGAGGTGCATCAGAGTCTTGGGGCTGCAGTGTTAGCCAGCCCCCTCTTCTCTGCCCAGATCCTTCCATCATAGCATGGCCCCTCATTTGTTGGGCTTGTCGGAGACCCAGAAGAGCTCAGACCAAGCCCATGCTAAGGTGTGGTGGTGCCTTCTGGCAGCTGTAGGTTCAATGCTGTTCTAGATGTAGGTGTCCCTGGAAAGATTGAAAAAAGCGTGTGAGCTCAGTGCTCAGGGAAAGCTGTAGTTCAGCAGCAAGAGAATTAGTACATGGCTACTGAATGTGAGAGTATGTTGGGGAAGTGTCACTACATGCTTGACCTATTGTGTTTTAGGCATCCATTAGTGGCCACTGTGAGAGGCTGGCTGTCTGCTTTCCACATGGCCTACAGGCCTTTGGTGTCACCCAGTATAACAAATCTTAAATCTCTGCGTGTTTGTTGTATGCACATAAAATGCAGAGGCAAACCCCCTTGCTTCAGCATCTTCAGTGGTCTCTACCAATTGTGAATTTCTGTGTGTGTATTTGGGTATCCATGCAATCTTGCAGGCTTAGGATGAAAATACATGTGCAGTGTAGAAGAGTAATTGATAGATATTTACCTTTGCTGTATTATGGCCTAGTACTAGAGCATTATTCATTACATTGGCATCTGTTACAAGAACTCTGCAGCCCGCTGTCTTAAAAGTAGTAGAAAATAAGAGTGCATACCAAGTTCCTACTGATGAACACATGCTGAGTAAATGTTGCCAGCCAGGTAATGGTTCCTCACAGAATAGTCAGTTGCTTCATGGCACAGTCCTTATAAACATTAGTTTTGTGAGCTGCAGAACTGGTAGCATCTGTTTTCCCTTTACATTCATGTCATACGCCTGACATTCAGTTGCATGCAAGCCTGAACAGAAGCTGTCCTCTACCTGGGGCGTTCTCAGGTGTCTGGTGAGGGTGGAAGCAGTGATGCACTGTGTCTCTCCTGTAACCAGCTGCCTATTTCTACAAAGTTTGTAGGAACTCATTTAGTTGTTTGGGTTTTTGTAAGCAGTCAGCTTCTCTGTCCCTCACCTTTAAATGAGGCACTAATTCTAGCAACTTCCTTCAGACAGCTATCGTGACATTGGTCACCAGTCTTTTAAAATGGTCTAAAAACCAAAAGTACTCACATCCTCTGTGGTGGTTTATCTCTACCATGGCAGCTACCTACCCCAATCATGCATGTTTGTTATAACAGCTTTCCTGGGGTGAATCTCATCTATTTTTAACCATGTAAAAAGTAGGCATTTGCTCTGCATTAGTTGCTTAATCTTCTACAAACACAAGACAGGTGCTACCAAAGGATGATTCATCCTACTCTAATGCACGTATCTTTAGAGACAGAAACCTGATCTCTCTACTGATTATGAGGAAAGCTTCTGGCTATATCTTGCTGAAGAATCCAGGAGGTCTTCGGTGCTCCTTGGTTTTGTGGCATATGCTGCTTATCTCTGATACAGGCAAGAACAGCTGTAGTGACTCAAACCTAGAATCCTTCAGGCTGTATATCCTTTCTCCTCTGCCTCTGATACACGTCCCCTTGGTGTATGCTGGGGCCACAAATTCTGGCTTCTTCACCAAATCAAGTCATTTAACTGACACCTTGGTGCTATCAAGAAGTGCTGAGTACTGTCATTGGCACTGTTTGTAGTCTCTCCAGTTCTGTGTTTCTTGATTTTTGACCATTTGGCCTTTGCAGATTCTTGCTTTAATGTTTTTTTTTTTTTTTCTCCCTTGTAATCACTTGATTCTTTCCTGCTTTTATTTATCTTAGCTGCCCCTTTCCAGGGAAGGTTTGAGAGCTTTTTTTCTGTACTGGGCTAGCAGGGAGGTGGTAGTGCTTGAACATACGTGCCTAAACAAATGTGTAAGAACAGGCTAAGCATGTATAATGTTCCTTGAGATACTCCAACCACTTGCAACTCAGGAACTCCCTAGATTTGCATTTCCAGACTTTAGGGGATAGTAAGATGTTTGGACTCCACGTTCCTTGATTGTCCTCTAAAAGCAACTGTTTGCTTGGACCTGAAGAAGAGACCATGCTGGCAGAGCCCCTCACGTGAATGACATGGTCAAGCTGGAGAGTCACGGTGCTGGGATAAATTGCTTAGACTAGACAGCAGACTTTTCAAAAAGTGAATGCCAAGCCATATGCAGTATCACTGAACATAATGCATACACTGAAAAACCCTCAGATTTTGCAAAACAAGGTGTCAGTACAGTAAAAAAAAAATACCTAAGTTACAGTTCTTGTGGCCATTAATCAATCTGCTTCTGTGTATTCATTGCAACAGACATGCCAGGCATCAACTTTAACTAGGAGGCCTTGGCAGAGCTGGGGCTCTGGGTTCATCGGGGCCTGGGAGACAACAACCATCATCTTTGTCCTGTGTTCTGCATCACCCACAGTGTGCTAAACTTGGTGTGGCTAATCAAACCAGCAATGCTATAGACGAAAAACACAAATACAAATCACAATAAATTATATAAAATAAAATACCTGAAAGGATTACTAAAAGCAGCTCTTCTGGCTGCCATTTGGGTGACATGGAAGGGCTCATCAAGTCAGTAGCTTCTGAATGAATTTTGCACCCAAGTGCTTATCATCTCTTCCAGAAATTACCCTGCATGGTCTAAATTCTTTCCTTTCTGTAAACTCAGGAGAATAACACTTGCTATTAGCCAGTATTAGTTACAGATTGATATTATTTATTATTGTTGTTGTTGTTATTTCTGTTATTATCATTTCTATTTATTTTGGCCCACCATTCTGTTTTTCTAGTGGAAAAAAAAAAAAAAAGAGCTGAAAGGGATTGTGTTGAGGCGCTGTCAGCTTTGGAGTGGTCTGTGGGTTAGGCTTCCTTAAAAAGTGTATGTTCTTGGAGGTAGGATACGTACCTTTTCCTAATCAGACACCACCAAACAAGTGTTACAGATTTTTGGAACATACAATAGAAACTGATAAAAATTTAGGTATAGTATGGAGACTTCTATGTGTATATAGAGTCCTTCCTCATTTTGTACATTAACACCAGAATATCAAGGGCCTAACATTTAAAAAAGGAAAATAACTCTTCTGCTAGAATATGATAGCTAGTTGGAAAATCACTGTGGCTGTGATTTTGAATATTGACCACAAATAACATATACACACAGAAGTTATCTTTGCTTTCATTCCAATACTAAAATCAGCTTCTCTGATGATTTTTATGTGTGTTTTAGTTAAAAATAAATGTGGCTACAGATAGTACTGACTACAAACAAACCATTTACTTGTGGAGTGTCTCAGCATAGACACTCATTGGCTGCTTGTAATGCAACAAATTGTTCTTTCCACAGCCCAAGATATTTATTGGCCTTTCACCATTTACACTGATTTACTACTCTGACCCCTCTTCCAAGGCTCTACAGCTATAAGAAAATCAGGGGGTTTGGTATCAGTTACTGGTTTTCTCTTTACTATTGTACCTTTCCTTCTCCCTTTCCACATCTCCTCGAGCTCTTTTTCAGCACTGTGTTTAACTCTGTCCTGCCCTGGTGTCAGGGCTCTGCTGAGCAACTGGCCTCGATCTTGCCTGTGATCATGCTGTTTAGGGAAGTACGCAGTCTGCTGTCCTGTGGGCTATGTATGACATGTGTCAGCCTTGTTCCTCAGTATAAGCTTTGAAATGGGCTTGCGTATGCATTCCAGGAACAGCACATTGTTCTAACTGGTAGCAAAAATATATCATTCATGTACATTTCCTAGAGCTGCTTCCTCTTAACCCTAAAGTTGATGTTTTTTCAGTCTTTTTCCTTCCATGGAAACGCAGAAAACAGTCTGGGACTGCAGTTTATCCATGTAGAAAAGCAGATGATGAGATTTGAGATTTCACAGGAAAAAGAAATCTGAAGATTTATATCAGTGTGTTTCATTTACTGCTTTTCTGGTTCTGATTCTTTTAAAGCCTGAAAATAATAATCACACATTCTTAGGGACAAGATAGGCAAATGTCTTTTCTTTCACTGTGTGTATTCTGTTGAGTCATAGCAGCTTACCTTTTTCCTGGTGTTTTTTTCTTGTTCAAGAAAAAAGTATTAATTGTCCAGATACCAAAAAGACCCAAACAAACAACTGAGAAAGAAACCTCTGTTAGATCACTGTGTGTAGGAATGAAATTAAAAGCAGTGAAAGTTTAACACCAGTGACTAAGAAGTTTGCTTTATTCTGTTCTTCCTGTGCCCATGTTATGTTTCTCTTTGTTTGGCTGGTTTTTAAAGCTTAAAATCTGAAAATCTTCAAATTCACTGGAGGTGGGCAGCTTTCATCCTTTATTCAAAGCCTGACTTCTATCATGAGAGCTATGCTACCTGTCTGACTTGAGGGATATGGGTTCTGGTCACAAGAATGCAAAGCAGTGATTTACTCTGTTTTTTCTCCTTTTTGCCCTGGAGTTTAACCAGCACATTAGCCTAACATTTTCTTGCACGCTAGTGGCAGTTTCTGTTTCTTTTTTGTTTTGGTTTTTTTTTTTTTTTGGGTTTTGTGGGTTTTTTTTTTGGTAGTAGTAGTCATTAGAGTTTCTCCCAAGAGAATTACTGCCAAAGTAAACAAACATCTTCATGAAAGGAAAATAATGTCTGTGGAGTATTCAGAATTCCATGTTTTACAGATGAGTATTTATGGCAACCAACTAGTGAATTGAAGTGAATGGAATCCTATTTCTAGTTTGCTGCTTCTGCTGTGCTACTAATTGAATGCGGCAATTTATTTCTGCTAGTTTCTCAGCTATGCATTGCAAGTTCTGGATGTTAGTTGTAATTTAGGATGAAGGAAAATATGAGATGAAACTCAGTTTAGGAAAAAGTTGGGGTTTTTTTGGTTTTTCTTATTATTGTTGGGATTGAATACTGCACGTAAACCTCCTGGGAGCTGCTATTGTCTCTAAAGTGTTCTGCATGTGGTTGGCAAGAACAACAAGGACAGAAGAAAGTTCAGCTAAAAAATTCATAAAGGCTGTCTGGTGGAATGCATTGCAGTCAGCTGTATACCTCTGCGCTCTTATCCTTCTGAACTGATAATTTTTAGCTGAGATGAAACATTCTGAGGAACAGGAGGCTGGCAGATTTGCAGCGTAGATTGTTTGAAGGTTTAAATACTGTGACTATCGCATCTTACTGTTAGTCTGTAGATATAATGGGAGCTGGAGTTGCTGAGAAATGATAGAATGGCTCTGTGTGTACAGCCTACAAAACTGTGAAGAGGTTATTTTCTGTGTGCCGCAGAATCCTGCACGCCTTCCACCTCCTGTCCAGGATACCAATAATTCACCAGTGGAGCAAATACACTTCAGATTTGTTGAGGATGAGACCATATCTAGTTCTTTGTTTGAGCAGTGGCTTTCACAAAGAGGACCAGTGCTAACTGGGAAGTTCTGCCAACACTATCGTATGTTTCATGACAAATGCAAAGTGTTCAGAAAGTTGGCACTATAAAGTAGAGATACTGTCAGTCTCTGTTTAATTCTCAAAATGGCTCATAGGATTTTAAAGCTTGTGTTGTTGCTGGTGCACTCGTATCAGAGAGCATTTTTAGCAGTCCTTATAATATGGCTGGTTAATTTGCTTACATTACTAGGCCATAACCCAAAATTATTCTGATAGAGAATACTGAGGTTTTACTGTACAACGAACACTATTTTCTCATCTTCTGTTCTGTATATAGTACAGAATTGTGCAGTTGCCGCTATTTACCAAACAGAAAGATGTTGTTCACAGCTCTGGGGGTAAGTTTGTGTTCTTTAAAGAATCCATGAGACATTCTACTAATTGCAGAAATGTTCAGTGTATATTTACGTACCTGAACATTGTGGTGTAGGAGGCTCCCAAAAATTTTCAGGAATGATCTCAGTCATCTTTGGTGGGTTTCCAGAAACTTGTGTTAGAGCTGACTTTGCTAAGAATAACTATGTGATGATTCCTGTGTTGGAATAATCTTTTCTGATGCATTGCATACTGTGGTCTGACTGTATTTAGGAGACAAAGTACAAGAGCCAAAGAGACTGGAAATTTTTTGATCAAGAAGGCTGCAAGAAGATTTATTGAAGTTTACCTATTAAACCTCTGAAAAATGATAGAGGAACATGTCCCTCTTCTGAGAAACAGCATCTGTGTTGTACTAAAAGCAAAGGCAACATATCTGATTTATATATGAAAATATATTTTCTTGTACTTGACCTTATTTCCTCTTTGAGTGTAATTTTACACCACCAACAACTGTTTCAATAAAATTATTTTCAGGAGATCTGTAAGAAATTTGCTGCTTTAATTAATATGGTATTATCTCAGAAATAAGTAGTACAGAGCCTACAGGTTCACCATAGGACTAAAACTAATCAAACCTTTATGTACAGGCTAGAATTGAAGAAATACAGATTAAAATTAAGAAAAGCTTTAACCATGTCATTGTGACTAATTATGACTATATATCCAGTAACCAAGGTGGGGTCAACAACTCTAGGGCTGGCTGTTGCAGTGTCTGAGCTCAGGCAGTGAGGAGCAGCTAGGTCGCTGGAGGAAAGGATGCTCTCCTCATTTAGTGTGGGAGCACTGCATCCTTTAAAAATTAAATTCCCCGGAATCCATGGCAGTAATGATGAGACTCACCCAGCAATAAGGCTGTGTCACAGGGAGTTGGAAGAGGCAGTACTGGAAGCAACGTGGAGTTGAACTCAGCTCTGCCATGCAGCACACGAATGCTCTCTCAACACTTGGCTGTTTTACAGTCCCAGCTACCTTCCCACCATGTTTATTTTTTTTAAGTTATTGAGTTAAGTTTCTGAACAGCACAAGGTGACTGATACTGAACCTTTAACTTCTTTTCTTGCTGGTCTCCCTCCTCCTTCTAAATACACCAATCTCTAGTTGGGACACAGAAACAAGTCTTGAATCACAGAATCACAGAATGGCAGAATGTCAGGAGTTGGAAGGGACCTCGAACGATTACCTAGTCTAACGCCTGTGCCCAAGCAGGATCACCTAGAGTAAATCATACAGAAATGTGTCCGGATTGGTCTTGAATGTCTGCAGAGAAGGTCCTTTTATTATTATAATAATATTATATAACATTACAATATTATTATTATGAGTCCTCTCATAATAACTTATATCTCTGATCTAATCATTGGTTGTAAATCAATGTTAAGCTTCATCACTTCTGACCATTCTCTTATGATGTTACAAAGACCTTGAAAAGCAATATGCCCATTTTAAACTATATTTTGATTACTAAAATCATATTATGCTTGTGGTTCTTTTTTAATGCTCATGTATAACATTCTTAATACGTGAAAAGAAATCCAAGAAAAATACCTTCCAAGAAACTATGAAAAAGTTGAATGTATTAGAATATTCATCTTAAATACTTTAGAAATGTATTAGCTGTACAAAAAAAAAAAAAAGAAACCTAGGAAATACAGTGAAAATATTGTACTTCAATAAAATGAAATATATTTAAAAAAACCCCAGATGGTTAAAGTTATCCAGACAACCTTATTTTATTTTTCTATAATGAGAACCTGAGGGAAATGTTGAGTTAAATTTAGTTTATTTCTCAGACCCTAAAATTTTTAACCCTTTATGCACAGATTTACTTAAAAAAATTATGGTTGCTTGGATGTCTTAGTCATTAACTCCTCTATCTTCATGTATTTAGCTTTTCTGTAAGCAACTTTTTTTTTTGTAACTGAGCAGTGTCAGTTGTGCTTTCTAGTCTCATAGCTACAAGGTAAAGGAACCAGGATATGATCAGACCTGTTATGTTCATCTTTTATTCAGAGAATGCAAAAAGCTACTGTAATTCTGTCATTTCCTCTCTCATTATGGTGTTGAGAGCTGAGATCCATTTTTATGCAGTGCCACAAACCAGTTTGCTGCTTAAGTATAGCTTACAGAAGCTACTTTGCAGAATTGATGATCACATACACCACAAATCAATTGTACCTATGATACTAAAAGGGAAAATTACCTAGATCTTTAAAAATTCCCAAACCTTGGTAAATATCCTTGAGTAACTGTGATATCATTTTGGGTCAGTGTGCTTAGACCAGAGGTCAGTCAAAATGAATCAACCCAGCAACCTTTATTTTCATATTTGGAATCTTTATTTTTGTGCATGCCTGTATACTGTGTTGTAACTGAAGAGCAGAATACCACATAAAATTTCTACATCAGGAAATCAAAGGGCGTTCGTTCCCCCCCCCTTTTTTTTTTCTTTTTCTTTTTTTTTTCCTCCCTATTAACCTCTCTTTTCAATGTTGAAAGGTCTTCTTTATATGAGGAAATTTACCAGGGACTATAGGAGTATAATTATGCCTTGTGGATGCTTTTTAATCTTGCATGAATGCCTGTAGAATTCAAGTGTCCACATGGGGAGTTATACCACCGGAACTATAGGGGTGTAATTATGCTGGTGAATTCTGTATGAAGACAAATGCTTTATGAAAGGGAATTTTATTTTGGCTCTTTGCTTTTCAACTCATTCATGTTCTGAACTAAAAGGACTTGATCAAATCAATGAAAGTAATGAAAATTCAATGGTTATCAAGTAGACTGTCAAGTGCTGGGGAAATCAGAAAGTAATAAATATATATGTTTCCTGATAATATTAATGTGAGCTTTTGTTCTTATTCTCTCTCCAGTGTTTGAGTTTGTGAGTGATTTAGTGGCAGATTAATAAACAGGGTCCATTATTTGCTGAGCCTCATAAACTAATATACCCAATAGTTAAGCACCCGTAGAATATCAGAGATTCTTGGCTCTCAGAAAAAGCGACTAGGGTTCCAGGAAAATATGACACTGGAGAATTGCATGAATGCATTTGGTCTCTGCAGGACCTCTCTGCAGCTAGCATCAAGCAGATCAGCCATTGAACTTATATATGTGAATTTTCCTATATCCCACTTTGTAACTCCTTAAATATGTGACTTCTAGGACAGTAGTAAAAAATGTTCTTTACAAAAGTAAGCTGTTTACATGAAAATAACTTTCAATATGTCAGTAAGATGTACTAACACTTTAATAATTATTTACAAAATGTGCTTAGAGTGAATTACAAGCATGTCTCAATGTAATTGCTTGCAGAGACTTTAAGACAAGAAGAGCCTGACCATTTTGGTGATGTAATTCGAGTCCAACCTTAGCACTGACCACAGAGCATTGCTCTGTAAGTCTTGCTTGAAGACTATTATTTCAAGGTGAACTTCATGAGAAAGATGTCTTGTTTATATTTAGAAGGTTTGGAGAGCAAAGAGTTCATCACATCACTGCTCAAGTGAACTGTTTTATTTGTGGTCAGAATTTAGCTTTGACTTAACTTGTTAAATCTTTGCTGGATTAAAAATGTCTTTAGCACTGAACATTTTTCAGTGAAAATAGTTGAAGGCTGAGATAAAGGAATCTCAACCCTCTTTTGTTGTTAAGCAAATCTCATTGAGGTGCTTTAGTTTCTTAACTGTAAGGCAAGATTTCTCCTGTAGTTTCTTATAACTTTTCAAATTTCCTACTTTGCCAGCTTTTCGCCTATAAATTTTCCTGATGCTGATACTGTTTTCATCAAAGCACACCTCTGTATGTTCACCAGAAAGTCTTTCCTGTGAGCTTACTTTTGAAATGTTGTAAATGGAGGATGGGTCTGGTTTTGGCTATGTTATCTGCTTATCTGCATTGTGATTAATGTACCTGAATACAGAGGGTTTTTCATAGTGCTGACATGGTAATCACTGTCATGCAAGGGTTAAATGTGTGAGTATGTGATTTTACAGTTGTAGCCTATCACTCTGAAGCTGTTTCAGGCCTGCTGTGCAAACAATCTGAAACCAAATATTTAAATTTTCGTTTACTTAGTAATAGTTTCCAATTGTCCTCTCCAGAGCTGTCTATGTGCTAGACCGTCTGAGGAATTTTTTTGATCAATTTTTTTGTTTTGAAAACAACAGGATCAATTTTCATGAGGTTGCATGGATGTTTGCAAGGGGCAGGAGCACTATCAAAGTGTACAAAAGGGAGCAGGGAAGACAATCAGTCCGAGGACCATGCGCAACATGACCCTGAGTCAGAGGGTTTTGCCACTGTGAGAAAAGTCTGCTGCTGTTTGCTTCCTACTGTGTTGGGGAAACAGCATATAGTATACATGGTTTGCAGATAAATGGGATTGCATTGAATATCATCAGTTCCAAGTGTAGCATACAAGATGAAAAAGTCAGCTAATTGTTTCACAGAATCACAGAACATCAGGAGTTGGAAGGGACCTTGAAAGATCATGTAGTCCCGTCCCCTCCCTGCCCAAGCAGGATCACCTGGATTAAATCACACAGGAACGCATCCAGATTGGTCTTGAATGTCTTCAGTGAAGGAGACTCCACAACCTCTCTGGGCAGCCTGTTCCAGGCTCTGTCACCCTCACAATGAAAAGGTTTTTTACTTATATTCACAGGGAACTTCCTATGTTCCATCTTGGACCCATTGCTGCTTGTCCTATCAATGGCCATCACTGAGAAGAGCCTGGCTCCATCCTCCTGATACTTGTCCTTTATATACTTATAAACATTAATAAGGTCACCCCTCAGTTTCCTCTTCTACAAGCTGAAGAGACCCAGCTCCCTCGGCCTGTCCTGATAAGGAAGATGTTCCACTCCATCATCTTGGTGGCTCTGTGCTGGACTCTTTCAAGGAGTTGTATGTCCTTCCTGAACTGAGGGGCCCAGAACTGGACACAGTATTCCGGATGTGGTCTCACCAGGGCAGAATAGAGAGAGAGAAGGACCTGTCTTGACCTACTAGCCCCCCCCTTCTAATACACTCCAGGATGCCATTGGCCTTCTTGGCCACAAGGGCACATTGCTGGCTCATGGTCATCCTGCTGTCCTCCAGAACCGCCAAGTCCCTCTTACCTATGCTGCTGTCCAGCAGGCCAGTCCCCATCCTATACTGGTATCTGGGGTTGTTCTTCCCCAGAAAGCATTCATTCCTTGCTCTGGGACACAGTGGTGGGTAATCACTGAGCTTGATTACCAGACAAATTAGCATTTCCAGCAGCACGGACTGTTTTTGTTTGTTTTGTGTTTTCCATTCAGAGCAAAGCTTCAATACTTAGGGAATCACATAGAAAAGTGTAAGTTGGAAGGGATTTCTGGAGATATCTACTCCATGGTCCTGTTGAAAGGAGAACCTTACATGAGATAATCAGGGACCCATCAATTTCCAGGGGCAATTTCCAGCGAGTTCCCCTCTTTTTCTGGAAAATCATTTATTTTCTGGGAAAGTTTGGTTGCTCTTACGTTGAAGAATTTCTTCTTATACCTGGATGGGTTTCACCTTATGCAGCCTGTGCCTGTTGCTTAGTGTTACTGAACATCTTCTCTGAAGAGAATCTCCACCATTTCTGTGACAACCATTTAAGTGTTAGAAGACTGCTCAACCACTTCTTGTCTTTTCTCCATGCTAAACAAACCCAGTTCTTTCAACCTTTCTTCATTGTCTCAAGTTCTCCAGTCCTCTAATTATCTTGTTGGTCCTTTGCTACACCCTCTCCAATTTTTAAATGTCTCTTTTAAGCTAGAAGGACCAAGACTAGACATTGTATTCCAGATGTAGGCTGATAAGTGCTGGAGAGAGTGGAATTACTTTGTCATTTAGTCTGTTGGCTCCATACTTAACTGAGGCAGCCCTCAACACTATCTGCCTGCTTTGCTGCAAGAACACCAGACTGGCCTCTGTTCAGCTTGTGTAGTCCTTCAGCACCAGTACTCCTGGGTCCTTCTACCCCTGATAATACTACTTCATTTTTTACTGCTTGTAATAAAAGCAAAGTTCACAGAGCTTCAGGAAGAAAAGGGAGGTGCTCACTTTATTTACCCTAAGGTCAAGTGACTTCAGCACTCACAGGGAAGACCTGGGTTCAGTCCTTTCCTTCTTTTGAAGAGTTGGGCCTGTATTGCTCACCACCCTGAGCAATGCCCTCAGGAGGAGGCTCTAGCAAGCCACAGCATATTCTAGGGTTCCTTCAAACTCTTCTGTTGCCACAGTGATAATTTTGTTTAATATTCTTTTTGATATTTCTTAGACTTTGGACTACTGGTCTTGTATCTTCTTAGGGATTTTTTGTCCCTTGTCCCCTCTCTTCTCTGCTTGGTTTGGTTCATAAATGCAAAAGTCTGGAGGACTTCCCCCAAACTTTACAGAAGAAACTGTCTTTTCCCAGTTCCAGTGTGATTCTTGCAGCATACTAGGGCTTTGTGTTTGGTTTCTTTGCTTTGATGTGAATGAACTTGCCTGGAGTGAAGTGATTAGTCATGTCTCCATCGTGGTAGTGCTAGTGAGTAAATAGGGGCTACCTGAATTTAATTTGTTTAAAAAGGTAGTTCTTGCTTTGAACATGGTGGTACTTGTGCCTTTTAATTATTTTTTTTATGTCATACAGCTTTATCTATACAGTACAGTAACTTGTGGTGGGATAAGTAATCTCTTTTGTTTTAGAGGAGTCAGGAAAGAACTAAAAATATGTTCA
This sequence comes from Heliornis fulica, assembly GCA_013399135.1. NCBI lineage: Eukaryota > Metazoa > Chordata > Aves > Gruiformes > Heliornithidae > Heliornis > Heliornis fulica. Next base: position 255,684 of record VXBZ01011364.1, on the reverse strand, counting down.
AGTACCATCGTTTTTTAACAAAAACAACTTAGATATAATATTTGATGTACTGGATAATAAAAAGTTCATCGCTACACTTGGTTTATTTTGGAGTCCAAGTGCCAAAATAAAAACCAAAAATCCTCAAACAAAACCACCACTATTGACACTGGCAGTTTAGTTCCACAATAAAAATTGTGCAGTTGGCATCTCTGTGTTATATTGCACTTGGAGATAAAAAAGTATGAAAAACAGAGATAATTTTCATTTAATTCATATGTTAAAGGGAAATAATATTTCCATAGTGTATCTTAAAGCTAATTTTGAAAAAAAAATAATAATTTCAAAATTTTAAATGAGGATAATTAGTTCTAGTGTAGCATGAAAGTACCACAAACTTCTATCCATTTTATGAGCAGTGAAGCAGAATGTGTGACTGGTGGACATGTGTTACTGACACAGAGGGGGCAGATTCTGTCACAATGGAGAGAGCTCTGCTTTCTAGGACTTGTCCGCAGTGTGTGAGGAGAAGGTGCATTGCCATCAGTAAATCCAGAAAGAGGACTTCTCCTGAACATTGTTAGGAAAAATAAAAAGGCCTTACATTTTCTAAAGATCTAATCTCAGGAAGATCTCAAGGATTTCGTAAGATAGAAATGTCTGCGTGGAGCAGGAGACAAATCAACACTGGACTTTCTGATGTATTGAGCAGTGTCATCTGCTGAGCGCTAAAAACTCATGGGTATCGCAGTACCCTCTGCTTTGTGGAAATGGACTTCAGCACCAGATGGTATTATTATGTGAAACATAAAATTGACTGGTTCACCAGAGCAACTTGTTTCCTTAACTGAGTGCTAAAAGGGGGATTTTTAATGGAAAATAGGACTTCTCAAGGAAATCCTGCTGGGTGTTCTAAAGGCTGTGCTTTAATGAGCACACAAGTTACCTTGGAGAGGAAAGCTAGCCTAGTAAAGAAGGCACAAAGGTGATAATTAAACAAAATTCAATATGTTAAATATGGAAAAGGGGGGCATAACTGGGAATGAAAATTTAATCCAGAAAATGTAAATAAGTTTAAGAGAAGAGAAAGGTAATAAAGAATTATTACCAACCAGTAGAGCTTAGGACAATAAGGAGGCATTACCAATGTATTGGGGACAAAAGAAGAACTAAATCAAGTACAGATTTCAGTCTTGCAGAAAGAACAGATCCAATGGCAGGAAATCAAAGCTTGAAAAATTCAGTCATTATAAAGATGCAGTGAGGGTTATTACACATAGGAATAATTTCCCACCGTAGGTAGGTGGTAAGCTTACCATTGCTAGAAATTTAATCCAATTGTATACACTTTAATCTGACTCTGGGAACAGGCTTTTGAGTATATCTGTGGATGGCTCTGGAGGTCATTTCTTCTATGCAATCCATACATCTGTGAATTTTTTTTTGTTATTTGTCACTCCCTTTTCATAAACTGGAGGAGAACAGAAAGCTCTCATTGCCCTCAACATGTGCCATGCACTCAGCTCTACATTAAAACAATGACTTAAAAAGAAAAAAAAGTCTTGTGCTTCAGGGCTACATCTGTCTGCCTGCAGAAGGTGAGAGGTTGATTTTCTAGGTTAATTCTGGATTTTAAATTTAATTTTTCTCTAGAAGCCTTAGGGATGAGCAAAGCTGGTCATAAAACCTTGGAGAGGTGTGGCCAATTCTCTGCATGGGAGTCAGTTCTCTCTTAGCTAGCTGCTGTCTTCCAGCTGGCTGGGGGATCAGGCAGTTTCTTCGTTGTCGGGGTAGCAAGGACTTTGAGGTCTTTTTGCTTTGCTCTTCATTATGACATCTATGCATATCTCAGATCATAACTATGATCATTTGGGCATATCTCCTATAATCAACTCACTATCATTACTGGAGCCTGGGGCAGAGACATCACAGCCTTTTTCTGGCATTTATATTAGCTTAATTTCTTCAAGACTGATTTTTTTTTTTTTTTTTTGCATAACCCAACTCACTGAGGAAAGCAGCACTAAACAGGTGAAGCATTACATCACATACAAGACAGCCATTTTCCTGTTCTGGTTTAAATACTCCTGCTTCCTAAAGATCTTGCCAGCTTAATTACACTACAGTAAGAGTGACAAATACAGTTTGCTTTTTCCAAAATGGGCTGATGCCAGTCATGATGCTTGATGGAGTTGCAGAGTTGCCATGTAGGCTGCTTGAGTGCTGCTTTGCCAGCTACATGTAGCAGCTAAGGGTTTGCTCTGCCTTGTAGCAGCACTGCCTCACAAGTCTGGCTTTCCTTCTGCAGCCCTCCCTGCCTTTTCTTTAAAAACCTTGCCCCTCCAAAATGAAAATACAGAACCTTACTAGTATTACAGCACCAGAGAGGGATGATTCAATAGCTTTTCTTACTGCTCAATTGCAGATGGCAACGAGTGGAAAGAGATGTCAGGAGTAACTGTCAGCCAGCTTACATGTCATCATCTCCAAAGAGGCACAGGGGTCTGCCAGCGTTCTGCCTTGTGGCCGTGCTGGCAGGTGGCTCTGGTCTTACACTACTCTCTGCTGCACACATGTGAGAGTTCTCACTTGCTTCATGGTGCTCCTCCTTTCCATATGGAAGCTGAGGCTATCAACAGACGCCTATTATTTTCCTGTGAAATTGTGAAGAGACCTGCTGATTCATGAACATCAGCATGTTTTTCTTGTAAGCGAGTGAAGGAGAGGCAGCCTTCACCTTATATGAGCTATTACATGTTCTTTTTGTGGGTCTAACAGAGGGACACATGCTACTTGTGTGCAAATGGAACTGGCATTTGCTTATGTAAACACACATAATGGCTTATCACATTAAGTCACCTTACGTATCATCAATCATATGCAAACTCTCATGGGTTTGCATCACATATAACATTAGCTTATGATATATATATGGTTAATCATGTATTTTGGGCTTATCCTGCAGCCACCATTTAACATTTAATGCCTGTCTGTAGCTCTTTGTGCTTGTACAGGGGTTTGTATGCAGCAGCTGCAAACAAAGTTTAGTCCAGCTGGAAAATTTAAGATAGATGAGTTGAACGAAAGTCTTAATAGTTTCAGATAATTTCTCGAATGGCAGAACTAATAAGTACTGATTTGGTCTTGTTTTTATCTTGAGGTGTACATTGTGTTCATCTCACTGAAGTGCCATGATACCTTCCAGTCATTCTGTGTCTTCATAGTGAGACACCTCAATTTTCCTTAGCTTCTCTACCATGGTGTTGCACTTAGGGTTTTGGTTTTTTTTTTCCATGGCTTTTAACTACCATTGCTTGGCCTAATGTCTGGGAGTGACCCATCAGACACTGTTCTGGAGATGCTTGCGTGCATGCAAGGTGGCCAACCCGTATGTGTCCAGTGTGGTCAGCAGCTGCTACCAGCTGAACCTGATTGACGGCCCTCCTCCTCTGCTGGCAACAGAATTAATTACTTTGGGAGCTGCCTTCCATGATGTGCATGAATGTTGTACAGGTCTGTTGTAAGAACTTACTATTTTAGAAGTGACTACGCAGTTCAGTTTGGTTGAAGCTGAACAGACATGACAGAGAGGCAGTGTGATGCACGCAAGCTTCATTTCCTCAGGAAGCCAAGCTAAAAAAAAATCTGCCTAGGAAAATTTTCAACCAACATTTGAGATGCTTGCCATTAATTATCAAAATGAAGAAGCAGAGAGTGCTAACATGGTCTTGATTCAAACCATCAGAATCAATGTCTTAGTAAATAGACCTGCTGCAAAAAGATACGTAAAACACATCAGACTTGTTCACTGCATGACATTTCTTTTTAGGTTCTGTGTCTGGCCTTGTTGAAGCAGCCTCCAGCCCTAAAAGTCACCCTGCCTTACCCAAACTACAGGATTTAAAAGGAGCAGTTTATTCCTACGGTGTCAGAGAGCCTCTCTCTTTAAGGTTGTTTATTCAGAGTGAGTAAATCAAACTGGGTCAGCCTGAATTAGGGTAATGTTTTTCAGCATGCCCATGTTCCTGGCACTCGTGGGGCTTGGCATCTCTTGGGGACTGCTACTCTCCAAGTTCTCCCACCAACCCCTTCCTCTTGGCCGCTGTTGCTCACAGAGCTGCTGCCCTATGACAGACATAGTTGTACACACCTTTCAGGGCAGCTTTGGGTTCATTGATGCAAAAAAATGAAGTAAAATATGCGTTGCTTATATCGCTGTTTCTGTTGCTGTAAAGTCAGTATTTTAAAGGCTCTAAAGTTTCTGGAAATGGCTTTTTGATTTATTCTGAGAACCAGACTTCTAGTGTTTATTCGCTTGCCATCTACCTTTTGAAGGCCAGTAGGGACCTGCAGCTTTTACAAATCATCCTTTGTATTTTGGGTAAATCCAGGCCTTCCTGCACTTTACTCGGTTGTTGTAAATACAGTTTATAATTTATACAGAATGTGCTTCATCTGCCCTGTGACTAGGAAACATTAAAAGAAGGTGTTCAGTCACAGTTTATGCATCTGGTGATGCAGACTGGGTTTTTTAAAGAACCCAGAAGAATTAGCCATTCAAATTTCATTAAAACGCTGTGGAAGTGAAGCATATAAACTCTATTAAAAAGCTTAGTCATTATCTATAACTCTTGCTTTCTCTCAAGTTTAATTTGTGCATAAGCTTGTTTAGGGGAGAGAATTGGATGAGGCGGGTTTTGCACACCTTGCCTTCCCAGTGCCAAGGAACAGCCCTGCCTTAAAACTTCAGAATGCTCTAGCTTTCTCACCTCTTCCATTTTTATACGTGGCATCATATACCCATCTAATTACCAGATTTATAATTAAAACTTTATTTTCTTAACCATAGAAATTAATGTAAATAGCTTATCAATAAAAATGTTCATATAATTAGTTTGTTGTGTATGATTTTGATATATATATATAACATATATATACATGGGTATATGAGATATATGGGTGTATATATAAACCCCCATATATATGACATTATGATATCCTTGGAACAAATTCTACTTTTTCATGCTCTGAAAGGTTCATGGAGACAAAGCTGAAAAAAAATTCAATTCAGAAAATGAAATTGTACCGTGGAATGTGAAAGAATTGCATATGTTGCTTTTAAATATGGTGCAGTGTGACTAAGGATTATGTGTAATATACTGTCAGATGTCTAACAGAACACAAAAGTTCTCTGTATGCAAGGAACAGTAACAGTAAAGTACACTATGATAAATATAATGAAGAACAAGTTGATAGGCCAGCTGGATACAGTCAGATGAAGAAGAGTAAGTGGGGAGTGGAGTTTGTCCGAAGGGATTGCTGTAGCAGCACAGAACTTGCTGGAGGAAGGAGTTAATGATTGTGCCAGCAATGTTCAGCCCCTATTTATTGCAGGAGAGGATTAATGGCTTTCCTGCTTGGTGCTGAAAATAGAAGCCAAATTTACGTTGTTTCTTGAAGGCAGATATAATTAGATCATGAAACGTCTGGCTTTTGGGTCTAAATAATAGGGTAAGAATGGTCACACTAAATCAGAGCAGGGTAAGGGCTCAACTGTTTCTTAGGGACAAGAACAGGACAAGCACGAAGTGATACATTCCCCAGTTTCCAGCTGTGTACAATGCACATTGTACTTAAACTATATTTAAGTGTGTTATATATTTATTAGTGCTTGCTGAATCCTTTCGGTATAGATTTCTCTAATTATTTATTAAACCCAGTTAGATTTTTGTTAGCTACAATGTTCTTGTAGCAACGTACTGTACAGTGTAGCTAGGAATTGTTTTATTTAAAAGGCAATATTTGGTACCTGCTATGCCTTATGATATGAGGAATAATGAGCAGTTGTTCCCTAATTACTATCTATGCTATTCTCACTTTTATATAGTTACTTCCTCCCAGTCTTCTCTTTTCCAAGTTGAAAAGTTCTTTTGTCCATCCTCGCACAGTGATAGTAGTGTATTGCTGTTCATCAGTGGTGTCCAGCATATGCCACCCATACTTCAAGCAAACCTCTGGACATGGGTCATTTAGAGCAAGGTGATTTATTTCGGGTGTGGATACGGTTTATACAGTGGTGTCATATTTTGTCTCCTGCCTTTCCATCCTTACATAATGATTTGTAACATTTAGTTTTCATTTTCAGTCTGCCAGTGAATACTGGACAGATGTTTTCAGAGATGTCTCAACAAGGAATCCTAGATTCTTCCTGAAGTGATAATAAATAATTTATTTATATCTATCCATTATTTATATTT
>VXBZ01011364.1:162034-249382 GCA_013399135.1 Heliornis fulica | reverse complement strand
TTTATATTTATATTTATATTTATATTTATATTTATTTATAATAAATGAATAGTTTATTTATTATCACCGTGTATGTGCAGTTAGTTTCTTCCCCCTCTCCATGTGTATTACTTTGCATCTGTTGATATTGAATAATGTCTTCATTTTTGTTGCTGATTCACTCATTGTTCAGTATAACGACACCTTTTGAAGTATTGACTCCTTTGAGTAATTTGTATCTTCAGCAAACTTTGCCATCTCATTATTCCTTTTTCCAGATCATTTATGAATATACTGAAGAGAACAAGTTCAAGTGCAGATCCCTGATTGCTTCTATCCCATGGCGAAAACAATTTATTACTATGCTCCAACACATCATTAATCTACTGAAGAATTTTCATTCTTCTTATAACTTCGTTTCTTTAAGAGCCTTTAGAGAGAGATCTTGTCAAAACACTTTGACTTCTGGAAATCTGAGAATGTTATAGCAACCCGCATTCCCAAGCTGTCTGACTTCTTTAAGGAACGATTAATATCATTAGATTCATCAACCAGCAGTAAATGGAAAACCCCAATTTTTTGTCAAGTTTCTCCTGCAAACATTACGTTATTTGTATACTAAGAACATCTACAAGTACTTTCATTAGTAGTTCCAAGGCTTCTATCAGTTAGTGACGATTTCTGCAGAAAAGTTATTACTATGCTGCCAGACCCTCTGGAGTGAGGTGCAGATTTTCATTGACCCTGAGTGGAACATGGTTTCTTTGCAATAGAAGTCTTCTATTTATTTTCTGTAAGTGACACATCCCTGAAGCAATGGGGAGGGAATGAAAGTTACATTTTATCACAGCAGCATTTGCAGAAAAGTGAACTTGTAAAGTCCCTATTCATAATGAAAGTTGGGCCAGCCACAAGTTCCTAAAAAGCTTACCTGCAGGTGCTTAATTTTTTTTTTTATTTAAAAATTTATATCTCAGCTTTATGAACTTCTGATTAAACTTTTAAAATGAATTAAGGGTGAGAGGATTAGATAGAGAATTGGAAATGAACCCTGGTATCTTTTGCCTCTAGCTCAGCATTTTGAAGGCAACCCAAATGAGATGTGACAAAGTGCAGCGCGCTTTTCTTTTTGCTGACCTACGTGTAAGTGGAGTTTCATCTCTGCCAAGTTCTTCATGTGTGAATGGCTATGTGGCTATCGCTGCTATTGTAATTAGCGCTAATTAGCCCTTTATTGGAATTCAAAATAAATAGGCCATGATTTAGATAACACAGAACACCCAGACTAGATGAATGCCTGCTGGCCCCAGCCGTCCCCTCTTCCCATTTGACAGAAGTTATGAAGATATGTTTTAAGTGGCTGATACATCCAGCTCCTGTCTTGTGCCCTGTTTGAAATTTGAATGTTTAAAATCCTGTTGAAGGACAGTTCCTGAGTGTGAGGTGAATTTGAGGCAAATGAGGCTGTGTTTTGGCCTGTTATGGGTCTTAGTTGCTATTGGATATTTCCTTCCTGACCTCTATGGAGATGTGAAGAGCTTCAGAGTTCAGTGGATACTCAGGAAAGTATTTCTACTTCTTCAATCACCGGTCAAAACTTCACACTTCTTCTCACAGGAATGTAGTTTATCTAGGCTGGCCCTTGATCGTCATGACACTGATCCTGTTTCTGCTGCCTGTTGCGCTGTCTTCCTTGCAGAATACCTTCAGGCCTCTTCCTCCTAAGGAAGACATTATGAATTAATAGTTGTCCTGGGAGGCAAAAGGAAAGTGCAGTTTTTCAGAAAGTCATTGGATGCTGCTTAGTTATTGGCACATGTGCAATCTATGGACTCTGGTGACCATCCTACCCCTTCCTCTTTGCTTGACTCTGAAACCCCATCTGAATATACTCTTTTCCTCAAAACACCTGCTGGATTTTCTGAAGTTGCCTCCATCTGAACCTTTCCTCTGCTCTTTGTTGAACCTAGAAGCTGGAAAAGGGCCAGTCCTTCAACCAAACTGCTTTCACTATCTGCCAAGTGTTCTGGTAAGCCTGATCCTACTGCAGTTCAGAGCAGAAAACCATGTAGAGCGCACATGAAGTTTCTGCTGTCACTGCTTTTCTGGGGTTGTGGTCATTGTCTAAATATTGTGTGGCCATTATGTGGCCTCTACATTGTGGTAATGGGAAAAAAAATTGATGGCCTCAAAGTCTGTTCCACCGGGTTATTGCAAGAGCAATTGGCATTGGTGCTAGAGACAAAAAAAACCCCCACAACGTGTTATTCCAGCAGCATGCCGTCTTCAGTCTTCAAACACAGACACATGCCTTCAAACAACACAAACCTAGATGTTATTCTGGAAATAAAGAGAAGCAGTGGGAATCTGGTTTTCCCATATTTTCTACAATTTATTGCTTATTTTAGGTCTTTAATCAAAATAACTGTTTGGATTTGGTTTCAGAACAGCAGAAACCTGCTATGTCTTTCAATACAGGCAAAACTAAGCTGTCAATATGAAATTCATGAAATAACTGGAATTCAGCAATCAAGTATGAGGCATTTCTTGTTTCCCACGCTAGGTCAGCACTTTCTCATAGAGGTATTTGTACCATCAAGATGAGCTCTGTGGACGTGACTCATTTGTGCATTTTGGAGTTCAGACAAAGTCTTTTAGCCGCTTTTTCTGTTGCCTTCCACATGCTTTCCCTGCATTTGTAACCATATGATTCTGCCTGCTGTCTGTGAGTGAAACAGCCTCTTACCTGCACCTACCTTACACATAACAAGGCTTAGAAATGTAGCAGGCTATGACTGAGAAACCTAGGTTACGTGCCACCTGAAAGCTACCACTGGTTCTTCCATAATGACCTTGCTTAATAGGGGTGGGTTGGTTTGATCAGGTTTTTTTTTTTTTTTTTGCTGGTCCAACTACTTTGACAACTGCTACAGCTTGCAAATGTGGATATAATTACACAGGGCTGAAGATCCTTAGTAATGAAAAGTAGTCTTTCTGTATAGAATAACTATGCCAGTATGGCTATGCTAATACCAGTGTAACTGCAATATGTGAAACCAGATGTCCCATTTTAACTATCTCAGTATCGTTAAAATGAACATTTTCACTTTTATGTGCATATAAAGCCTTAAAGCAGAGAAATGCTCAATATGGAAAACATACCTGTTACCTTAGGAAGATTGTAGCTGTCTTGACCACATGAAACTTTGCTCAAATTCAAACTCAGTTCAATTATGTCTATGTAGTCAGACATGAAATCGAGTTACAGGGGCTTAATGGATTACCCCATGTACTTGAAGACCAATCTATGTACAACCCAGTAGCACATCACTGACACAAGGCAGAAATCATCTGATCAAGCAATTCCATTTCACAGAGGTTTAAATTATTATTTTCCCCCCTTGTGTTTACTTGTAGTTTAAGGATGTACACACAAGCTTTAACTGTGCTGAGCTGAAACCTAGAAGTTTATTAAATAGTAAGTTGATCTTGTGACTGATCTCCAAATTAGAATTTTGAAATAATTTAATTAAATCAGTTTTGAATAGGCGATGTGGGACTGAAAATGTGTATGTAAGAACCTGTTTGTCCTATGTCCTGATAAATTAAGACCGTTAGTGACTGCATTTGGCGGCTTGCTTGTATGCTGATGACTGGGATATTTTCAGAGGTAGGTTAGAATTCACAATTTCCATTTGAAATGTTTTCAGGTGTACTTAGGCAGCTTTTCCCCATTTATCCCTAGAATTTAATGTGTGTGCTTGTTTCAAGAAAATTGCATGATTGTTTGGACTTCAGATAACTTTCCTTTCATAATGACTCTTCGTTTTTTTTTTATTTTTCTCAAGCTGTCACAGATTTACTGACGTGCTGAGAAGCCCCTTTGGAGAACCAAACCTCAACTGACAGCTATGTTTGTGTTTGATTCTGAACAAAACCTCACTCTTCGTTTCAAAAGTTCTATTCAAAGAGATTAAAAAATATTTTACAATTGTTAAGTGGATGTATCATGTCTTGATGAAAATTATGTTTATGGCAAGAATATTGCCATCAATTTTAATGCCTGAAAATACCGTAAGAACTTCAAAAAACCAAGGTCTGACTACACATCATCAGGTAATGCCTCAAGGGTAACCTGTGGAAGAAAAAGAGTGTTCTGTTCTTTCAGAATTAAGAAAGACTGTGGTCACATTAGAGTTTACATTAGCTTCATCTTAGATGATACTGAAGACCAGTATATTGTGAGAGAATGTAAATATTGTCAGCATTTTTTCCTCGCTTTTTCATTGTGAAACAGAAACCACCAAATGTAATGAGAAGGAAGTTAAGAAACTCCCTCTCAGGATACCGTGAGTTTCTTACATATTGCCACACCCTGTCAGCAATAAACAGATCTTTTAATTGCAGTTAATCTGGAAATTCTGTTTTGCAGCAGTCTTCGCAGCTGCTGCTTGGATCCGAAACCTCCTGAGGTCAGAATTTTATCATCATTTCTTTAGCTTATTAGCAGGCTCTCCCTCTCAGTTTTGAGGGCTGTCAGTATTTTCCCTCACTTTAAGAAAAGGGAAAACAAAGAGAAATAAACAACAAATCTAAATACAGAGGTACTAGCTGTAAAGCTGACTTCTGAGGGTGGTGGAGATTTCCCTAAGCTTCAGTCTGTGGTGGGGGAGCTGTGTTTAGGGGACAAGCATACTTCTATTATTATGCTCATAGCTGTTTGGTCTCCTCTTTGAGCCTTGAGCAAATGCACCAATACTCTTTTTGAGTAAGACAGACCTTAGGACTAGTTTCTTACTGACCTCTAAATAACCTGTCGGTAGTAACATACTTCTTGTTTCCCCGAACTGGATTAGGACTGACAAGGTGGAGATAGAGCGCTTTGCTGGAAATCCAACTCCCATGCAGACAGTTTGCCAGTACGTTGTTGAAAAGTTTTACTGAGTTGTTTCTTATCTTAACCTTTATGCAGCATTTATTTGCATAATTAATTCCTTGCTTTAAATTTTATTCCACAGCAACTGCATTGCTTTCTGCAACTGTGCTATGAATAAAGCAGGTGTAAGAATTATTCATTGCTGTTTCGCTGCTTTTTTTAAGTGCATATTCCTATTTAAAGCTAGGGATGGGCTCAACTGCCCAATTTTTGAGAAGTAAAGAATAAACCAGTTAAATTATATCAGACCTGTCAGAGTCAATCTAAAAGAACATGTTATTTTTAGTCCTACTTACTTTTTGGATCAAAGCTGCTTCAGGGGAAAAAGATCAACATATAACTGAAATGAAGCCCTTCACAATCCCTATACTGCTGTGTAACTCATAAATTAATGGATCACAAAAAGACCTTAAAAGAGAGTTATTCATCAGAAATAATACCTTTGTATGTGTAGTGCCTACATCTCAGAAAACCTCGTGTTGAATTTGCCTATCTAGAAGCCTGGAATCCTTTTGAGAAAGGATGAAAGAATCATAAAATAAGTTTATGTTGCTCAGTGCCCAAGTGTTATAAATGACTAACACAATATGAGCAAAACAGTAAATTTAATCTTTTGCAACATGTATATTTAACAGTCATAAAATCTACTTCTGAGTTTGTTGACATTAGACTTTTGTTTCAGATGCTGCATGCCATATATCCGAATTACTTAGCCCTCTGAGTAAAGCTAATTTTTCTTCCTAGAACCAAGTGTATAATTTCCAAGGTGACAGGAAATCTCCCATAGAAATTGTAGAATAATAGAGTCAAGCAAATGCTTGCTATTCAAAATGAGTTTACCACCACAGTATCTGAAAACCTTATCATAAGGGTAATAAGCAAAGCATGACTACTCACTGATGTTTAGCAAAATCTGACTTTACATTTTGGCATTGACTACGAATTGGTTTGACCCCAATAGTCTACTGTTTTCCCATCTCTGTATAGAGTAAGTTCAGCCACAGGTCTTTTAATTTGATAAGTAGAAGCACCTCAGCTTTGAATCTTTCCTTCACCACACCTGAAATAATTTGAACTAGTTGATTGCCAGGACAAAGTTTGATCCTCTCTCTTATAATGAAAATGGGATGGGTTTGTTTCATTTGCCATGTGATATGGAAACAATGAATCTTTTTTCAAGGCCTTTATTTTTCAGCACAGGTGCCAAAAAGCAACAGATTGTTGCATTTGTGTTGTGTGTAAATCAAAACAGAAAACCTAAGCGATCTCTTTATTATGTGTGGCTTTATAGATCTAGTGTATTAGTTAGATGTAACTTGCACCAAGGTAAGATTTAAAACAGAAAGTCACTCTGGATACATATTCTACAACATGATTTTTAGTTTGTAATTATTGCCTAACACATTTAATACTTCTGTGCCATTCAATTCTAACACCATCTCATGGGAAGTAAATGATTGATTATCTTACTTCATCCCAAAAGGCAAAGGTAGTTTTTGCCAGTCCTTAGTTGTATACTTGTATATATAATAGAAAGAAAAAATGTACTTTTCTGCCTGTGCTATACAGTGTCACACAGAACATAAGACACACAAATCTGGAAACTCTCAAAATACAAGTTCTTTCCTATTTTGTTTTAAACCTTCCCATAGCCACATGATGAATTGACTTGTGAAAAACTCCAGCTGCTGTGTGATAGTTCACTATTATCCTCTGCCCAACACTGGAAATCTCAAAACAACCTCAGTTGATCTCAAAACAACTTTTCAACCTGAGAGGAAATGTCTGAGAACTTTGCATGACTTTAAATATACTCTAGTGATGGTTTTGGAATTTGGAGGATGACCAAAGTGATAAAGGAGAATGGGAATCACCGACTGATCAGAGAAGAGTTGTATAAATAATGTATGTTGTATGTGCCTTAGTGATGAGGGTGCTTTTTTAGCCCACCTAAGAGCAGTGGTTAGCTGAGTGGACCAGGAACCACCTAAGAAAAAATAAGGTTGCTGTGGCAAATCAGCCAAGAGGTTTCTCGCACTTACCCACTGAATCATTGTAAATAAACTCTCAGCAGCAAAACAGTTAATGAAAATATTACAACAGTGAGTTTCAGGTTGACTTGCTAAAGACATTTCTGGCAAGCAAGGTAGGTGCAGAAATCATTTAACGTATTTTCACATGTTGGTGTTTGAAAAGAAGAGGACAGGACTCTTGGGGTGGGGCAGTTCTGATAGATGTAACTAAAGAGTCTCACCAAAATAGGGTCTTAGCCTGACAGTATGGACAGAACTGTTGTCCTATTCCTCACTCCAGTGCAGCAAGCCATGTGCCTCCTATTTCAGGTGATGGGCACATGTCAAGCAGGCAGATCCCACTGCATGAAAAATATGGGAGGGGTTTGGCTTCACTAATATGCCTTTCCATATCATGATATGGAAAATACAGAATTAACAGGTTTTGTGAGCAGTTGGTATGTGCATATATTTCATCTTATAATGCTTACAGATTAGGACATAGAAGAAGAGTTATTTATTCTCAAAATGACCTTAAAGTATTAATTTTGGAATGCTCTTCAATAAAATTGGTACCTTCAAATAATTTACATTTAAAAATTTAGTTTTCTAAAATAACCATCAATTGTTTTTAGGATTTTTTTTTAGCTACTTATGCACATTTAGATGAAAGTAAAATTAGCTGTCATAATTGTTAATACCATGTGTAATTTGGATGGTAAACTATTTCCTACAGCATCTATAAACCATACCATTTAAACTTCTGATCCATATACACTTGCTCACATCTGACTACATTAAAAACAAAAATCACAAAACAAAGGAGTCACAGAGACAAATTATTATCTATACCCGTAGATATAATCCATAAACTTCTTATGTAAAGTGGGGTTTCCCCCTCTGCCTAATTCTTTCATGCTTTGTTTTTTTTAACTCAGAGGACTCCAGATGAGGATCTTGGTACCTGATGGTGGAACAGCTCCATGAAGAGAGATTATAAGCAGTGTTTCCTAGACTAGCTGAGAGCCTGTGGGGCAGAACACTCATTTGGGTAATGAGAGAATATCACCATCAGCTCCTAAATAGGAGTTTCCAACATCAGAGTCTTCACCACTGTGCTACTTGCTATTAAACTTTTGTGGTCTGCTGCTTGGTGTTTTCCTGAACATATTAAATCTTTTCTCACCATGAGGTTCTCAAGAATTAGAACAGTCCTGATGATATGATCAATTTGACGGTATTCTTGTATTTCTTAAAAACAGAAAACCAATTAATTCTAGTCTATTTCAATAATATATAGCTCGTTCTAAATAAATTTCATAGACTGTAAGTATGTATCTGTCCCGTGTTCACCATCATAATTCTGTAATCCAGTTAAAAATTGTGCTTCAGAAAGCATGAAATACGCTTAAAATGGATGTAAAAATAAATAAAAATAAAATAAATAAAAAAATAAATAATAAAATGAATTAAAAATGTCTTTTTTATCCATTTCATCCATCTACTGTTTTTCTTGACTGTGCAATTGTATCACATTTTAAGCTTTTACTTTTACACCTGTGATAGCTTGAAACATACCTGATTTTTGTTAATGAAAGGTAGGAATTCCTTGTATTCCCTTGTCTGTAGGAATTGTGGCTCTAAGATAGCATGATGACTCATTAGAATATTAAGAGAGATAGTAATATTGCTCAAAAGTGGTACCAAATGATACATAGAGGTCTCTTGATGCTACACTGTCATTGTGTTATCGATGGTAAATTCTTCAGTGAAATAGATGAAAATAAGTATTTCTTAATAAAATGCAATTTTGATTTATTTTTAAATATTCATTTTATTGCTGAAGCTGAAGTTTTGACTGTGTTGCAAATTTTGTTATCACCAATTCAATATAGATAAATAGAAGTGATACCCTGTAAAAAAGCAATCTTAACTCTCCATGTAGTGTGATGGGCTCTGAACTGAACGTTACCACTTAGGAATGAGATCTTGGAATTATAATGAATAGTTCTTATGAAAGCATCAGTTTAATGCTCAGTAGCAATAAAAATGTAAATTGAATGTTAGGAATTATTGGAAAAGAAATAGAGAACAAAAGAGACTGCATAAATCCCTATAGAGTTCATGTACCACCTTCTTCAAAGGGCCAGCAGAGAACTGGAGAAAGTTCAGAGAAAGGAAATATGAACAGTATGGAAATGCCTTCACACAGAAAGTGACTTGTAAGACTCTTCAGTTTTGAGGAAAAAGAGTTGAGAGGCTGATTGTTCCTTACCTCCAACAAGATCTAGGTATCTGTGAGCCCAGCATGTGAGCAGTTCAAAACTACCTTATGGTTTTCCTTATGTCGTGTGCATTTAGGTGTGGAACATTTTGGTGCATGTTATAAATGCTGAGGGTTAGCACAGGCTAAAAAACTCCACCAAAAAATCAGTGGAAGATGATTCTGCTGCAAAAAGCTAAATGCAAAGTAATTTAATTCCTGCTGGCACAGGAGATCCCAAACATATCTTCTGGGAAAGCCATCACTGAGTGTTTTCATCCTCTTTCCTAGGCATCTGCTGTTGACGACTGTTTGAGCCAGGCTCCTGAGCCAGGTAGGCCTTTGGTCTGGGTGTGACCATTCCTGTGATATGTACCAGCACTGAAAGAATTTGCCAGTGGAGGAGATAGGCTGTTTAGATAGTTTTACTGAGAGCAGGTGATGATTCTTAAGTTTGAAGAGTTTGCGGCTCTAGGATAAACGTATTGTTTCAGATGTTGATGCTTGACATTACCTAAATGTACTGAACTGAAGATGAACAAGGGATGGAAAGAAGAATCAATGCTGCTGCAGGCTGGCAGAACAGAAAACAGACTGGGGAGTGACTAGAAAATATGATGTAAGTAAACATCTCTGAGATAGGTAACTGCTGGCTTCAAACTCTCTGGTAGCCTGTAGTGAATGGACTTGAATTTTAGCCCCCAGCTCTTAACTTGATAATCAGAGGGTATGAAAAAGTGCGTAAAGGGTAATGTCTACACCACCAACATGGTTTAATATGAAATGTAAACAAAACATATCTTTTAGTTGCCAGCTGAGACAGATGCTTGTTTCTCACACCATTCTCTTTTGGCAGGTGAGAAAGGCCAAGAGCAGGGACATTGCCCTGCTGCAGAGCCTCAAGGCCAGTGAATGTGCCTGGACCTGCTATTTATCGGTGTAGATGTAACCAGAGTGTCTTTGCAGCCTTTTTACACAGCTGAGCTGAGTAGGAAAAAGTCTAAGTGTAGATTCACTAATTTTGCAGAAAACTAAGGACCACAACTGTGATTATATTATATTATATTATATTATATTATATTATATTATATTATATTATTCAAAAAATCTTCCATTCTTCTTCCCTGTCAGCCTTATAGACTTCACATCCAAACTTATATCATATGTGTCCAAGCTTATATCCTGTATAACTACACAGGTAAGTAAATCCCTGGGCTGCTGGGCCAAATCGTATCAACATTTGCTGAAGTTCAACACTCTTAAGAAATGCCAACACTTAATTTTTGGTTTTTTGTTGGCTTTTTTTTTTTTTCCTAAAAAAAACCCTGAAATTTTAAAATTACTGAGAAATGGCATTTGGGAACTGCTTTACTTGAAGGCATCAAAAGAACTGGTATCAAAGACTTCACTGAAATCAAATCAGCTTTTTTTGGCTTTATTACTCTGATTTTTGAGTGATAACATATTTGAAGCATTAACTTTAATAGTATATAGTGATCGAAGCGTTGAAGTCCAAATGAAATTATTTAACCTTTTCGAAGTAAAACCAAATAATTTTCTTTAATTTTTTTGATAAACTTAATACATTTCTACAGATCGTTGAGTCAGCACTTGCTAATGAAAAGCAGTTCTTCTGGAACTGCTTCAAACAGCCCTTGCAGGGATATAAGACATTTAAAATTCCATCATGGAGATAAAAGACCTTCTCCTAAAAAAACCCTAAACGTTTACTGTAAAAACCAAAACTAGACAAACCAAACAAATGTTTACATTTTGTGCCTGTATGTCACACATGAGTGCTTGTGAATATAGTCTAACACATTTGACAGTTCTGCTGGTCTTAGTACTTAATACTGCTCCCTCCCCCAACCCCAGCCCCCCCCCTCAAATTTTTGCACAATATCTGCTTTCATCTTTACTTATTAATAGTGGCTATAATCTGCCTTATATCCAATCCCATACAGCAATGCTCATAGGGGCATTTTGAAAGTTAAAATAATTTTCCAACATTGATTTTGTACTCTACTGTATTAAAACAACTGTTTCATCTTTCTTTTTGAATGCTGTTTTGAAAACCACAGACACTCAGACTTCATACCTTGCTCACTAAAGGAACAAAGGCTGAATGCTGTTTAGCTCCAAGTGTCAATCAGGACATAACAAGTTAAATAGCAGCCAACACATTGGCAGATGAGTAACACAGAGTGGTTACTAAGCAGTGCTGAGTGCTGTTTTTCCTAGTCTACCTCAGCAGCCTAATGTGTTTACTTATTCATCTGCATCTGTTAGGGTGTAGCCATTCTCAATAGTAGGTAATTTTCCCAGTAGAGGCAAGGTTTTGGGGCTCATCTTACAAACCCATCCAGACCTGGAGGATATTACTGTGATTAAACTAATTGATTTCAATAGGTGCTAATCATGCAGGCTCTGGCAATGAACAGTGATGAAAAACTTCAGCGTGCCATGTCCTTTAGATAGCAAATGCTCATTGCGATTCACCCAAATTCTCATATCAAGATGAGACTTTTTCCAACCCAATTTGGACATGCAGTTGGCCTTACTGTAGCCGTACCCCATGCTGAGCGTATTCACTTTATCAGCCTCGATTTCCTACTAGCAAATAGCCTGTGGAGAAGTCAGGTTCTCAGCACTGTAAGGAGAGGTTACTATTTAACGCCTATTACAGGATCTGATTAAGCAAATGGAAATTACCAGACAAGTTACCCCACATGTCTGCTTAAACGCTTACGCCAGTGGTAGTATTTACTGTGCCCTGACTGGTAGAGCTGGCTGTGGACACGGAAGCTTGCTGTTTCATTGCTGGGCTTGTAGCAAGGTTGGTTTAAGTGGAGAGAGACTCAATCCTTCCCTCTTCGTGTCACCAGCAAGGAACACGTGAATGAAGGACATGAGGTGGGAGCACTGTGGTAGGACTGGTAAGGAACCAGGGATCACAGCAGCCTGGAAAGGAAAGTGCATAAGGAGTGGGCAGGAAAGAAACCCAGCCTGCACCTACCTGACCCTCTTCTCACTCCATAGTTTTGGTGCCTTTGAAGAACACTATGAACAGCCCCAGGACCATCTCACAAGACTCTCCTCTCTTCCCACCATCCATGCAAACAAACCTGCAGCTTGTCAGCCTGGGTCTGTGTCTTACATACTGAATGCAACTTTGGAAGAAATGAGTCAGCTGCAGTTGGGGAACACACCTGTGTGTGGTGTGAGGGAAGAGGTTCCCCCAGAGATGCTTTATCTTGGAAAAATGCTCAAGAGCATAATGTGGCATTGCCGCTCCCTCTCATTCGGAGTAGCCTTTATTTCACTGCAGCTTTCACTGCAGTCTGCTGGCAGATGAGGGATGAGCCTGATTAAATTTCCATTATTTATATATCTGCAGCACATTGAGCCCATAATTAAGACAATGGGGGACAGAGGCCCTGGCTGTGATGTACAAACAGAGACCTTTGTGTGTCAGACGAGAGAGAGAAGTCTAAGTGAGAGGGTACAAGTTAAAACCAAGACAGTATTGATCTGCATGTTGGGCTGTGTGTTGGTATATTAGTATCTTCTTACATCGTTTCTAGCCACATCACAAGAGAGCAGGATTAAGGTGGGCTCTCCCATAACTTAATTACTGTAGTGAATTACAGAGAGATACTAAATGAGGGGCTGTTGGGAGAAAGGTGATTGAAATATGTGTGCCTGCAGTGGAGGCTGCTATTGTGAGTCTGGAAAGTGGATGGGACTGTGGTGAGGTCCTGCTGGCATATCCAGGGAAGACCAGAGGAGGAATCATAAGATCCTCTAAGTGGCCCAGTTAGGGGACAGGAAGGAGATAATGACCAAGCTAGGTAAGTGAAATTGTAGGATAAAGAAGAGAGTTAATTGTTTTGAACACAACTGAGAGATCATGGAGGACAGAGGAATAGCAATACTCAGCTTTGGTTGAACACAGTTCTGGAGAGAATAATTTGAAAGTGATGAGAGAAGGAAGCTCATCGTTTGCACATAACAGATGCGTACCAGATTGCAAGGAAAATATATGAATATCTATAAGGTGGATCTGTACACAATGCATGCACCATAGACATGCTCTAGAACTTTGAGGCAAGCCAAAGGAAGAATTTAGGAATATTCAAGTTAGGTACCTACAACAGAACAACGTGAAAGCAAGTTTACAAAGTAGGCATACACTGTCTGACATTCACCAGCATCAGGTGAGTCAGTCCCAGTCCCACAGCAATGGACCTCTTAGTTCCCACCCCAACTTGCAGAGGACAGCTGTGGCTTTCACATCGGAGATCCCTTACTCCTGGTCTCCATTAACAGTCTTAACAATGAGAATGCTGTGTGATCCTATCCCTGTCAGTTAGCGAGACCCACACTAATTGCAAATAAATGGAGAAACCAAACAGAGATATAAAAATTAAGTTAAAAGGGGATTAAGATGAATACTTCATCAGTCAAGGAGGAATTTGGAAAGACAGGACAACAGTCTGTTGAGAAATGGGAGGGTTTTGTCTGGGTTTTTGAAAGGGGAAGATGTCCAAACTGATGGTGAGTTGTGTGAGGGAAAGTACGGTTTTCTTCTCCCCTACCATTTCGTAAACTGGGGTGTGCATCTCAGGGTACAAATGTACAGGTGGTTTGGCCATGATGGTCTTCTCAGCTGGAGCAGAGCATGGCTGCTTTGGCACCTTTTGGCTTCTCCTGCTGGGAAGGAACGTCCTTCCCCCGTGGCCAGGCTCATCATACCACGTGTGCTATGCTGAGTGACAGCTGTCCCGGGCGGCAGCAGGTCCAGAGAAGGAAACGGGCATTGGCCATGTTGTTATAGCAAGGTACAGGCCCCACAGTACCTCCTGTAACACGAATGCCTTTCGTGTTGATGCACAGTAAGCCCAGCTCAGATGTCCCCAGTGCATCTGCAATGGCAGCACGATCCTAGACTAGCACAATCTTTTGGGGTTTGCTGTCCCTGGAGTGTTTTTCCCCTCTACCCCAGGTGGGCAGGTAGCAGGAGCTGGGACCACCACTGCTGTTTGTGTCCCATCCTCCCTCTGCCCCAGCTGGAGTTGAGAGTGAGCATTGTGTGCTCATAGAGCGCTGAGAGGCCAAGCATCTTTGCACAGAGCTTTGGCAGGTGCTGCTCAAAGCCACGCAGCAATGCAGGTGATGGAAGGACAGCAGGGGTGCCAGCTCCTTCTCCACTTACCATGTCTTATTGGGGATGAGGGATACAGCAGGGAGGTGGTGGCCATTTCCTCCCCGCCTGTTGAGCAGAGCATGGTATCAGCGATGAGTTCCCCTCCCACCGCTTTGCTGCAAGCCGCATGGCCGCCCTCCTCCGCAGCCTAGTGTTCCTTATTCATTGCCATCATCTTACCTCCACACCTGTTTGATATTACATATTCAGTTTGGAAATACTGTCCTTTTTGTCCCCTTTTACACCATCTGTTGACACAATCCCGTGTGTGTGTCTGGGTAAGATCCAGCTGGCACATGCAGGAGGTGAACGCATTCACATCTCCCGAAATTGCTGATTCAGGGAGGGGAGGCGGGGTGGGGGGTGTGTGTGAGACTCAAAAAGACCCGCACCCCGATAGCACTGCAGCTGAGAAGCCTATCATTGCCCTCGGTGATAGTGCCAGGCGTTATCAATGCACAGCCATCCTTTCACCCCCGCCTGCCCTCCCCGCGCCCCCGACGTGCCTGTTGTAATCGGGGGAACAATGGCAGAGGCAGAGTGCCCATCACAAAGACAACAGCTGCACTCCCGGGTCAGGCTTTCCAGCCTCCCTGCACAATGGCGATGTGTAACCCCATCCCACCGCCCGCCTCGGAATAATTTATTTATAGATGCAATATCTCTTTCTCTGGCCTATTTAAGAATGTCTTTTCATAAATGCATGGAAATTGAAATTATTCTCTGCTTTTTCCCCAAAAGATTAAGGTATCTGCTCCGTACAGATAAATACCGTAATTTTGGAGGGGAAGAGGGAGAAAAGCCATTGGAATATATGTAATAAAAGACAGGGAGAAGTTGATTCATTGCGATGTGTGCATTTGGGGTTTTTTAATTAAATATATTTCATTATTAGTGTCTTTTTAATAATGGGCACATGTTTAAAATTAGGAAAGAAATATTGAAGTAGGGAAAAAAAAAAGCACACTCCTAGGCAATGAATACCAGCCTTTCCTCTGCGAGAGATGACTGGTTGCCTCTTTGGTAATAAAACCTCTGTCACCTGAACAAACTGTAGCACGAGCATCTGCTCATCATGGAGAATTTTCTACCATCCAGAAGACCGTGAGTCATTTCTCACATGAAAATATGGTCAGTTCAGCCCACTGCTTACTTCTCTTCTATACAGTGTGTGCAGCTTACGTATTGTCTAAATGTGTACTTTAACACAAATCAGAAATGAGGACAATCCCCTAGTTCCCTAAAAAGAACCAAAACCAGGAAAAATATTTATTTTGATAAGTTCTTAATGCCAGTAGCTTCAATACACCATCATTTTTTAACAGTAGCTCTTCAATTAATTTGGGGTTTTCTTTGCTTTCAGTAAAACTAAGTTTATTTGCGCGTGTGTGTGTGTGTGTGTGTGTGTGTAAGTCCTGCAGACAACTAGTAGCTTAGTGACAGCACTTTCTTGTATTAAACTAGCTGGTTTAGGGATCATAAACCTGAAGCACTTCACCCGTGCACATTTTGTGTGCTTGTGAATACATCTGTGTAAGGATAAAGTGACAAGATAGTTTCCAAATAAGAAAAAGCTTTGAGGATGCTAAAACTCTCCAAACACCTCCATCAGATTTAACATCGAAATGAAAGCTCCTGTGTGTGCTCATGGGATGTAAAATATGCTTTATCAGTCACTCTGGAATACAAAGAATTTTTTTTTAATTAACAAATACCACATATAACATTATCAGCTGTTCTGTATAAAGTATGCTGGAAAAATGCACGGCCTCTTTATATCATTCCCTCTTCCATCTCTTGCAGTCCACAGGAAAAGCCTCATGACTGGCAGCTGGTTGACTGCCCTATTATCTGAGCCTGCGTCCAGTCTGGCTAATTACAGTCACTGATTACTAAACACTGAGCAGCACTGTCACCTGCCTTAGCCTGACAGGATTATACCATCTGTGCCACATGGCCAGGGTATGGAAAACTGGTGAAAGGTCACAAAAAGGGGCAAATAGCCCTTAATGGGAGGTAAATGTGTGTTTGCAGACTTGACAGCTGACCATCATTAGGGTGTGTGTGTGTGTGTGTGTGTGTGTGTGTGTGTGTGTGTATTCACAGCTGAAGATGTGTCCCAAGGAAAAGTGAGGAGCATAAGAAGTGTGACTTGCTCAGACAGTTGTGAGTTGTTTTTCTTCTGCCATCAACCCCTGAGTATGAAGCATCTTCCTTCTCACCGTATTCTGCCTGAAATATGGAGAATATTCAGCCAGAAAAGCAAACAGTCTGTGCAACAAGGTGATGATTTATTTAATATAAGTCACAGTGTCACACACTCACTACCTTCCTTGCTTTTATTCTCCTTCCTTGAACTTCTTGCCTAGACTTTCTCTTTTTGCTGTAAAATTTGTGTTATGTTTCTCCAGTTGCATTCAATTTGTCTGGTCATTATTTACCAGGTATTTTAGTATGTGAATATAAGGTAGATGTTTTACTGGAAAAAAAAAGATGACTATAAATAGCCTTGCATACATCAAATCACACTTTAAAAGCCCACATGAATCCCCCAAAAGTGCACATATAAGTCATAACTGAAGTGGTATTACTTTTAATGATGGATGTAATCATCACAGGAACCAAAATACAATCTATTTCATGTCAAATAGGTGACCAACATTTGACAGCCACTGAGTACAGGAATTTTTCAAAAGGTATCAATTCAGAGTGCCTGATATTCTGAGCTTTCATGCCTGACCTGTCTGCTTTCCTAACAGTTGCTCTGATATTTAATTTTAATTTTTTTCTGGTGGGTTCTTTAACATTGATCTCAGGTCAGGAGCAAATGTGTTCAAAAAGCAACATCATGTGCATACATGTGTGCATGTGTACATACACTGGTCTGCCAGTGAAGTGATGTGGTGCAGGCAGCAGCACTGTCACAGGCTGAGGCTGGGATACTGGAGCAGAGGCATGTGGTGGTGTTCCACAGGACTGGGAGGAGACAAGAAGGTGAAATTCAGTGCTACAAACACATTAAGTTTTGGGTTTTTTTTTTTAATCGGTGCTGGAAATTGAAAAGGGGCAAAATTGGGATGTGACAGTTGACTCCAGTCATTGGGGTACTACCGATGTGATGCCACTGCAGAAATCCTAAGCTGATTCTAAGACACCTCATTTCTAGGACAGATAGAGGAGCATTTGTACCTCCTTCAGGTACCAACAGTTACCATTTGGCCACCTGATCCTCCTCTGGGTGATTGCAGACAAGTCCAGCACTGCCTACAAGCCCCATTAGCCATGCTCGGAGCAGATAAGCGTGAGTTGGAGCAGGTACAGAGGAGAGTGGTTCCTGGGATGAGCAGGGGACCTGGCAGCTTAATTCAAGAGAGACAGCTTAGGGACTGCAGCTCATTTAGCTCCTCAAGACAAATGCTGAGAGAGAAAAAAAAATGTGATTGCTTGCTCTAAATTTATCAGTGGAGGCAAATGCCAGAGAGGGAGAGGAACTATTTAAGGTGAAGGACAATGTTGGCATAAGAACAAATGAGTGTAATCTGACTATGAATAAATTTAGGCTGAAAATTAGAAAATGGTTTCTAACTATCAGAGGAGTGAGTTCTCAGTTTTTAATAGGAACTCCAGAAACCCAATTTCTATTCAGTCCAGTTTGATAAGATTATTGAAAAGCTGCCTGTGATAGGAGGGAACTAGTCCAGGGCTTAGAAGATCTTCTCCATCCCTGAGCACTGGTGGGTGCAGGTTAACTCAATGTGAATCCTGCCTCAAATATTCAGCATATGAATGTTCTTCACTGTATGAAGAAGTTAAAAAAGTTGGGACTCAGATTGTCAAGGGGGTGCCCCAAAATTTTGTTTCATTGGACTTTAACGTCTCTCTCTGCCTTTTCCACACACCTGTGTAATACAGAGGATAATTCCATCTCTCCTCTCCATTTAATCACACTGGAGTATTGTGAAAACACCCTCACTGTGGTATTATGAAAATACAATATTTACTGTTTGGGTGTGCTGTGAGGATGAGTTCCAAAGGAGAAAAAAAAGCTGTGCTGAAATTAATAATTTTGGCTGCACAGCTAGGTTTGAATTACATGTAGTAAATCATGCCTAGAGCAACACACTGAGTGAGAAGAAAATAAAATATTGAATAGCTGCTCATTAAGTGAACACTGTCTACTCCGTAAACTGAATGAGGCAGGGTCCCATGGAAAAGGTGGTATGTGATTGCAACTGAAGATTAGAAGAGGGCTGAATTAAAGTTGCAGAAACCTTTCCTTATACCTTTCCAGCAACCAGGATCTAGGATTTTGGGGGTTTTGGTTGGGGGTTTTTTGTATGTGCAGCTGACCCATTTGCTGCATCTGCACGCAGCCCAGCTCACACCCAATTTACTTCCAGGGAGAGACCTTGTTTATGAGTGGCACAGAGGTGATTGTCAAACTGCATGGATTCTGGCATGATTCTTCTCCCAGAAGACAGGAGGGACCACCTGAACATACTTGAATCACGACCCATACTCCTATCACCAGCCTGCACACAGGGAGATGCTCCGGAGTGTGCTGTGTGAATAACCCCCACAGTACTCTGCCCTTGGCACAAGCAGCTGGAGAAGAATGGGAGGGTTGCACCGGCTTGCCCACAATCAACCTCTCAGAGCTGGGCAGAGAATAGCAGTCTGTCTGCAGAGAAACTGGAAATTTATTTCACCCCAGCTTGCGACCAACCCCATCTCTAGAAATTCTCTGCAAATGCAAGATGGAGGAGTGATGAAAATTCTGACTGTTGAGCCAGGAAGATGGAGAAGCCCAGGCAAATGACCTTCCATGTGAATTTGGAGGTGTAGGTGGCTTTGGATGGGAAGCTCAGGTTTTGCACACAGACCGCCAAGGAGGAGCAGTACGGTACGGACCCAGGAACACAGACTCCTTTTAATCCATGCATGTTGCTTGAAAGCAAGAGTTTGGAACAAAACCTGAAGATATCAATGAGGCAGCAAACATTTTGGCAGTATTTTTCAACCTAGTTGCAGCAGTACGTGTTGTGCCCTGAAATAGCTGTGAACAGAGCAGCATGGTTAAGGCAGTTACCAGTGTGCCAGGAAGAACTGTGGCCAAATAGGTGGCAATAACTCAATCCTGGCCACATCAACACCTGATAGCAATATGTGTCGCTTTCTTTCAGCTGGTGTGTTTGTTATGCCACCACCACACACCAAGAACACAAAATCTTGCTATTTTAAAAATAGATTTGAGGCAGAGGTCCAACTGCTAGCTTGGTTAGTGACTTTGGGTCCCTCTGTTTCTCAGCACCTGGATTTTCCCTCAGCCGAGGACTAAATCCCGGAGCAGGGATGCTTGGCTCTTTCTGGCCACCCTGTGCTTTCAAAGCAGGCAATAACAAAGCAAGCAAAGGCCTTGGTCAGTTCTGAGATTCTTGACTAAAGCTTTTCAAAGGTCATCCAAGAAGCGCATATTCCACAGCCTTGAGAAACAAGAACCATTTATAGGCTCACTCGGAATACTTGACTGGATAATTTTTGTGTGAGTTGGTACAAAGGAGTCTGGTGTGACTGTACATACTACACAAAGGCAGACACACCCCATATTTAAAATAGTCCTCCTTTACTGCAGTCAGTCATATTTCCATGTCTGTCACAGTGTGTATGGCTGTAATTATGTGCTGATGTCACCTTCTTAGTAACTGAAAATATTATCAAAAAATACCAAGCTATCTCTAGATGCAGACCTTGTTTTTGACAGCAATAGTTACTATTGAATCCCAAACCACAGAAAACAGTGATTTGCACACGAACGGCTAACGCACAAGAGGTGTGCTGAGCATGGCTTCTGCACAGGAAGAGGGAAGGAAGAAAAACATATTTATCTCAGTAGTGGTTAAACGATAGTGCAAACCAGTAATTATGTGTAAATTATGACCTTGCCCCCTTGCAGCCAGCTCCTCAGTAAACACAACTGTATTTAATTTCCATCCCCTCGGCAATAAACATCATTGTTTTCAGAGCAAGTTTAATGCTTCTCTTCAGATTTACTTTTATTTTTATTTTTTCAATGAAAATCTGTGAGTTTTGAGATGAAAACCTTACAGGAAATGCTGGGCTTTTTCAGGTGTGTGGGATTTTTATTGATATGTAAAACTGGTTGTAAAATATCAGCTTTTATAAATTCTGCCCTCTTCCTTTAAGCCTTTCTATCCCTAAAAGACATTATATACAAGTTTAACGTTTAGAGGTTTTTTTTAAAAAAACTACCAATTTTTCCCTCTCATTTGACATGCTGCAACATTTCCACGGCTGGAGAAACATTGAAAAATTGCAGAAAATACAGTGATGAAAGAAATCCCTTAACTTGGATATCATGTAACACACATGGAAATAAAAGCAACATACAGAAAGAACATTGGAGAAAAACTGGAAGGAAGCACACAAAATTCTAAGAAACACAGGTTAAGAGTGCATTTTAAAAAATAAAAGTGGAAGTGACCTAATTAATGGAACTTCTTCAAAGTTTTGAACATTTGTAATTTTTCTATTTATTTAAACTGTAACAGGCAAACAGTCGAGCATTGAGCCTGGACGCTTACACGTTATCATGCACTTCAGTGTGACCAACAGTAGCTGCACACTATTACGTGCCGCCAGTTGCTGAAGTGGTATTTGTTATTTCCTACCTTAAGCTGACCTGCAAATTTGCTCTGCACTGTTAAGCAGATATCAAGTTCTACCTAGAGACAGAAACGCTGCTGATGAGAGAAGGGATCTTAATAGCTACATTTGTTGATACTTATATTAAACTTTAGAAATATTTAGAATAAAAGGCAGATATCATTCTTTCATGAACAGTCATTATGTTTCATCAGCATTTCTCCTCTAATGTTTTCAAGAAGCAGAGAGATGTGGGTTTGGTTTCAGTTCCCTGGCTTGGGTTAATGCAGAGCATTTTTTGTAGCAGAAGTACCTGGAGCTAATCCGCTTGCTTTGGGGGAGCCTAAGAGTCACCATGGTGCCTCTGTGGGGAACCCAAGTGCCTCCTGTCTGTACCTGTACTGCACTCTCCTCAGGTCTCTAGTGGCATGTCCCATGGTGGCTGGAGCAGCTCCTGCCTGAACCAATGTGTTAATTCTTTCTTCCCAGGAAACTCCTCTGGGATGTCTCTGTAGGCTTGGCGTGTGCTGCAGCAGCACAGGGATGTGCCAGAGGATGCACTGCCACATTCCGTGGAGCTACTCCCATCCATGTAGGTGATGACTGCAGCTAGGTGCAGTGTAACCCCTCATCCCACCAGACAACATGAGTCAACAGGTCCACGGGCCACAGAGTTGGAAGCTTCTCTGGGTAGATGGGATTTACATAATTGGCAGGGCCAGCCAGGAAGGACACCTGATTAAAGGTAACCTGATTAAAGAGGAATCCTAGCTTGAGAGTGTGTGTGTGTGTGTGTGTGTGTGTGTGTGTGTGTGTGTGTGTGTGTGTGTGTGTGTGTGTGTGTGTGAAATGCTGCTCACTGGTGTTTCTCTGCCAGAATGAGAAATGGGTTTACTCCTATGCCCTACCTGGAGTTTGAACGCACTCTTTCCCACTAAGACACACCTTTAAATGCTGTGCAAATATCAGCAAGCTCAGTTTCACAATAGGAGTTTCTGCTGGCAGGCAGGCTGCATCATCAATTTTTGGATGAGGAAATTAGGCAGGATTGGTGATTGGCTCCAGGCCACATTGCTGTGTCTGCGTGGCACCAGGAAGAGCAGCACAAAGATACCAGGGCTAGCATGGATTTATATCAGAATGGGGCTCCGCCCTGGTTAATTAGTCTGCTAGGGAGCAAGGTCTGTTGTGCGGGGTAGAGAGCTCTTTTAATGAAACCCTGCCTCCAGACACCTCAGGTGGGGATCCCAGGGCTGCTCTGTAAAGTTTTTCAACTCCCCACAGACCCTTCTTGGACCCCAAGGACTTCACAAGGAGTGAAATGTATTTTATGGCATGAGGATAGCGTTTCTCAGGACACAGTGGGCTCAGAGCTGGGAGCTCAGGGCTTATTTTATATTTAAAAATTTTCATTTCACTTAATATTTTTATAGAGCAACAAGAATTTAAAAGGACCCGAACCCTAAAAATATTCTGCTGTAGTTCATGAAATGGTGAAGTTAGGAATTTGCTGTGACTCAGTGGCTGATTGTAAGTTATGACATAGGGAGAGAGGGCCTGACTCAGCAGATGCTGGAGCCTTCAAAGGGATTAGAGCTGTTGCCAAGGAGTTCCACCCTTCTTTTCCTCTTTAAATGTGTCTTAAGTATCTTGCATTACTTATATATAAAAAGCATGTATGCTATTGAATTGGCACATCCTGAACACAGAGCACTTAAACATCAGATTTTCCTGAAGGATTACGATCTGCATGTGCACACCATATCATCACCGAGCAAGTAGCAAAATCCTTTCCATACAATTAAAACCCCTCAAGCTTTATTAACACAGTAGCTGAAAATGTTTCAAAATACTCCAAAAAAGAAACCCAACCCCAACCTAAACCTTCATCAAAACAATATTTACAAGCCAAACACACACCTTGGACCACAACTTCCAGTCCCCCAGCATGCCTTCGGGTCTGACTTGATTCCTTGGAGAAATTACCTTTGTGGGACTTCTTCAGCGCATGACACGGTGCTTTCTAAGGGAACAAGACAGTTCCCCATGCCTGCTGCCAGCCCATTTCATAACTTCTGCCTCTGTGTAATCTTTTTAGCTGAAAAGATAAAAACACAGGGAGTTGGTCTGTATTAAAAAGTTTTGCTGGCATGGCAATGGTATAATTACGACAGCAAAATCCCTACTGTGAGTTCAGTCCTACCATCAAAAGGCCTTTTTGTTGTTGTTATAATGTAATCTGTTCAGTGAACTGGTTTAATTCATACCAGCAAAACAACTTTTTTTTGCTGGTATAAGCTGTTTCTCCACTCAGGGTGTTGGCTGTTGCAGGACTGGTGCTGTACCTCTGTTAGCTTCTGATCTGCCTGGAGGATTTTCCCCCTCACAGGTGAGGGCTGAGGTGCTCTGCACAGCAAAGGGATTAGGAGGTGTGTGATGATTGTTGGGTCAAAAGGGAATTTCAATCCACCTTTCCGTCTGGCTCCTTTGCGTAAGCGTTTATGTTTTTCAGTCAGTGTCTTCGCTCTGTGGATTATTTGGCTAGGACTTAGCTGGGTTGCCTGCATACCAAAGCACCATTTCTGACACAGAGGGTATTTTTTGACAGAAGCTGAGAAAAACACTGATTTTTTTTTTCACAGGACTGTGGATCAAAAACTCGGGTTTTCATGCTGTTCCCCTCAGCCCATCATTTTTTCAGGCAAAGTGGTTTTAATCCAGCCGTGGCTTTTGGTGTATGTGAACATGCTGAATTTTACCTGCCAGGCCCTGGCAGCTTGATGTCTCCTGGTGCGAGGTGGCACTGGAGAAATGCAGATGCTCCAAATGAAGCTTTTACACTCATGCCATCTCCATCCCTCAGCCCTTCCCTGCTGTCTTCCTGCAGGGAGGGTGCACATGTTTGCACTTGGCAGATCAGGGATGGAGATTTTAATTTCCCTTCTCCATCACGCTGTCCCCATCTGTCCCCCTTTTCCTCTCAGTGATGGGAAATGGGGGAGGGGGGTGTTCTCCACGGTGCAGTGATGGAACAGGCCATGGATGACGTCTCTCTGAAGCCATTGCTTACCCCACAAGGAAAGGTAGAGCCATACAGGATATAGCTTTTTTTCATAAATGTGTGAGACATGTTAGTTTTTACCCACATTTCCTCGTTTTTCCTTTCAGCCTAATTTCAGTATTCTGTGGAACTGAGACCAAAAGTAATAAAATGCAGCGAGGAGTGTTATATTCTCTTAGCCAGCACAGCCATTGCCTGTTTTTTTTTTCTCCTTGAGAAACAAATGCTTCAACCTGTTTTAGCAAACCTCCTGGCCCTCCCACAGCAGATCAGTGGAGCCATTTTCAGGGCATCATATGCCAAAAAACCCAGGGACAATCTGGAAGGAACAGGTGTATTGGCTCCTGTTGCTGCTTGAAGAGGTAAACACCTAATTTGCTGCTACCTCAAAGGAGGTAAACATTTAGCGCACAGAAAGTTTCCTTCCCTCTGAGGAATTCCCACTGGTGTTGACCTAAATAAATTCCAACAGTCAATCTTGTTTTTCCCTTTTTTTTTCTTTCTTTTTTTTTTTTTTTTAAAGTTCCTCCCCTGTGTAGCACTGATTTTGTATTGCAGCTGCTTGTAAAGGGAAACTTTTATTGTAGGTGGGTTGGACATTTCATGCTTCAAGGTGGCTTTGGCTGGAAGGAACTGTGCAGAGGTGCAACTGTTTGGGATGACCTTCTTCACGCTGGTGGTGTGCTTCAGGCTTGCTGTTCTCAGCTGGTACTTTCCAGGAGATGGTTTTCAATCCTATCTGTTCTCAGGATGAGGGAAGTTTAAAAATAAAAGCAATTTTTGCTGCTGATGAAAGAAGGGGATTTGAAAAGGTATTTCTCGAAGTCTCCATAAATTACAGCATTTTGATTTTTGAAAATTAAACAGACTTGGAGATTTAGGGAAAATTAGCAGGTAAATCTACGTTTTTTCAGTGTGTCCCTGGTGAAGTAGCTGAGCTGAGCCTGGAGAACCCATTTTGCTTGTCCTGCTTGTCCTGCCTATCCTCCCTGTCCTGTCTGTCCTGCCTATCTCATGCTCTGTGTTTTTGCTCTGCCCTTTGGCATGGGAGACTGAAGAAGAGACAAGAGTTGAATCTGGGGATGAAGACACTATGTCAGGACAAAACCAACATAGAAGGCACTATCTATAAATGGCCTTTTTGCTTGAATTGTTTAATGCAACAAACCTGACTGTCTCTGTCCTGGTGACTCTGCTTTTCTTACTTTTTTTCATCTCTAAGGAAGCTTCATGCATACCTTTACAATACCTTTGTATGGCAGGGTTAATCTTTTCAGATTAGGAGATGATTTATTTGAACTCAAAATAGGACCAGAAGTCCTAAACCCAGTGTACAGGGCTGTGCATTTAGCAGTAGCTCTCAATATTGAAGTCCTCATTAAATGTGACCTGCTCCAGTTGTTGCTTTTGATCCCATTGGTATCTAGCTCAGTCTTTTCTCCAATTAGTGTTTCTCTAATTCCTTAGAGCACATCTGCAACAACTGGGCCTTTCTGAGATTTGCATTCAATTTGCAAATGGTACATCTGAAGCCGAAAAAAAACTCCATATTTCTGTGGCAAAGAAAGGTTTGCCAGGCCCCTTCAGAAACCACAGCAATGTTTTGTGGCTTGTTTCAGTTAACATGGGCTGCCGTCAATGTGGAGACTTATTGGTGCACTCCTTCCCCAAATAAGTGTATCAGTGCAAGATTTGGGGTTTGGATGGGATTTTAAATTTTTCTTTGTTTGTTTGTTATGTTTTTGTTGTTGTTGTTAAAATAAAACCTGCAGAGAAGTGGAGAGCTCTCTGGTTTCTAGTTTTGGAGATGTGGTTGTAAGACCACTGTGCCAATACCATCCTTCACAACATCTGTGTTTTCCACCTACAGTTGTAGCCTTTCAGTTTCACATCTCTGAATCCTGTTGCTCAAACTCTTAAAAGATGGGTTTTCCTAATGTCATGTCCACTGGGCACTTTGCACAAGATTGTTGCTTTAGGCAGTTAGTTTATGGATGTGATTTTTTCATAGTCCAGGATCCCAAGGAGCTGTTGTTGTACTCTTCTCATGTGCACTGGAGAAGTTATGCTACAGATGGCAGCATCATTGTTGTGGTCATTATGTGTACATTTTGACGCTGTTTGTTTGTTTATTTGTTTATTTTTTCTCCCTGAGAGCTATTTCTTTTAAATGACTTTTTTCTTTTTGTTTTCACATTTTAGCCTGACATCTCTTTCCAAAGGTGCTCAGACTCTTGTAAGCTTCTTTCTGTCCCCCAAATCATGCACCTCATCATACTATCTGCATTTCTTGCATTTTTCAAGCAAAATACTTGTTTGCCAAGGAAGAATTTGCAGAACCAGGGTCTCCCTGTGGGAGTGTTGAACACATTCACATGTCAGTAGGTTTTTCAAGGAGCCCCTGCCAGAGCCCTGCTAGTACTCTATTCCATCATACCAGTGCCAGGCACCGGATCTCTCTCCAGAAAGGTTTCCTTGGGGGATGGTGTGTGGATTTACTTTTTTTTAAATACATATATTTACTTCTAAGCAGTTCTGCTGTTTCTCTTGCAGTTACCCCAAATTAAAAATTGTGTCTTTTTTCTTGCCTTTTTCTATTTAGTCTCTTCTCCTGCTTTGGCCTGAAAGAAGTTGCTGGAGGGTGAATTGCCGGTTCACTGCTCTTCCAGTTCTTCTGGGATCTGAAGTCCTTGTCCTGGGAAGATGTTTTCCAAAGCCTTCTCATCAGCCCTTCACTGAACTGTTGCACCCTCTAATTTTTATCCCACTGATGATTCCCTTTCCTTTGGGTACGCTTTTTCAAAAATGGTTATCTATCTGTCTCTATAGTCCTTAACTGAGGAATAATTACTCCTCTATTTAAAATATTATTTGAATACCTGTATCATTTATCTGATATTATTTTACCTTTCATTTTGCTAAAATATTAAATGACACAGAGCTATGACCTAGCCCCAGAGAAAACTCACTAGAAATATTGCTGAATCTTTTTCCATTTATCTTTAAAAACCTATTAAAAAACTAAATTCCTTTCACATTTAAAGCATGTGAAGCTGCGTTTGGATTCGCTCTTGTTTCTTATGTGACTCAGAGCTGAACAGCTTAGAGAAATTCAGGCTTCTTTTCTCAGTACTGGTGTCTTTATCAACAAAACTTCTAATCTGATTTTTAAAAAGTTATCAACATTGTTTGATATGACCTGCTTTCCATAAACCTGGTATTGGCTATTACTTCTGTTATTAGCTCAGAACTTCTATCTGCTTTTCTGGGGTCTCAGTCAGAGCATTGGGCTGGGCCGTTTATGCTCACTGTTTTTGGGGTAGCATCAGTTCTCTCCCAGGCTACTGGCTTCAGTAAAGCCTGCTTTACTGAAAATCAACATTGAAAGTCCATTGACCTCTCCACCATGTCTTAACACTTTGAGACTACAAGTTACCTGGACCAGTTCATTTCCATATGTCTAACCTTATGTACCTCAATCACACTTCTTCTGGAGTATTTTTGCCTCCAGTGCTGACCTTTCAACAGCTTTTAATGGTTAGCTGATACTTACTTGTTGCTCTCAGCCATCAGTCTTTTATCCATGGTTGTTTCATCTCCTTTTTTTTAAGTGGGTTGGCATTTTAATCACACTTAGTTATTATGATAGCTCATTATTATTATATATAGCATGTATACATATTAATGCACAATATAATTATTTTTCAGCACCTAGGAATCTTAAGAATTTTCCTGCTATTATAGATATTATTGTTTTAAATTTCCTCTTCCAAGTGATTTTGTGCATAAATATTCTTAGCTTTGTGAACTTGTAAATTCCATAGAGCCAAGAGTATAATGCTGTTTGCACATAATTAAATGACCTAAGCAACAGCCAATTTCTATTCTCTGATAAGTCTTTCTGTGGCAGGCTGAGATGTAAAGCAGATTTTTTTTCATATGGGTACACTTTGTTCTGAGCATGAAAACCAACACATAAAATGTCTTCAGAACGCTTCATTGTTGGCACCACAAGACACCCGTCACATTTCACTCTGATTGAGGCCTGTGTCAGTGCAGCCTTTGCACAGTTTGGGCAGATACTTGAGGAAACCATCATGCTGCACTCTGTTGAGATTACCCAGGCTGGTTGTTATCTCTTCTTGTGCTGTTGCAGTTGGGCATTCAAGGCATATGCTTCTCAGTTGTCCATGAACCAGGGATGGGGAATGACAGAGAACCACTTTATGACATTTGTGTTCACTGAAAACTTCCTAAATTAGAGTTGAATCTTGCTTTTGAGGTTCTTACATTGAGGATCTTCTTATCAGGTTTCAACAACATAAACTGTGCTGAATTTGGGCTCCTATATGAGTGGTCTCAGCCCCTTTTATCTGTGGCCTATACTACTACCACTGATACAGAGGCCGCTGTAGAGCTCCTTCTTCCCACATCTTTTGAGGTAAAATTAAAAGTGTTACAAACCTTTTTATCTTCAACTGACAGTATGCTTGTATTCCTCCTTTCTTGATTTCCTCCCTTTTATTAGCATCATGTCCTTGAGTCTAATCAGCAATAAAGTTGATTTTGTTTTACTGATGTGGGGCTGGCCTGAAATCTGTGAGTCTTCTCCTTGTTCAGGGTGGAAGTTCCACACATCTAATTTCATTAGATACTCACTATGTACCTCCTCATTTCTTCAGTGAAAAATCAGGAAGAGTCCTGTGGATGATACTCAGCATCCTTACACACCTTCAATTCAACCTCAGAGTTGATTGACTTAGTATAATTTTGAAGCAGCAGGTTTGTGTGAAAAAAAATTATATAATTAAAAGTTGTATGAAGCCCACAGGAAGACCAAATTAAGATGGCACGGGCAACATCTATTCCAGTAGACTATAGTTTTTGAGTATTAAATATATAATGTGTTTAGAATTTTTTGTGAACACAGCATATATATCAGGAGGTTTCAAACCTTTTGATTTTCTATGTCCCTATAAATTTTCACACTGAAGGATGAATCCTTTTAGTTGGAACTGTTCCCAGACACTCTCATAGACCCCTTAAAAAAATAATTAAAAAAGTAGAGATGCAAACAGGGGTGTGTATACTACCAGTCAGAAAAACCTGAGGTACAGCAAAGATTCATTCAGTTATGGTAATAAAGCATTTTCTGAATAACAGATGTAATATTTTTTTCCTAGAAATTCAAGAGTTGCCTAGTCTTTTCCAGTAGCTTCTTTTGCAACTGAACTCACAAAGAAATGTACTGCACCTTTTTTTGCTGGTGGAGCATCGTTCACTAATGGAGTTGCAGGTGGAGATGTGGTCTCTGTTACAGCTTAACTCTGTCGATAAGTTCCTAGTTTTTGAAGCAGACTGAGAATAAGCAAGCAAGCATTGAGTAGTCCCCCAGGATGCTCTTCCCTCTGCCTGAGACAGGGACTGTCCAATGGTGGTGAAGCCGGAGCCTTGGCATGGACTCCCCGTGTAGTTCAATTGCAGTAATTCAACCTAGAGCTGCAGGCAACATTAATCACAGTGCAACCTTGCTGGCAGAAAGGGCAGGGGGAAAAGCAAGTATATTTCATCACTGATACCAGTTAATGACAACCTCAGTTTAGAAGGAAAGGTGGGAGAGGTGATGGAAGAGAGTAGAAGAGGTCTGAAACAGGCACGTGGTCTGCTGCTGGTGGAGCCAAAGGCTTGAATTTCTGCCTTCGTGCATGACAGAGGCAGCAGTAAAGTGATTAATTTCTCCTTGGCAGGTGACTCTGTGCAGCTTCCAATGGAGACTGACGAAGTTGGACAGAAACCTGCTAAAGGTAGTCAGAAACTCCATATATGGAGGCTGGGTGAGTAGTCAGAAGTTTGTTTCAATAAAAAAAAAAAAAAAGAAAAAGAAGAAAAGCAGCCTTTACAGGGCACTTGCTGGGTAAGCAGAGTGCAGAGCTGATGGATGGCTGGGGGCAGGGGAGCAGGGTAATAATGTGGGCTTTAAAGCAAGAGCCATGAACTCCTGAGTTTTAATCTGAGGGCTGATGCCAGCTCTCTCACAGATCCCGGGCAAGGTGAAATCAGCTCCTGTTGAAACCACAGGGAGTTCTCCCCTTCATTTCAGCAGGGCCAGGATGTCACTTTTCCTGGAAAAGGAAAACACTGACTGAAGGGATGAGAGGAGTCTGGGAATAAACTAATGAACTTTTAGAGTGATTCAGCTATATATTGTTATCACTGCTATGAACCACATAGTACAATTTCTTGTGCTTAAAGTTAATGTTATGGTTTAATTTAAAAAAAATAAATACAATAACAGTCCAACCACCATCTGATACCAGCACAAGTCGAAAGTCTCTGCATGCCCATACATTGCAGCATCCTATGGCCCCATTACATCCCAGTGCCCCTTCCATAATTGCTAAGCTTTTAAACTTTCCAGACATGCCTTCAGTTCATCATAATAAAAAAGGAAATGCTTGATATCTTTTACCCTGTGTTGAGTGTGGTTGGCGATTCAGTTACAGCATCTTCCACAGCTTCAGAAATTCAGTTCTTGCATGTTGGCCTGGCAGCAGGGCTGGGGAGGAGGAGTGCGATGGAGGAAGCGGGGTGAGGAAAGGGTTAAAACTGTCTGCTGGGTGTTGGCTGGGTTTCTGAGGTTTTCTGCACAAGTCATTTTCTGGTGGTGTGGGAACTGTTGATCACTGGCTAACAGGGACCAGAACTGCCTTGTCACTGCCACTAGATCATGGGCTTTGCTTGCTATTCCTGCTCATTCCTGCTGCTGGAAAAGGTTTAGAAGGTGTTGGGGTAGGTCAGGTTTTTTCCACAGAGGCAGGTCCCTTCAGAGAGGATGAAGGCTAGTGAGTAAAGATACCTCATACTGCGAGAATTAAAAGGTTTCTGTTTGTATGGGACTTTGAAAAACATTTTTTCTTTTGGTGGTGGGTTTTGCTTTACATAAGTTTATATCCTTTTAGTTTCACTTTAGCCTTTTGCATTGGAGTATGCCTCAGTGTGAGAACCACAGGGCCAGGCCCAGCTTACGACAGACGTTGTGTGGGACAGCAAAGCCTTCAACAAAGCCCCTGGTGCCACTGGGCACCTGGACGTGTTTCACAGGGGCCAGGATGCTAAACCACATGTGCCTCAGAGAAGCCGGGGGCACCGTGCTACGTGTGTGGTATAATGTAGGACTGCAACTATAAAAGGGCTTGGGTCTAGGGTTAGATTTCAGAAATAATAAATAAAATTTCAGAAAATCACTAAGATGATTATCAGTCAGAAGATGCAACTGTGAAACATTTCAGTATCCCAAGAAGAAACTTTTATTAAGTTACCATTAGTTTAATTTTCACACATATTCTGCTAGAATTTGTGTTACACAGAACGACAAATAATCAGGAAAGGGCAGGTGAATAGCAAGGTGAGAAATTTTCCGGATAACACATAGTGGTTTAGGATAGAAGAAACCAGCACTTAAATCAAATAGCCTTAATTTTAAGTGGATAATGAGGAGGTCTATTTTAGATATTACCTTCCAGAAAAAAAAAAAAATNAACATTTTGGAAAAAAAAAAAAATCTTGGAGAAAATGTAGATAATTTTCAAAGAATACTCATATTAGTATTCAGAAGGATTATAAAGGTAAGTGCCACTTTTCAAGTTATTAGAAAAAGAATAGAGGGATATATTAATAGCAGTATATAGGTTTGTGTACCTATCTCATATACTAGAAGTAGTTCCAATCAGTCCGATACAGCAGAATTGTGAAAAAAAAAACCCAAACAACAACAACAACAACTACAACCCAAAACCCAAACATTAAAAAAAGAAATATAAGACAACCACAGTAGTTTGGCACTCTTTGGGTTGGAAAAGTATTGTGAATGTAATATTGCAATTTTTTATATGAGCTGAGAGGTATAAGAGCAAAAATTATGCAGATTGCATTGTATGCTCTTAGTCCAACAGATTTAGTGACACCCACAGAAATTATTAGATAGAGTGCAATATAAACACAAGGAAAATCTGTTTAACATATACTATATAATTATGTAGAATTCATTGTTACTGAATGATGTGGAGATAAAGAATATAAATGGTCTCAAGGGTATTAAATGAAAGAGGGAAGATTATTCTCTGTATGGCAAATACATACTGCACATCACTTTGGTGTAGAAGTCTCTACATCACAGATGGCTGGATGAGGAGAAGCTGGACCAGAGAAAGGATCTCTCTGAGTTCCTTTATCCTTCCACAAGCATTGGCAGCAGCCACTAGAGACAGGAGTTGGCCAGTACAGCAGATCTTACCTTCCTGCTCACCTGTTTTGGTATATGCATTTCTGTGTCCAAATTTTCATTTTGGAGATTCAGATTTGCTTACTGATTTAATAAAATAAGATCAGGATGAGTTAGAAGTTCCTGTGGGACAGACCATCCTAATTTTTTATAATTCTTCTAGTTGTGACATGAATCAGTCTTATTTGCATTGAGGAGGGAGCCAAGGTGTGTTGAAAAGGCATCTGTAATTTCTTAGGGAGGAAGTTTGTCTTTAGAAATAAACAATTTTCTCTCTGAAGCCAGACAATACTATGTGTAATATTTTTGACTCTATGTGATATTATTGCTCACTTGAGTGCAACATGGAATGTATATTTGGCACTGGAATATAGGTCTAGCTGTCACGACATAAGTGATAAGCAGACTAGCAATACATTCAGCTTCAAAGGAATATTACAAACCTCAGAATTCCCCCCCCCAAACCTTTCCATGTGCTTCTAACATAGCAGCATCGGTAGATGCATCCCAGGACTGTCCCACAGGCAGGTCTGTAGCAGCAGGTGGCTGTCAGGTTTGTCCCCAGGACAGCTGTGCTTGGACCCACACTCCTGTGTAGGAGCTGAGAGCAGGACCGCTGTGTATGAAGGTGCACTGATTTGTGCTAGAAATTACCCCTGGCTTTTCCAACAGTTTAACTAGGTCAGCTAGGGGTGTGATTGTTTACTTTAATAATTAACCTTGTGAATAGGCACCTCTTTCCTGCCTTTCTTTTCTTTTCTTGAGGAGAGTAATAATATGTTTATGCTCATAAAATGGAGTCCCAAGGAGATGGCTTATATCTTTATAGAGCTAAAAAAACAATGTGTGGATACACCACAGCATTGTATGGCCCTGGAAGTAGATGGCTAGTTTTTCCTTCCAGTATTTTAATTCAGTTCATTGTATTGGCATTACAACACAGGGACTAGAGAAACTGAGACATGTAAAACATCATAAACTCATTTCTGATGTGACACTGACAGGAAACCGGGTACATCACAGGGTGAACTGAGGGGCGTCTTCAGATCATTAACTTAAAAAAGCCACCCAAAAACCAGACACCCACACCCACGTTGTTGTTCAAAGACCAGAATGTCATCAGGAAGTAGTGACTCATGATGTGGCCATTGCCCTTTCTCTTTATGGCATTCCCCAAATGTAAAATTTAGGCTCCTTTTTCCCTTTAGCCACAGTATGTAGTATCCTGCTAATGTGGTGGATGAGCATCCAAGGATTTGGGCACCAGCTCCTGGGCTTGCAGGAACCAGGGAGAAGTTTCACATTGTGTCCAGCAAGTCTGTGCAACAGCTTGGCTATGTGATGCTGTGAGTGCCCAGCATAATGCTCGAGGTGG
This sequence comes from Heliornis fulica, assembly GCA_013399135.1. Classification (NCBI taxonomy): domain Eukaryota; kingdom Metazoa; phylum Chordata; class Aves; order Gruiformes; family Heliornithidae; genus Heliornis; species Heliornis fulica. The sequence continues at coordinate 215,606 of VXBZ01011364.1, read as the reverse complement.
GGTGCAGTGCTAGGTCCCTCACCTTCAGTCGTCCACATCCCCTGCCCGTGCAGGTGCTGGAGCGGACCTTGGGGCTGAGCTGTTTGAGCATAGGAATCTGCACCAACAGCAGTGTTTGGAAAAGGAGGCTTAGGAGGGGGCAAACAAGTCACTCAACATATTTTTACTAGATTATTGCTGAAAATAAATGACAGAGGATGAGAGTTATTGCCTCAAGAAGGTCATGTAAGTTGTTTGTATTTTAAAGCATCTTGTTAGCGTACATCGTGGCATTACTATTAAGGTAACCAGTTCAGCCTAATATAATACATCTAATTATATGACATGAGCCTCATCTGATGACTTCTGCCAATTATATCTGACAGGGATATTTTAGATGAGAGGCCATGTGTTACAGCAATTTCAGGAGATGAATATAACAGCGTATGTTTTCAAAAATAAAGCATCCACTATATTATTTGCCATGTTTAAGTACCTACCAATGCAATCATAAGGTAGGGAAGCAGGCCTTTCTGGTTTGTGCATTATGCCTCTGCTGAGTCATTGCTGTTTTTTTTTAAAGTTTTATTATGAATGAAAGGCTGGGTCAGTGCCAAATTCCATGTTTCTGGCTGCTTCTTTTGCTCACTTGCAAATTATTCAAATCTCCGGAAACAAGTGTCTTAAAATGAAAACTTCTTAAGTTGCAGGGAAAGAATCTTCAACTCAAAAATTCAAAACAACCACTGGAAGGATTGACCCTGTGGACCTGAGCAGAAGATGCTACCAAACCCAAAGAATATTACAAATGCTGTCATATGACAAAACTCCGTCTTTTAAAATTAATATGATGGTCGACTCTGGGAAAACAAAACAAAATAAGCTATTAACATTTCCTGCTGCAGAACAGAGATGCAGCCTCATATGAGAATGCCTGGGAAGAGGATAAAAGGAAAGTAAAGGCATCCTCCATTCCTTCTGAAGGTATCAGGGGGATAAGAAGAAGTGGGTAGAGATTAGAGGGCTATTCTTGGTGCCTCCTGTGGCTGTTCAGACAGACGTTGATCAGAAGGGGTTCAAAATTCACAGACTAAAGAGAAGGGAGAGAGCACGGGAGAGACAAAAAGAAAAACTCTTTATCTGATTGTGTTGTATAATGTAAACATGCGCTCTGACTTTTGGACCTCAAGGAATTGCCTATAATGCTGGCCTGGAGCAGTGTTCTTCATCATGTCTGTGTCAGGGTGAATGTAACCAGCATTGCAGAGAAGTCTGGAGACTGCCTGTACCCCAAAACACATCACTGTGAGGAAGTAGGAATGCAGTATTGCAATCTCCCCAGGCTAGGCAGCCACAGAGGCCAGCTTCTGACACAGAAGACAACTTGCTCTCCTTGTTCTGTGAAAAGCAAGGTGGTGCCAGTGTGATGGGTTGTATCTGGAAACTTCTATGGTCCCTTCTTGCCAGGTAGCGCCCAAGTCTATCATTAGGTGATGCGTAGTTTCAGGGCCGATAGGCAGTATCTGTTCCCCTGAAACCTAGGGGATTCAGGCAATGAGATGGCTCTGGGCTGCTGGGTCCTGGCTGGGTGGTGACAGGTCTGGCCTCAGATGTACACATGTCACCGAGGGTCTTTACTCTGTATCAGATGATCCAAAAGGTTCTGCAGACCCAAACCCTGATACATGAGGGGGATTCACAGCAAGATGCTCTTCTTCCTTCCAGTCTGTGAGTCCTGCCCCAGGGTGCTCCCAGAGCCTTCCTACTCCTACTTGCAGGAGAGCAGCAAGTCACCCTCTACTTCACACAGAGACTGGCACATTAGTCTGAAGCACTTACATGAGATATGAGAAACTTGCATCCCAATCCCTTCCCTGCTGCCTGGCACTCAGACGTGCCTGTCTGTCTCCCAGGAAAACCTAATTGCTCCACTGCGGGGTGTGCTGGGACAAATGTTCTCAAAATCTCTCATTTAGGTTTTCCAACTTAGGCTAAATATTTGCATTGTTAAGCTTCCCCTACCCTCAGCTGAGTGTGAAACTGCTTAACTTCTCTTTTGCTTTGCCCTAGTAGATACCTAATTGCTTCAAGAAAACCGGAGCAATTTGAAGAGGAGGGGCTAAGTAAGCCCTCCGAATACCCACCACGGTACCTTTGGGGTTAGGCTACTGCGCTGAATATTAGAAGCTGGGTGATAAAAGCCTTCAGGCAAAGAAAGTTTTTCCACCTCTCACATGAAATCTTTAATCACAAAATTATAGGATAAAAGGCAGTGTGGGTGAGGAGGGAGCATCATGTTCTTGCTGTATTTTGTGGGAAAAAGCATGTCTTAGGTGTTGAATGCCAAAACAGCATTTGTGGTCGAAAGCACTGTTAGCAGGAGAAGATAATGTCCTCTGGCAGGGATCATCTAGACTCTCTTCAGAGCTTAAACTTTGCATCTTTCCTTGACTTGTCTGAGATAATTTAGGTGGAGCCCTATTCAGCGTGCAAACTGGAGGATGCCTCTGAAGACAAGCGCAGACAGACATATCCATTCTGACTGTGGTCTGAGCCGGCCAGATGAGAGCCAGCTGTGACCCAGTAGCTGTATACATGATATTAGTGCATTGCTGTGCTTGAATCAATACATCTGGCTAAAAGGCAGGGCATATTTGCTCAGGCACAACACAGCTAAACAGCCTCTGAACCACAACTGGCTTGCATCCAGCCGGCTAAGAGTCTGGCCAGATGAGCCCAGGTCTGCCTACGCCTACCTGTATAAACTGGGCTTTTAATTAGTGCCAAGCTCTCCGCTTGCTCTAAGGAGTCTGGTTGCCAAAGTGTTGGGTGCTGCAGGGTTATGAGTTGGTTGTACTTGTGGATGCTTAACTTCTGATTGACTGGGAGAGTCAGGTCTGAGCTGAGCTGGTCTAAAAGCTGCACTGGCACTTGCAGAGCATGAGATGTTTTTTACTGTGGATGCTGTGATCTGTGGCCACTAGCAGTCGAGCTTTGGTAGCGGGAGGACTGACTCTCAGCTGAACATTGAATGATAACTCCAATACATAAACCTAGGTCATGGCTTTTATTCAAATTCATCTGCTATCTTCAAGTGTGTTGTTTCCAGGAGCAAGTGTTCTGATTCGTTCAGAGTTTATTGAATATCAGCTCCTAAAAGTTTAGTTCACTAACACCAACTTAGATAATAAGCATTCACTAAGAAGTTGCTGAACTCTTTTTTCTGGCACCAGATACAAGATAAGATCTGTATTTAGCTCCAAAGAAAAGTTATTTCCTTGTTTCCTTTAAGGAGTACAATGGAAGTAGATTTTCGGAAGGTATCAGACATCAGTTCTTCTCAGTTTTTTATTATTGGGTATCCTGTGCTTCATTTTTGCAGTACTTCATCCAGTTATATAATGCTGTGCAATGTAGGAGAGATTTAGGATAAAGACATGAAAAATATGTTAAAGAAATATTATAAACATGAAGAATTTTACATTCACGTCATGCATCCTTGTCCAAGATACTGACATAAAACCATACTTGCCAAATTCTTCTAGCTAGTGTGTGTGTATGTGATTTAAAAATGCAAGCAACCCCATCAAAGGGCCTCTAGCTTTTTGATTCTCTGAGAAATGAATAATATTCAGCACATTTTTTTGAAACCGCATTTAAGTCAACCCTGAAAGTGGGGCTGGACATTTAATATTCAGAGAATTTTAACAGCTTCAACATGAAGTAGGAAAAAGTAGAGTTGCATTTGGGATCCTGCTGTCTGCCAAAATAATACCCTCATGTTTTTCATCTGCACAGCACTTTACAGACAATGAATGGTCCGGTTTAGGTGCTTTAGCCTTGAACTATAAGCTTGGTGGTGCTTAATGTATATTGCAATCATGAACATATAGATCTGGTTCCTGATTCAGCAGCTCTGTGTACCTCAGCCTAGCCTAAGAGCTGTCCCATGGCCTGAATGCAGTCCAGGGGTTGTTTGACACGGCTGCTCGGGCACCAACGCTGGATGCTTGAGACGGACACCCAGGTAGAGGCTGCAGCAGGAGCTGCACACGCAGGGGAAGTGACCCAGACAGTGAGATGGCCTCACTGCATAGAGTGTACGTGTCCATACAGGGCTTGTGACTGGGGGACCCTCCTAGCCTCCAGACCTGGATACTCTGGCTCTTGTGGCTGGATCGCTTGACTGCATGTTACAGTTTCCACAGGGCTTTTGTTTCACTCAGGGAAGGACTGGTTGTTTTTTTTTTTTCTGGTGTTACCAAAAACCTTAGGGACATTAACTTACTATCTTTGCAGCTTTCCTGTGAGTTTGGGTGATCTTCTTATTCTCATTTTTCAACTGAGAAAATAAGGACAAGCCCGATGAAAATATCTTCTGCTGTTTGCTGTCCTTTCTGAGGCACTGAGACCCTGGGTCACGGAATGTAAAATTAAGTCCAGGCATCTTCAGCCACAGCCAGAAGCACTCCTCCTCACTGCTGCCTATCCACCTCGGCACTCATCAGCCATTTTTGGGTATCCACCCACATCTGACATATGGAAAACAAGGATCATACAATGGGTGACCAACCACTTCCATGCAACTTGGTCTGAAAACATCACAAAGTTGTCTGGTATCACAAAGGGTCCTTCTGGCACATCCTCAGAGCATCGTGGCATTTCTATTTAAGCTATGAAAGTATTTTTCCTCTTTCCCTAATCTTCTGCATTGTTCCCTTCTCAGTTTCTGCGGCAAATGTGGGAAGCCTGCCACAGACAACATTTGAATTCACTGCATAACCCAGCTCTTTCCAGGTGCACTGATTGAAGCACCAATTGTATCTGAAATAAAATAGCATGTGACTGACCAGCTTTAATTCTGCATTTCCCATCTTTGGAGAGTTTGGCTTGGCAGTCTCAGCAGCGCTGTTGTGCAATAATTTATAAATGTACTGGTAGATTAGGCAGAGAGTATCTGAGGAGGGATATGGATGTGTTTATGTTCCTGAAACCATCAGCCCAAACACCATGTGATGTTAAGTAGGCAAGGACCCTTTTTTTACAGAGGAGGAAAAGGGTGTGGGTCGACAAAGTGACTGGAAGCCAATAGCTGGATTCTCAGCTGTGCTTGGGTTATGTTTCCAGTATTTAAAGTACACACAGCCAGTTACCCAGTCTTGGACCTGCCAGGCATCCAAAAGCTTCTCAGTTGATGTCACAGAGCAGAGCACATACTTCCAGTGAAGGGCAGGTTTGATATCCTGCCCTACTCTTTCCCTGTGGGGGGAGGCTGGGATAGCATTGCACCAGCTGTGCCAGCCTGTGGGACCAGGAGATCTTTTCTTCAGGTGAGGGTCTTCAACTGGGTTCTAAGGTTTGATTCATTGTTGGATCAAGGTGAAGATCTGGCTTAAAAGCTTTTGTGTCATGGGTCTGCACATTGCTCATGAGAGCACAGGTTTATGCAAATTCTGGGAATAGCAAGAAAAAAAGACTTTTTATCTTTTTCTGTGTTAGCAGAGGAAAATGGAAAAAGGGAGGTAATCTTTTTGCCTTTAATTGTGTGGTCCTGCTCTATTGAACTTAATGTCTATTCCTATATGCTGCTCAATAGGAGTGGAATCAGCAATGACTGCCTCCTGTTAGAGTAAAACAGTCTGTGAGGATTTCCTCGGCTTTCTGTGGGGACGCATTCAGTCTCCTTGGTGTGATCTTGCAGTCTGCTTGTGTATGGAAGAGAAAAAGGAGAAATAATGAGAAAATAATAGCCCTTCTGCACCCATTAAGATGGAGACTGCTGGTCCCTGGTACAAGTGGGGGTATCTTTGAGACCTAGTTTGTTCCTCAAGGCCATGGAGAAGATGTGGAGAGGCTTAGAACCACCACCACCACCACCACCCCCCATCAAGAATTGCCCCTGTGCACAGCCCTGGGCAAACAGACAAGTTTCTCTGTTCAACCAATGTAGCTTGAAACTTCATATCTGCTGTATTATTTCGTCATTTAATTTTCAGTAAACCTGTTCAATGCGGCTGCAAAGCCACCTCTGGGAAAGCAGCATTAAATGCTGCCTTGTTCTGCAGTCCTTGGGCATTTCCCCTGTTCTCCCTGGCAACATTTGCTGTCCTGCCTGTCTGCAGGCAGCATTCATCACTGCATCTCGGCAGCTAACATCGGCAAAGCTCTCCCCTTCCATCAGGCTCCAGTGATGTACAGTTTCCCTGTCCTATCAGGAGAGGGTGGTAGCTTGAAAACTGCTCTCAGATCCTGTGCTTGTAGCTCTTTTCAGCACACCAAACTCTTCCCAAGCACAGCTCAGAAATCTAGCAGGTACAGAAAATCAGTGCTGTGGCCATAGCGGCAGATTTCATGGCATTACAAATAGCTAGTTGGAGGTCTCTGTCGGACGGGTCCTAGCAGCCTCCCGCTGCTGCCCCAGCCACTTTGCTAACATGCTTTACAGCTCAGTGAGTGCTAATGATACTCTTCTCTCACGTGGACAAATCAAGTAATATAATTAGATTGAACTAAGAGAGATTGGGCCCGAAATTAGTTTGGATTCTGCTGTTTCTTGTCAGACGGGAAAAAAAACACTGATTTGGTCTGTTTTTCCTTTTTTTTCTTTCTTCCTTATTTCCATTGGCCTGATAACAGCTATCCCTTCCCTCTGTAGTCTTCACCTCCTTGTTAGCCTGAGACCGTCACTGCTACAACGAATAATACTGTAATTCTTCACAGCGTTTTCAACATCAGTAATACAGGCTTAGTTTTTCAACAAATACTGACTCTTTGCTTCTCAATTTTGAATGCTTAGTTTATGTTTCCAGTAAAAATCTGCCATTACCAGGGCACATCACGCACCTCCTCTGCTCTGAAAGCTGAGAAGCACGACTCAGATCCCAGCTCCTCTCTGCTTTCAGCACAGAGGTCAAACCTGGGCAAGCCTAGAAAGAGTCTCACATGGATGCAGGGTTTAAAGATGTCTTCTCTCCAAGGTGAGCTCAGCTGCTTCTCCTGGAGCCAAGAGGAGTTGGGGTCTGAGCCTGTGCTGAATTTGTGAAAGGAACTGGTGCTTCTGCTTTGAAAAAGTTAGTACAGGGCCTGGGAGGTAAAATGAATCCAGGCTGATGCTTTCTCAATGTTAAATGGGTAGGTAACCTTCTCACATGCCTGCACAGACCATGTTTTATGAGTAAAATCCATCTCAGCTTTGCCTTCTCCCTCCAGTTTGTCCCAGCAATGTGCCTACCACAGTGATAGTCAGTGGGCCCCGGGTTTTGGACCCCTGTGCTGGGGGTTTTGCTTCCATTTGTTTAATGGGGACACACTTTTGAGGGAGGTTATGCTGGTTGGGACTGTGGGCTTGACCTTTGCTTTTGATTTCCCTGCCTTTGGGCCTCTACTGTCCCTCCTCTTTCTGGTGGTGCCGTATGTTTTCCACAAAGGAGGGTTGTGGTTTTCAGATGGTTTATATTAAAGGCTCTGGGGTTGTACCCTAATTTTGTTTACTTGACCACTAGATGGGGACACTGAACATGACGAACCTGGTTTAGCTCCACCATGAGGTTACCTGTGGACCTGAGGGTGCAGAAGCAGCCAGAAGCCTCAGAGCTGGGCAGGAGCAGGTATATGACAGCTGCTTCAGGGAAGGATTGGGCCAGGTCTGTTGCACATGGCTTTAGAGGTCCTGCAGCAAACACCTCCAAGCATGGGGCAAATCTGGCCTTGTTATGCCTGGAGGAGCAAGTTGTTCAGATTGTGTGGTCACCAGAGAGCATGGAGTGATGGCAAGAGGCTTGAGAGTGTCAGAAGTGTGAGTCCTTCCCTTGCTGCCTCTCTCCTAATCTCATCCCTCTTTGCTGGGGATTACAACCCAAGGACTGCTCGGATCCTTTGATCAGAGTGAGACTATCTCAAGAGGTGACCCCCACCACATTGATGCTTCTGGCTGCATCTGTGAAGTGAGGTGGGAAGTTAAGCAGAATATCAACAGCTTTTTGGTTTTTTAAATAGTTTAAGCTACTTTTAAGAGTAAGGTCAATCTACGCTTCAAATGGTGCTTCTGTAATCTATCTGTTTACATTGTAAGTGCAGATGGAGTTCAAAGTGCCCATTGTCCACATTAGCTCTTCTTGTCTTTCCACTCATCTGCATTGGGAGGGCTTTGTTGCTGTGGTTTTCCTTCATTTTCTGGACAGAGATGGATATTGAAGATATGAGACTTCCTTGAAATAGAAGCAGAGATGTTAGAACAATTCACATCCTCATTATAAAACAGAGAAGGAATGGATCCAAAAAGCAGACATTTCAGTCAGAAAGATACGTGTATTTAAAATCCTGAGGCTAGATCTTGCTTGTTAAAGCTCAGAGATGATGCCTAAGGGACTTGTGAGACTTTTTTTTTCCCTTTTTTTTCATAGAAGATGTAAAATGAAGCTGCAGTTGCACTTAGTGATCAAGGACATAAAACTACATCTCTGCAATGTGGCCAGATCATTAACGGAATATGTCCACTGACCACGAGAAACGGCTGGGTAGGCTTTATGCAGCTTAACTGATACCTGGTGTCAAGGTACGGCTGTTGAACAACCCATTTCTCTGCACTAGCTCAGCCCTTAGGATAGGTTTGTGATGTCTCCTGTTAATCCCTAGCAGATGTTTAGAAAATGTGGATGCCCAGGGCCTGGTTGCAGCAGCGTGACCTTGTGTGAAGAGGACTCAGTGCCACCTGGGATTGTGGTTCATCAGTAAGGACGGACGAGCCTGGGATCTGAATGAGGACTGCACACGTGTCTGGAGCACAGAGAGTCCCTGACAAATAGCGCTAACCTTTAAAGGATGCTGTGTAAATGATCCTTGTCAATACTACCATTAGATTAGCAAGGGACAGTGACTACTCCAGGGCTATGAACTGCATTACAGTCACTTAAGAGAGCTCATTGGTAGTAAACTGACTCGGTGATTTGCTTTTCATCAGCTCTGCCAGCTGACTTTTGAGCCTCCTCTGTTCAAATGGCATGTGAAATCTCCAGTGTTAGCTGGCACCAGTGGGGTAATTTAGCAGAAATCAGCAGAAAAGCAACCACTCTGGTAACAACTAGCCAGGTGCCTGTGAATTGCAAGTGATGCTGGAAAGAGCTTTAAACTTCTCCTTCAGCTTTCAGTTGTGTCATGTACTTGTGCAGAAAGGGTGCCTGTCTGGTTTTTTCCACCCTGTTGTTTGAACAGATCATGCCTGCCATTTATAGATCCAGAAGATATCCTCTGGCAGCCGCTGTAGTTGTGGCAGTGCCAGGACCAGGCTATGGAGGCCAACCTGGATGGAGGGATATGGGTGGCAGAAAAACTGCTGGCTCTCCTCTTTGACCTCTCCATGTACATTTAGAGCAAAAGGCTTCTAATACCTGCCATCTCCTGACAGTCTTAGTTTTATATACCTGTATAAAAGTACTAGATACAAGATGGTTAAATACACCAGCACCAGCCAAAGAAGCTGTCAGTTTAATCAACAGTGAGTTTTAAAAAGCGTCATCATATCCCTAGAATCATGTAGGTGGAGATTTTCCTTGTTTTACATATGTGGTTGTGGAGCAAATTACGTGCAACAGTAGCTGTTTGATGGGTCTGCTCTCCCACCTATCCATAGCACAGAGCAGCATGGTCAGGAGACATGATGGTGAGCTTGGAGCTCCTTGATTGAAGACCTTACTGCAGGCTGCTTCAGTGACCTCCATGGGCTCATGGAGTTTTGTTGTCTCTACCTTTCCCTTGTCTTCCAGAGGTTTTGTGAAGACAGATTCATGCTTGAAAGTAATCATGAGCTCTGTTAATAGCTGTCTGAGTATTATTACTGGCTGCAGCAATATTGTGTACTTGGCAGCAAGGAGGCGAGTTACAATTATCTCTCCAAAGATGCTGCAGATGCATAAATGCCTCCAATTCTCCCAACGGGGAAAGAGGACTTTGAGCCGGTCTGTGCAAGAATATTTTTCCAATGGAGGTTGAGTTCTGTTTGCAGATGTGCAGCTCTCTGAGAACAAAACTTGCTGGCGAACTGAAACCTCCCCTTGTCTCTGCTTCTTGAGTACAGCCATCTCCCTGGGCAGAAGAACCCAGGGGTGCTGCTGAAATGGAACCCAAACAGACACGGCATTGATGCCTTCAGTGCAGCAGTGTTTGACCCATGCTGCTCACACATCGCACCTGCCTGTGCTGGGGGATGCAAAGTGCCTCCCAGTCTGCAGCATGCTGGGCAGGAGACAGAGTTATACAGCTCTGCTGGCAGGAGGTTTTAGGGATCAAACAACACTTCTAGTGTCACAGCTTGTTTCTCTCACAGAGATGGTTTGCCACCTTGATCCTAGCAGATACAGCTCATCTCTTTTGGAAAGAGAATATAGCCATTGGGACAAAATACAGCCATATCCCAGGGTTGAGCGATGGTGCTGCTGAAAAAAACAGATGGAAAAAAAACGGTTAATTGCAATATTAATGCTTTTTCTTTCTTTTTTAATCCAAACTGCAAGTTTTTACTTCACTTGTGGTTTGTCCAAGCCTTTCAGAAATGGGTATATGTCTCAGAAGGATTTTTAAAATAAATGTTTCATTTTTAAGTGTCTAAGAAAGTATTAGAAAGGTTGAGGAAATTTTATGTGGGTTTTTTTCAGGTTCAGTTTGAAATCCAATTTATCTGAAACAGTGAAACACCAGTGAACACTAGATTTAGGTTGGAAAACATCACAAACCTTTTACTACCAAGTTATGGCCAAGGATAAAGAATTCCTTTTCTAATGGCATGCAGGAATGAGAAATGAGAAATTTCTTCTGACAAGCACAAGTGTTCTCAGGCTTTAAGACAGATTTTTATTTTGTTGAAATCCAGTGTTTTAGAGAAACACAATTCTGAAACTTCAGACAGTATTCTCCTGATCTGCATAGCCGATTAAGGAGCACCAGCACATACGGTAGCAAAGGCTGTGATTGCCATCTCCCAAGCTTCCTACACCACAGTGTTGTGCTACTTTTGTAGGTTTGATGATTCTTGTGGATCCTTCTAGCCTGGCTGGTGGCTGCACACTCACTGGGAGATGATGGGGAGCAGGGGGCTGGGGTGGGATGTAGGATGCTCTTGAAGGGAGTTTTCATTTCCTGGAGGGGCAGGGGATGGTCCCAGCAGCTTGCCTACCCATGACTCTGGTTTCATGTGGAGACTAGGTATGGAGTGTTGTCTGTCCTTGGGGCAGGGAAACACCAGGGGCACACAGATGAGATATTAGTACACTTAAGAGGAGCTGGTTTCCTGGCCCTGGGTGACAAAAGAGTGTACGCAGCATGTCACCCTTATCTGGTGAGCCATCACCCTTGTTTGCTGTACCCTTTCTGTTCCCTTGACACTGTGTTTTGATAGTAAATCTGTTTGGGAACAGAGATGCTATTGATTTCATTTGTCTTCTCACCTCAGTAATCTGGACACCGTGGACTCACGTGGAAATAAAAAGTAAGGTGACTCATTTGCCGAGTCCCTAATGCAGGGAGTCAGATGGAAATCAGTTGTTAGCTATTATACTTCGCAGAGCAGAGGTGTCATGCTCTGTGAAACTCTTCCTAACAAGCCATCTGACAGCTCTTGCTCCCCTCCCAGCCTCAGCGTTGAGGGTGAGTTGCTGTAATCCCACATTACAGTGACACAGGTGTGGATTCATTTCCAAAACCGCCAGTCCCTCTGGACTCCTTGTTTTTAATTAATTTTTCCCCCCACTGATGTCAGTACAGCAGCAGATTTAAATGCTGGTACTGCAGTGATTAAAATTGTATTCCTAAAATAACTTTGTCCTTTAGCATCATTCTGCAAGTTGTTTTTGTTTAACTTTTAAATTGTTAGATTTTCCAAGTGAAATCTGAAGCAGAGAATGGAAAGTAAATTTTCAGAGTAACTTTCCTCTGCTACAGGCATGCATTGCCTGCTCTTGGACCTTCCACTTTACAGGAAAATAGGTACAAACAATAGTAAGGAAAACCAGAACATTCATAAGGGGTTTGACAAAGGAGCTGACTAGTGTCCCCTACATCTTCTCCTTAACATGTAAGTCTGTCTTACTCGTATGTCTTATATTTGGGGAAGTTTTCTATGGACCAGTTGTGGCAAGCTGTGCATGGTGTCACTGTTAGAGACTAGTGGCTTCCATTTGGTTTTGGTGAAAATATTTTGCCACCCTGAGAAGATAAAACAGTATTCAGTTGCTGCCCTCACCGAACCATTCATTGCACGTCCGCTCATGTTCCCTGGCATTTACCTCCTCTGGAGACCACCCCACATGCAGCCTCCTGTCCTCACTCATCTTGGGCTCTTAATTTCTTTTTCATGCCTCCTCCTTTTGAGCTACAAAGCAAGTACTATATTCCAGGTAGCACCCAATATTGGTTTCCATAACCTTTACTAGTCCTAAGTGGTCCTGTTTAACAACAATGGATGTTTATAAGAGCTAATTTCTGTAGGACATACCAACATCATCTCCTCTTATGATCTTGATTTTCTACTTGGTGGCATGCTTCAGCTGATTCAGCCCCTTTCATCAGTGTGGAGAGCTGGAAGGTGGCACTTGTTCCTTTCCATGATGGAACTGCCCAGGGTCCTCTGTAGCTGTTTCCTTACCCCTGAAACAAGCTCTTCATGGCACTGTCACTAAAGTCTACATGACTGCTAAATAGTAGTTCTGTTCATGACCTACGTTAGACCTGTTTCCATGGCTCACTGTCTTATTTACGTGTCGCAAACCTCTGAAATCAACGATTCTTTATCTTCTAGATCAGCAGATGTACGATGATTCCTACAAGCAATGATCTTCTAGATCAGTGGACATCTGTCAATATTCTCACTATATGGCCATCATGCTTTTAATGGAATTGAGTAGAAAGAGCAGTACAGTGCTGTGGAGCAGCTGTAGGCCACTTGTCATGACTTTGCAGAGAATTGGGACTATGTTTAGCGAAAACTGGCACAAAGCATTGAATAGACCTGGAAGAACTCTTTTCACTTTTGGCAACACCATTTCTTCTCTCCGGCATGGTCAGGAGCTGCCATCTGTTCTGTCTGATGCTGCTTTCTGCCAGGTACCTTGGATGCTTACCTCTGGTTGGGTATGTTCTTTGCATTCAAAGTCCAAAGAACAGGCTGACTTACAGGCTTACAGTTCAGCCCAATAAACCTATTTCAGAGTTGTAACAAAAAAATATAACCCAACCAAACTTGGATTTTAAGAAATCCAGTGGATTGTTTTCTCTATAACTCTTTATCTTCCTTCTTAGCAATTCTGTTTCCTTTGTCTTTACAATGGAAAAAGCTTGCAAAGAAAGCAGGAAAGATCTGAATAGCTAAAAAAGTGGTGATTTTAATTAGGTTTTTTTTTTTGAAGGAGGAATATATAGTGGAAAAAGTACATAAAGATTCTGCCAAGATATGCTTACATGCCTAACAAATGCAATTTTTCAGTGAGAAGTTTGTGACTTCTCTCTTTTTTTTTAACAAGTCCTACTGATACCTGTGTTTAGAAAATATATAGTGCATTTGCAAGGTAAAATAAAGATATTTATTTGCACAAAGAAAGCATGTGATGGGACCATGTAGGTCTGATAGCTCTTTAAATGACAGGTCATAGCAGTAATGGTGATCAAAAGGCGCAAACCCCACTCTTGCCATGGTGGGAGCAGAGTTTGTAGGAGACCCTACAGAGGGCAGAAGGCACCTATGTTCCCCATTTGCACTTTAGCTAACATCAAGCTGTAAAACACGGAATAGGTTTATGAAGAAAATGCCAGGGTTTATCAGTGAGAGACTGATACCTTCTCAGCTCAGAAGACACATATGTGTGCAACTTCTGGGTGAGAGTTGTTCTGGCTGGGGTTAATGGATTTGCCTGATCTCCAGACCCATTGTTATAAAAAACCCGAACCCTTTATGTGACAGTTTGGATGAGAATGGTGACTTCTGGGCACTGGCTTTTCCTAGGAAGATATGAAATGGATATGAGCTATAACAGAAAGGTGGAATGAGTGTTATTTGCCCAAGTGCTCAGTTATTTAGGCTCTGAGTGAGCTTGCACTCATTCTGCATTCTTTCAGCCACTTTGGAAACCTGACCTTCAAGGCCACAGTGCATCATTGTGGGAACATCACAGGAGTCATCCTCTCATCCAGAGGAAGATGACATGTGAGTAAGGACACTTTGCAATGCTGTGGGGCTCTGCTAGCACGGTGATGACCATGCCACTTAATGGTGCATTAATGCACCTACTGTCTGTAGGTGTACCATAAAATTCACGTCATAGGTGAGGTTGAGATCAATGATTCCTTTGTTTCAGGGTAGGAAAATACCTACTCTAAGCACTGTTTTCCCACTTCTTTTCAGGCCACTAGAATTAATGACTTTTATGGATGCTTCTGCTGGTCAGCCAGGCAGAGCTCCAGGAAGGTATATCCCACCACAAACATGCACTCGGAAGATTACAAGCAAAATTATCCTCAGAAGTCATGAAGTGCTCAGCAGGTTGTGGGGGTACTAAATTCTTTTTTGTGGTGAGACTTTTCTGAGGCAGGCTCAGTGGGAACAAACACAGTTTTCTCTCTCCAGGATGGGACCTCATCATTGCCTTCACTGTGAAGAATAATGCAGAGAGGGATGAAAAAAAGGTCTTTTCCACAGCATGCCAGTTCCGCAATCTTTTTGCACACACTTCACAATGAGGTGAAGCTCCAGGTATGAGCATTTATTGTTGTTGTTGTTGTTTATTATTATGTTATTAACTAATATTACTATTACTCATGTGCCTGTGCTCTAAAATGATTGCATGGTCCCACATGAGCCTTAGGATGCATATACAGAATGGATTATCTCCCAGTTTTAACTTGTGATGGAAAGTTCCAGTTTCTTGTAATTGTTTTATGTTTTGTGGTTGCCTTGTTTGTTTTTTTTTTTTTTAATACAGTGAAATTAAATGGAAGAATCTCATAGCACAGCAATAAGGAAAAAAAATTAATTGAACAAAAGTCAGCAAATGCAGAGTTATGGTTCCCCCAGCAACTGTAATGAAGGCAGAAAACACATACATACGCTGGTGTTGGAGTTAACGCCGCACACTACCTAGAATACAAATCCTGACTGTGTTCAAGGGGCTGAGTGATGATTACTGCGAGAACCATAACTTTACATTTCCTGACTTTTTGCAATTAAAATCTCAACCTGGATGATGCATTAGCATAGGCTTTGCATTTAATTTGCTATTTTCTTTGGAATGTATGTGTGTGTTGATTACATTTGAACATTTCTTACCTTTTCATCTCATTTATTCTTTTGTAAGGGAAAAATCAGGGGAAAAACCATTTACNGGGGAAGGGGGTTAGGGGGGAAGAGGGAGGAGAGCACAGAACAAAAACCTTAGTGGAAGGAGTGTGATTAATTGTATTTTTAGCTCTAAGAGGCATTTGCTGATGAATGTATATTTATATCACTGATTTTCTGTTAATATTTGTACAAGGATTAGCCAATCCATACTGAGATGGGTCTCCTGCAGACCTTTAACCCATACAGAGTTGAGCTAAATCTCATTTACACAGTCTTAGAGTGCCAGAAGCAAGCCTGACAAGATCTTTGGTGGCCCCATGCCCACTGATGTCACAGTTCAGGACTCAGTCAATACTGGCCATGTGAAAAAGCTCAAACTTGTGAATGTTTGAAGGTATCTTCATTGTAGGAACTTATCAGACTCTTTCTGTATCCTTGCCGTACCTTCTCACTGAGCCACCAGCAGATTTAACAGATGTAAGGGTGCTTCATGCCCTGCCTAGCTGATATGCTACAGGGTACAGCCAAAATCCCACCAGTGTTTTTGCTGGGGATGGTGTCCCTCACAGCGCAACAGAAGATCAAGCTGAATTTCTCCAGCACTAGTGGGATTAGGATGTTTTTCTTTCATTTTCTGCTGTCTGGAGGGAAAGATGACTTCTTTCACAACCTGCCAGAGCCTTGGGAGTGCTAGCAGCCTTGTGAGCAGAGCCCAGAGACCAGCCTGGACAAGTCCGGCCCTTGAGGCCATCTCCCCACGGGCTCTTTAGAGAAGCTTGTTCTCTTCACCGTCACCCTGCTCAGGAGCTGTCACTTGTGGTGGGCTGGCTTAAAGCCTTTTGGGCCTAATGACCAGCTAGCATGAAGAGTAGGATGCAACACAGCCATCTGCGTTTAAACGGCAATTTTTATTTTTACTTCTATTTGTTCTTATTGTGTTGATGCTTACATAATTTTGTTCGACCTTTGCTTTTGTTCTTTTGCTCTTTAATCTTTCTTAGTGGCTCTTTTTTTGTTTGTGCTCAGCCATTTCATGATGGTGACTTCTTCCTATAATTAACTCTATTCCCTTTGTTCTGGGCCTTGTGCTTTTATATCCCACTCCCTGCAGAGCCATCAAATTTCTTTTAACCTAAAGGCCTTCTGCCACCAAGGGTAAATCAGCCTTGTCTAAGCTCATTCACTTGAGCCCACCAAAGAGAGATTCCCCTCCTTTTCTGTCCATCCTCATATGAGCTCATGTCCATGTAAAGATGTCAGGCATCAAAGTTCAAAGAGAAAATAGCTTGGCACACGTTTTCCAGATGCTGTCAGACTGTTGCTTAGGCTCTGAAGGAATTAAATTATGTGAGTACTCATGCTGCTGTCAGAGGCTTGATGACTTCCAAGAACAAACACTGTTATCTTTAAACATACCTAGTATGCCTGAAAATCACAAAGTTCTACCTCATTGGTCAGTTTATCAAAAAATCCAGCAAACTGTGAAAGCCTGGGACTTACAATTAATTAATGGTGGTGTGTAGGATGGCTATGTACCAAAACATGCAAATCCAGTGTGTCTCTTTCAGATGTTACAGCATTATGAAAAAAAACAGGGGTGACCTAGAGCAATATGGCTTAAAAATGCTGGGAGGAGCGGCTTTTGTAAAAGCAGTGTTTACCTCTTTCATAGGTGAAATTTTTACTTTTAATTTTGACATGGTGGATTTGGAGAAACTTCACATGTCATTCCTAGGACAAATAGCAGACAGACAGAATTCATTTTGTTAAAACCTTTACTATATCCCATTGGAAAACTGTGTTTTGTCAAGCTCTTTTGTTCATAATGTTCACAAACGACATTTCATCACATTTTTTGTCAACAGAATGTAATTTTATTCCAATCATTCTGTCAACAAAGAGAAATACCATAAAATCACTTCGCTCACAAACATAAATTATTTGTTGATTTTGTTTGTAGAAGAAATGGAAGTATCAAAACTTTTTCTGGGGAGACAATGAAGATGGATCACATTCATTCTGTGGACAAAATTTTAATGTTACAGATGGCAGTTTGTAGTTTCTAGGCTGTCTGGAGGGCAGAGCATGTACGAAACTCAGGGTAAAGCAAAGAAGGAATCTATGAATGTGCTTATACTAGCTCTAATTTAGGACACTGGGATGAAATCAGTGGGCTTTGGATCAGGGCTTTAAAGTGCCAGATATGATGTGAGACACTGGATACACGGAGAGCAAGACAACCCGTGAGAGGACCTACAACTTCGTGGAGAGATGGCTGGGATGCCAGGGAGGATACTGTAGGGCATTTTCTGTGGCAAAAGGCAGCTGTGCTTGGGTGGCAGAATGGAGTCCCCACTCTGCTCTTTCACTTACTGTGGGATGTTTTGATAAGTTTCTCTCCCGCCATCCTTCCACCGCCCTCCCAAATAACTGCTTTCCCGCACAGCACAGGTAATGCACTAGTTTCAATACACATCCTTTTAAAGTGGCTATTTGCAGTGTAGGGCCATTGCTCAAGAGCCCAACATACTCAGCAGCCTATGAGAAAAAGCTCTGTGTATTTTCAAGTGATTACCAGCCGCTTTCCGTTTCCCCCATTACAGCCCATGAGCAGCCTCTTCCTTTGTCTTCATCTTTCAGCCTAATAGTCTAAACAGCAAAATAAGCATCTCAAATAATTGTTGAATTTTGAGTGTTTGGCTCACAGCTATACATCCTTTTTGATTACTGGTCAAAAGCACTTGAACAGAGACAGATTTAATTCAGATGTCTTTGGGGAATGTTCATGCTTTTTTAGTTACTAGCTTTTCAAGGAACTTGGTATCCAACCAGGGTATTGAGACAAATAATGTTGTACTATTGACTCCTCACACCACAGATGATAAATAGCAAATAACCAGCATAGACAAAGCATAGGATAAAAGCTTCTCAGTTAAAGACTATTGTATGAATGATTTTGGACAATTATAAGCAACTGATAGGTTTTGCCTCTCTTAAACTGATTGCAAATAGAGGAAAATGTTCAAATCCTGAATTGGACCGGGACTTAGGATCCTTGAGTTCGACTGTCATCTCTGCCAGTGACCTGATGGGTAAGTTTAGGGAATTTGTTTCATCTTTCTATGCATGAAGGTCCTGTCTATAAAAAAGAGGTAATGGTTCATATTGCTGTTGTGCTTTATACCAGTGTGAGGAATGCTGCAGATAAACCAGGTTTTGATTTCAATAAAGGACCACCTCTTTTTCAGTTTTTCATGCTATAACACCTTCTATTCCTTCCCTTTACTTTTGGACAACTGCCCAAATCAGGTGGGACTTTCTCCAAGGGGTCTCTTCCTGTGCTTATGACCAGGGCTGATGCTCCTACTCTTCACTTTGACTACTGCAGACTACTCTTTACCTGGACTTTCCAGTTTATCACAGGTTTGTTTTGTTTTGTTTTGTTTTGTTTTGTTTTGTTTCTTGAAGTTATCCAAAACATGGCTGCCAAAACCTTGTCCGTGTTCACCCTGTGATGTCTCTGAGTCAGACTTGTATCTGAACATCACCTTCCAGCCTCCTGGCATGCTTTTTTCCGATCTCCATCTCTCCTTGGCTCAATTTACCAGCAGTGCCAAATGTGCTGCCAGCCTGGCTTATCGCTTGGCTCCTCTCCAGCACCTGCCTTTCCCTCCAGCTCCTCTGCCAGTCCCAGTCCTGCACTTCCCTTCCTAGCAACCTCCAGCCTCCATGGATGGTAGGCTGGAGCGAGGAATGTCTTTGTGCTTAGCTGCTTCCTCAAGTATCTCTTCAGCACTTGACAATATTCATGCTTCGACTTTGAAAATATGACACACTCCAGTAAACTCGTATTAATGCTGCTGTTGGAGAGATACTCAGATTTCCAGGAAGCCTCTGCACCTCCATTGTTTCTGTAGCTGGCATCGAGTTGTATGTCGCAGGGGGGAGAAAAACTGCTCTTCCCTCATAACTCTGTATGCAGCTTTCCATGCTAGAACAGTTTGTTCTTCGTTGTAACACCCAGTGACTTCTGTATGCATAAGCACAAGTGTTGACTCAGTAGAGTTTAATAGACTTTCTGTGTATGGGTTTAAAAGAGAATGGGAGGAAGAGATGAACAGCTAATTTCTGAATACTCAACAGCACTGTAAAAGCAACTTGTTGAGACACACCAGGGAGTTTCGCAACTTCTCAGGGTTCTTGAAACAGCAGGTGCAGACTATTTGAATCTTGCTTGTAAAACAAAATTTTGGGAAGAATGGGAAAAAAAACAGCTCTCAGCATCTTTGGAAGAGCAAGTTACGGTTACACACTAACACAAGGAAAAGGTTTTGAGTTAACAATAAGTAAAATGGTACAGTAACTAGATTCAAGAATGCAGATTCACAGTTCATGTTTAAAGTGCCCAGTAAGATTATTTTCATGCTACTTCTTAAACTGGCTCGAATGAGTATGTCATGTCACTTCATGAGCTTTTACCACTGAGAATGGCGCTGTAAAGTAACACATTCAGTCTTAAGCAGTGATATTACATAATATCTTCTCTCAGAAGTCAACTGGAAGTCAGAGGAGAGATAAATTAATAATTACAAATGCTGCATAATTGCACATAAAGTCTTGCAATAATTGAAAATCCAAGCCCTTTTGAGATCAATGGGAATTTTCTGTTGACCTTAGCAGGGAGATAAACTCGTATGCACTTTTCAGGTGAGCTTGCTTGCCCAGATTGGTAATGGTTGCAGTTCCTTCCCTTGCAATGTGAACGTCCTTGAAGCAGAAGTCTGATCAGATTTTATAGCCTCTCAGTCTTCTGAGTCTGCTTTTTCCACCTTTTCTGCTCCTCTCTGTGCTAAAGCTGTGCACTGTTCAGAATTTAACCCTTTCTGCACGATTACTTCTATCTTTACTATAATTTGTTTGCCCCAGCCCCAGCACACTGAATCAGGGTGAGCTGGCCAGGGGCATCTCACAAAGGTGCCGATTAAGCACCACAGGAGTATGACCCTCTGCTGCCATCATACAGAGTCAGAGAAGGTGGGTACCATGAGACCAGCATCACAAGCTTATTAAAAAGTTAGCAAGCCATTTCTAAAAATCAAAGAATGGGAAATGGCAGCTGTAGTCTGGCAATTCTTTGAAGCTCTGACAAAGGGATAGTAGAGCTTGACAGGGTGTTCACAACCGTGGTATCCCCTAGGTGAATAGCTGGCTGGGTTGGTGGATGGTGGCAGATGAGATCCCTGGTGGTGATGCTGCTGAGAGTGAGCGCCCTGAGACCACTCTGCAACACATGTCATGGCTGGGCCAACCATTCTGGGTATGTAACTGGAGGATCTGCTTGAAGCTGGAGAAAAGATGACAGACAGAAGGTGAGAGAGCAGCTCTGGAGCAGAATGGCAGCAGCAAGCCAAAATGTGTCTGTGCTTTTGGTGTCCTTCTGGACAAAATTATAGGGAAGACAGCAAGGATTTTGTGCTTATGACCAAGAAATTAGTAACTGTGGAGGCTACTGTGTATGACAAACTGGATTTTAACATTATCAGAGAGGGAAAGCCATGAGCTTCCCTCAGCTCATCCTCTTCACTCTCCGATCAAAGATGGAGGCCAAGCAGAAGACAAAATTAAGTGTGCAAATTCTGATTCATTCTCACTAGGGTTGTGCTGATTACTTAAACAAGAAAAAAATCAAAGCTGGGATTACAGGCTTAGCAAGGGGAGTGCATATTTCAGCACATACTGGGCTCTTTGTCATTCTGTCACACTGGCAGAATGAGACTATTAATGCATTGTCCGAGGCAGACTGCATTATAAAGCCCAGTGGCTAAGTTAAATGAAAAAGTCCTCTAAGAAAAACAGCATGCAGCTTCCTACTGCTCTGTCTTTCTTGCAGAACTGTCTAGGTGAGGCAGGGGAGAAACAGTGGATGAAGTTGTAAGAGCTTTTCATAGAGGAGAAACTCATGATAGTCAATAAGGCTCCTGGGCAAAGCAGATTTCCAGTGTGTGCTCACCATCTTACAAATTCTCCTGACTTTCTGAAGTGCTGTGTGTCAATAGGTGACAAATATTCCCTCTTTGTGTGCAGGGAAGGAATTGCATGGTGGACTGTAAGTGCTTTCCCCACTTACCTATGCAGCACTACCAAAAGGGCCTGGAACATGAAGGGGCACAGACATCTGAACCATAACATTAAGATGAAAACAAAGTCACTATGTTTGAATAGAGCTAAACCACAGATTGTGCACCCCTCTGCACTGATATGAGTTATCTGGGGGAGAAGACTTGCCTAGTAATTACCTGGAATGCCAGTGACTAACAGGCTCAGGCATCCCTTGCAGGAGACATGAAAACCAGCAGTGGCCCCAGTGCAATTTGGGAAGTCCCATCTCTTAATATCTGTTATTAGTTCAGGTATCTTAGTTAAACTCCCTGCCAGTGGTGTGACACACACTATTTCTTGACTCCTAGGCATCCATTTCCACAGCACTAGCTGCAGTTCTCGCTCTCTGGTGCTAAGCTGGCTATCCAGAAACTTCTTCTTTGTGGAGATTGGCTGCTAACAACCTGCTCCTGAATTAGCATTATCTCCCTTCAGTTTTGGCCACCCCTGGGCAGGGTGATCCCTGAGGAAGTTTCCTGGATTTTGCAGCAGACCCAGAGCCACCACCCATCCCCTGAGCTCTGCAAGGATGAAGGATCCCTCCCTTTCAGTGCTAGCTATCCAGAGGCTGAAAGTGACAGCCCGCTTTTGGGGAATCAGTACTAATTACAGCTGATGACAGATGTCTCCACTCCACCGCGTTAGGATGTGGGTCCCCCGTGAGACCTGCTGTTGGTTTCTCAGAGTCAGAATTGAATGCTGAGGTGTTTCTGCCACTGCTCGCATGGCTTCAGTACCCCACTGCACCAGGCACCGGCAGGGCACAGGCAGCAGCACGCCAAGGTCTGGGCAGGCTGGGGGACCGCACGGTGTGGGCCAGACATGCCAGAGGGGTTTGGCAGCCTCAGGTGGGTGTGCTGAGCTCTACCTGCTTTGGGGTGTGTTGGAGGAGCCACTGTGCCCCTTTTGCACCCAGGGTTTCTGTTCTTGCCTCTGCAAGCCGCTCATGGTGTCACCTCAAACAAGCTTGTCTACCTGCCCTTGTCATGGTTCCAGCTGCCATCTACTGTGTTGTGCAAATGCCTAAAAATCCAAACAATGGATGAGAGCCCTTTATTCCAGACATTTCACAGAGGAGAAATGAATAGAGTATTTCAGGGAGAACTACTCTTTTAATGTGCAGAAATACTGGGTGGCTTAATGAACGTTTATAAAAGGCTTTGAGTGCCGGGGTGAGGAAGGGTGCTGTAGTGGCAGAAAGTGTTATTTTACCATTATGATCCTCATCTGTGTTTCTTCTCTTTCCAGGACTGAATGACTTGGGAATTTCTCTCTTCCACCCTCCCCACTCCCCCACCTCCCCACACACATCCACCCCTGCCCTATACCGTGTTTGTTCCCTTCTTGTGTTTCTCAGAGGTAACATCGCAAATGGGAAGATCTGCCCAGAACAAGATCTCCCCTTTCTGGGAGTCACTTCCATGGGTTTGCCATGCAAACAATGGTTCACACACAGGATATGGGTAACTCTTGAGAGACCAGTGCCTAAATCTCTGTGGTTATCCAATGCCAGCTGGCTGCTGGGGTTCCTGAGACACTTTTGGGGAGCCCATACAGCCCCAGCTGACAGCTGCCATGCAGCAGCTGTGGGCATCCCAGCAGCACCCCACTAATCTTCCTCCAGCTGGATGGGGTCTGGTGGGACCCAACAGCCCCATTTCACCAGCCCTGGGAAAAACCATGTTGCATTTTGGGCTGCTTTTATATCAGAGGTGGTGTTAAATATCGGTTGATCTGGCAACATGTCTTCCTACTGCTTCATTCTGAAGGAAAAAGAGGCTAAAATAAAAGGGCCTTTTCCTCTTTTATTTGTTGTGTTGCTAATTGCTATATTACAGCATTTTCCAAGACCAATTACAGACTGTTTGGGGAGATTAGAATACAAAACCTACCATGGTTTATTATACAGTGATGGCTCATGGAAAGAAAGTCGCTGAATTCAAGCCCTTACCTTTTTGTGTATTTATCCCAGTGCAGGTTTCACATATACATATACATATACATATACATATACATATACATATACATATACATATACATATACATATACATATACATATACATAATAGGAACTGCACAACAGTCAGCAATGTTTAAAACAGAATTCCTTCCCCACAAGGGGATGAATACAAGTCATTTGTCATATGTTTCCTCTAATTCATGGCTACAGAGAATTTTAGAATTGCTTGATGTAAATCTGTCTCATCTATTTGACAACTCTGATATTGAGTCATTCATTTTTATTCTGTGACTCAAAAAATTCTATATTACGGCTGGAGATGGGTAGCTAAAGTGCTAGTTTTGGACTATGGCTCGAATGTAACAATAGCTTTTGACCCTAGCTCCAGTCCCAAGGAAAGTGAATTTGGCAATCTCATTTTAATTCATAGTGAATAGCTGTTCACATAAAAAAATCAGCACCTACCATTTGTCATACTTGGCAGCTTCTGCTTAAGAATGGTCCAGAACTGCATTACCATGGAAACTAAATTACCTACTCCTACTCCTGGCTCAGAAGGTGATTTCAGCTGGTTGTGGAGGTTTCATATCGCTGACAGGAGGTGGGGGTAACCTGGGGGTAAGCTGAGGGAACTTGAACATATATGACCCATAGGTATGAGTATTGCCATCTTCTGCTCACGTGCTCTTGGGTTCAGGCCAAATGGTTTTCTTACACATCACAATTTATTTACTTACTTTTGTTATAACTTCCACAGCTCCAATCAGGACCAGAACTGTCCTGTGGTTAGTGCTTTACATATATATGTTTAGAGACAGTTTCTACCCTGAAGACCAGGCAACTTTGGAGCTTACATATATTCCCTTTCAACTAGAAAATTAAAACAAGGTGAGTTGCCTGAGAGTACACAGGAAAGTGATGGCAGTTCTAGAAAATGGATGCCCCTTTCTTTAGACTCAGCCCTGTGTTGCTTCCCCAAACCATTTTATCCTCCAGTATTACTCCTGATCTATGCTAGGTAAGCTGAGAATACAACATAGCTGGGTACTTTTTGTTTCCTGACATCTACCACAAGGCTGCTGATTCACGGAACAGTATTTTATTCAAGGCTGCTCTGTCTGGAATGAACAAACATAATAGATTAGAGATCAATGTTTACTGGACACAGTTTTTAAGGTTAATTACATACTGTATGTTGATTTTGTAATTGTAAGCAAAACCTCTGCTGTAACCACTCCATCCTTCAATAATGACTGAAACAAAAGATTGCTTCAAGCTGCTGAGCTGCATATACCACCCGTTTTCCTCCCAGATGCTGCTTCTTAGAGAGATGTGCACTAGTAGAAAGATTAGAAAACAGATTAACAGGCAAAAAAACAGACAAATACAGATACCTTTTAAAATCATAGAGTTAGAAATTCAGCACAGAAATGAAAGCCATTGTTAGTGTGGTGGCTGTGCAAGGATGTGTGAGCCATGAGCATCCCGTGGCAGTTCAGCTCTAAGGGCTGAGCTCTGATGTTGGGACTGTAGTGCAAACAGTGCAGATGGAAAGGATCAGGAGCAGCCCCTGCAGTTGGGCTGGCTTTGGTGTTAGATGTTAGCTCTACAAAGGCTACCAGATCATGCTAGAGGGCTAGTAAAATTGGTTAGAAGGCACACTGAAGTATGCACTGTTGAGGTCTCCTTCCCACACTCTGGAGAAGCCCCAGCCAAACTCATACGACGCCTCGTGCAAGGGCCACAAGCCTGAGGACTGCTGCTATGCAGAGATTGTCAGGGAAAAGTCCCTCCTCTCCTCCCCACATGCTCACATTGTACAGCAGGATCACACTAGCAGTGGCTGAAGACTTCTCCTGAGGGACCTCTGCACCTCCTGTCATGCCCTTCCCATGTCTTGACCCTGTCAGAGGTGGTACCCGAACCTCTTTCAAGCTGGGCTGGAGGAAATGTGTGTGGAAAGATGTGCTGTCTGGGCTGTTCTGTAAGGACCTGGATGGTCCAGTTTTGGTCCATTGTTGGTCTTTGACCTGGTGCTAGATTTGCACTGTGGGAAGAAAAGAGTCCTTCAGTTTCTGGCTGCAAGGTGGATGCTGCCAGGAGAAAGGAGAAGGTCAGGAGCACCCATTCCTGCAGGACACCCAGGTGCTTCCCACTCAATGGACCCCTGCCATGTTCTCCCTTTGTCCACAGACACGCAGACTTCGTCCCATCCCTCTGGGCACAACAGCAGCAGGAGCTGCCAGTGGTCACCAGATCTTTATCCCTCTGACACCTCCCTCTATGGGATGCCAGGGATAGACATCCTTCTTGCTTTGCCCTTGCCATAGCCCTGGAAGAATATTTGGGTCCCTTCTGCGCTGCCTCTGCTTTTTATATGCATCTTTCCCATTTAAGTGTCACAGATGACTGCACCAGCTGATTAGCCTATACATGGATGGAATACAAAAGAGCAGGTCCCCAAGTTGTAGGTAAGACCTTTTGTGAGATTGACTGGCTAAAAATGAAATGGAAATTGGCTCTGAGCTTTGAAAATCTGTCTCTTCCTCAGGCCATGGGAAAGCAGAGCAAGGGGTAGCACTTCATAATTAATTATGAATTCATAATTAATTTGAAGCCTGAATCAACAGTCTACTAGTAGGCTTCTACTTGTTCTGTCTTCACACAGCCTGACAGAGAGTTTGATCCTCACAAGCAGGTTCCAAAATTTCAAGGCCTTTTTCTATATAGTCTGCATTTTTTTCAGCCTATTAGTCTTGCATACAACTCTGGAGTTTGATGGTTTTTCTGTTTAAGGGACTAGAACAATACCTGTATTTTGGGTCTCTAGGCTGTACAAGTAAGCACAAAGTTACCCTCCCCGGGGTAGGAATGATTTGTTTATTAATGTAGGCTTATGTATTGTTTTGAAGGTTGGCTCTTACGATGGATAAACCGTGCGAAAATAGTTTGTGCTTCTGCAGCGTGTAATGTGATGTTCATCGTACACAGTCTCCTGACTGTGCAATAGATGCAACAAAGCTTCTCTCCCCATGGAGTTGTGCTGGGCTTGAGCAGATAGATGGGGTGGGATTTTGGAAAGCAGTTGAGGCTGACCATTCCCTACCATCCCACCCCGCCGAATCTGGTGCTTAAAATTCCTGCTGACTTCAAGGAGAGCAGAGCTTGGTCAGTGTTGGACACTTCTGCAAATCCCACCTGTAAAGCCTGCAGAGTTCATTATAGGGGCAAAATTTTATATAAAGCCCAGCAGGGACATACAGAAATTGTTAGCAGCTTATTAATGGCCTCCATAGTGGATGTGTGTATTGAATTTAATTGGGCTGCATCCCAGTAAGGTTCTGATATGCTTCTGATTAATTTTCTCTACAGTCTACCCTTTACTTCTCTTAGAAACTGGACAGACACCCCACGTTTGCACTTGCATAAAAGACTGGCAGTGAAATAAAGCATGCAGGTAATTATTTATTATGCCCCGAGGAAGAGCAGTGAGTGAAGCAGGTTCTTAATGTAGTTGGATGCTAACACTTTGGTATCAATTCCTCTTGATGTTGTCCTAAAATAAAGTGGCATTAAACATGATACTGTTCAATTTTGTGGGTACAAGCATGATTAAGTTTCTTTGTATAAGGTCTGGTTAGTAGTGTGAAAACATAAAGTAAGCACTGAGCACAGTGACACACTTGAAGGGGCAGGTTATATTCATTCTGTGTTGTGTCAAGGGCATGCTGCTCGCTAACTGCAATTAGACAGTGTATCTGGAGGTCTGAGCCCAAATAGCAAAGATGTCTTTGCAGAGTATGAAAGGACTATTGTGTTAGTCCTTAGGTCTCGAAGGGTATGGAGATGATTCCGTCTCCTGCCTGTTATTACTCGTACTTGGTTACTTTTATGTAAATCCAGTGATGAGGAGAGCTGACAAGACAGTGACATAAAGAAATTTCACCTTTTTCACCAAAACAGAGCTTTTATTGTCGAGTAATACAGCCTTAGTCCTCTGCAAAGGAAAGAAAGAGATGCTGTGGAAAATCCCATAATTAGCAGCTTAAGGTATAAACCATATAGAGGGCTGTGTTCTACCATAAACCCCCTAATTAGCTTTGTAGGGTCTGTTTAAAAGCAAACAGACACGCATCCTTATCACTAAATAATTATTTGCAAATAAACTCTTTCTCAACACATCTTAGGAAAACACAAGATTATTAGTTGGCAGAGTTGAGCCAGCTGAGTAACTGAAAAAGCATGAAAAGAGCTACAGAAGTTCTTTTCAGAATCCCTCTCTCTTTGGCTTTATTTCTCTAAAGCTTGATTTATCAAGAGGAGAATACAGTATTTGGTTTCCCCAGAAGTAAGCTCTTTTCATGTTTTGTCTTTGAAATGAAAATCATCTTTTGGAACAAATATCTGCTCTATCAGATAACTGCATGCTTGTCATCCCTAACAGTGTGCTGGCAGGAAGGCTGGGTGAGGATTTTTTCTGCAGTACATTGAGTACACAGCGCTGGCACTAGATCAAGAATCAATTCCTCTGATATCGAAATATTGACTTTGCATGGCCAGTCTGATTTAAATGCTTATCATTCTTGACTTTGTAGGCTACATACAGACTGCAAACATTTTTCATGTGGGCCTGGGAATAAACATCTTTACAGCCGCCTGGCCATTTCTAGCAGAATAACAAAGGGGCTGTGTGCGCGTATGGGAGCCTGCGAATGTAAGCGAGATTGCTGGCAGATTAACGCAACTGCCACATCTGCATAGGGCCCGTTCACAAGAAGTTGGGAAGGATATTTTTAATGCTCAGGATTACCTAGTGCTGCCCCTCCGAGCGTAAGCATGGGTTTCACTGCTCGGTCTGGATGGGTGTTGACCAGGAAGCTGAATAAAAGGAGAGCACAAACAAACCCTGACACGACTACTAAAACACTTTAAGATCTTTGTAATATGAAATAATAATAATACTACTAATAAAAAAGTAAAGATAATTTCCCATAGGCAATCAGAACACCTATTAAGTTAGCAACGACGTTTAATTGGCATTATCGTATGCTTCAGTGAGGAAGACAATGGATCTTGCGGGTGTGCAAGTGGAACACATTTGCATTTCATAGATGATTAAAATAGATTTGATGCATTTGTCTGAAGCCTGGCAAGGCTGTGTGAAGAGGGCACATCTGCCGTGTTCAATGTGCCCCACGTTTCCTTGGACTAATGGAGTGCACTGAGTCACCATGAGATGGGCTTTCTCCTCTGAAAGTCCCATGGCACCTTCTGCTGCTTGGACGGCTTCTTTGTTAGCCCTGGAGACCTCTTCTTATAAAGAATTGATGTAAAGTGGAGCAAGATGGGAAGGATTCGAGGCAGTGAACTTGTCTTTATATGGTTATGTGAGAGCCCTTGGGCTTTCTGCTGCTTCAAGGTAGAATTTATAAGGTGAGATGAAAGGTAATTTAAGTCATTAATTTGTGTTAAGGGCTGGCAGAACAACAACGGTGCATTTAATCTCGCTGTGGAAAAAATCAGTGATTTGCAGAGTAGGTGTCAGAATTAGGGGTCTGTTTTCCTCATCCACAGAGCTTAAAAAGGGCATCTTCAAAATGGAGATCTTTATTTACTAGAAACATAAAGTTGAGTTAATTGACTTAAAAAAAAACAAAACCCAAACATCTGAGAGCTTTAAATATAATATAGAAACCAATTAATTAATCGTACTAAAATGTTTTCCTTGTGCTTTTCATTACTTTTCCATCTAAATTCAACATTACAAATATGCTCCCAGCAACACTTCAGCTGAGATTTGTCACCTGCCACCCCTGCCTGGGGCTAAGGTGAAGGGCATGGGCTACTCTGAGCTTTGCACCAGGGTGAAGCCCTCACCACCTGCAAGCCCACCTTTCCCTCCCCAACCCAACGATAGCTTGGGAGTTTTCTTTTTGGCAGGGCTGTGCTTTTTTCCCAGCCAGCGTGACCGTCTCGTGGCTGATGAGTAACTCACAGTGCTCTTGTCCTTCTCTATAACTTCCCCCGCTGACCCTGGTGTGTCTCCTGGACCCTTACCAGAGTCCTTGTCTATGGATTTCTGCTCTTTATTGTTTTCTCCACTCTGAGATGCCCTCTATTTTTGCTGCCTTTGTGTTCTCTCTGCTCTTGCTACATGTTGTGCTCTGCTGTCCCTTACTCTCACAGCATTGTTCTCTTTCATGTGCCAAAATGACTGTTCCTCCCTCTTTGAGAAATGTCTCTTAAAACTACACTGCTGTTACATCAAAGAGTGAAATAAAGGTGAGCTGGCTTGACTGGAAAATATGTTTCCTCATCTGATGAAAGCGGCATGTCCTGGGCACTAATGTTTTGGAATAGCTGGATGCTTTCAACAGTAGTGATGATGGCTTTCTAAAGGAGCACATTTTTTGGGTGGCTCCTGTGCTGCCACATCCAGTGGTCCATGGGTAATTGTGGGCATGTCTCTGTCCCCCAGCCTCATGGTGGGCTGTTGGGGTTCCTCTTCCTGACTTTTGGTCCTGTTCTATGCTACAGTGCCCTTGCCATCACTATGGCTCTGTACCAGCGCTGGCACTGCACATTATTTGCCTTGTACCATTTCTATTGCTCAGTTCGCCTAGGAGCAGCCCTAGCACTGCCCAACTTGGAGGAAGTGGAGAAAACGGACCTTCTGCTATTAGGAGAGCTCAGATACCACCAACACCTGGTGCTTTTTGTAGGGATCTTTCCACAGTCCCTGTTCCCTGAACTCCCCCTGACCACATCCATGCCTTGTTGGTCTGGACTCCTCCTGCATGATCCAGGGGTTGGGTGGTGGCCACATGAAGAGGGGAGTTCACAGGTGCTGGAGTTTTGTTTGAAAAATGTGTTTGGAAAGAAAACAGAAAATTACTGGTGAGGTATGTAACATTATTAATATAATAATTAAAGTTTGCCTGTTGTGAATCTGATTTTAATCATGTACATGTTCCATTTTTTCCCTTTTACTTAAATAAAGTATTCCCTTAGAGAAAGAGTGTTTACAAAAATTTCTCACCATTTATTGCCAAAGCTTTTCCCTTCAGCTTTGTTGCTACTTAATCTTAGCCCCTGGAGGAAAGCTGCACATATTAACCTGTCAGAGCAATGTTAAAATTCTGTGACACTTAGGAATATATTCAGAAAGTCCATAAAACCATCATAATAGCTCTGTTTTTCCTCTTCATCTGGTCATGCACTTTAACAGCATTTCTCCATATACTGTACCTCTGACCCTATTGCTTGTTTAATGTGGTCTTCCAGTTGGAAATGGCTTTTTGGAGGTTTTTGGATCACCGGCCAGAGAAATGTGTGCCTTTGCTTGTATTTGTCGCTGGTGTGTGGTCTCCAAGACTTTGAGGTGCAGATAAGAGAGCCACAGTTCAAGGCCTCCTTTGAGTAGTTCTCTTGTCTGTAAGGAAAGCATCAGAATAAAAACTAGAATTGAGTCCTGGATGCCAGCTGATGTAGTAGAGTGGACTGTTATCTCCATAGAAAAATTAACAAGCTGCTTGACCTGTGTCTCCTTATGTACAACTCCCTTTTATAACTTACTGGTGGTTATTTGCTGTGAATCCCCTAATGGACTGGGGCATTTTATTAACTGATCAAGAAGGTCTGTTTTCTCAGGTGCCATTGGCCATCCTTTCTGAGGATGGAGAGAGAGGAAAGTAAAAGTCAGGGGTTGGATAGTGAAGAATTATGATTAGTGTCATTTGCTTTGGAATAATATTTTTGCTTATAGGCTTCAGCTTGTTGAGTAGAGATTTGGGTGTCCAGCTTTAGACGTGCAGTGTCAGAGTCCGGGAAACAAACATTTCAGGCAGACGCCCTGGATTCTGCAGTCGTGAGCAGTCCCCACGTAATACAAATTGCTGTTTCCGCATGACAACACTGACATCAACCTGCGGGGGAAATAGGGCTTTTAGCTTCAGTAGTGTTTATCAGTGATAAACTCCTGGAATATGCTGTATCAGTTCATATAAATATATAGCGGTGTTTAGGCCCCTCTGTGAAACAGCACTCCTGGAATATAAAAATCGTAATTAATACACAGGTCACGAGTTTGTAGATTTCCTTCTTATTCAGATAAGGAAAAGTGTTCCTTGTTTGCAAATCAGTAAGCATGTACATGCTAAAAAATTGTTTACCGTGTTTCAGAAACACAAACATAAGGCTAAATTAAGCTTGATCAGCCAAGTTTGACTGTATCCTCTTTAATGCAGCATGGTTGGCAACTCCAGTTGTGAAGCTTGCAAGCGGTAGAAAAAGCATAATTTTCATACACCTTTGGAAGAGAGGATCCTTTCCTGGTGCCTGAGAAGTTTCTTCCACAAGCTCAGAAAAAAATATGTTCATATGCAACAGAAAGATCTTTATTTGAAGGCAAAAATAGCACCTCTCTGTCATGTGCTCTAATTAACTTGCTGTGATGTCGCTCTGGTGATGGACACAGAAATAGACATTTGCTTTCCTAAATCCTGAAGTAGAAAATGAGGCATGAGTCAGGAGGATACAAGAGGGCAGAACTCATTTTCTTTTAATTACTTTTATTCAGGTTATATCATCCAGCAGCTGTTCAAGTTTCATTTTGAGAAGTTGAATCCTCCTGAAATCCCAGCATGTCATTTTTGATGGGATTTACTCTCTTCTCCTTTATACATATATAGGGTTTTTTATCTCAGTGCTGATAGGGAAAGACACAGTGAACAGGGTTCCTGTCTGCTGTTGAAGGATATAATTGACCACCGATTCTCAGTAAAATAGAGGAGGAACTGCTCTGTAAAAAATGTGGCCAAATACTGAGAGTTCTCATTGCTAAGCAAATAGTCGGGGAAGTGTTTAGCCTTTTCTCGAGTTGGCATACATGTGTATGAAAGCCTCTTTGGGGAAGATCAGTGTGATCCGTAGGTGAGCGGCAAGCTTTGGATGGGCGTGCAGGCTCATCACAACCTGTGTTTGGCAGCTGAGTTTCAGGCAGCTTTGCTGGCTGCTACTCTAGATGGGGCTGGCAAAATTAAAGCTGCAAGCAGATGAACGTCACTCCCCAGTGGCTATGTCTACTTTCAAGCCTGCAAGGTGGGTTTGGCTGATGGCTGAGGATGGTCCTCTAGAGGTACATTCCTGCTTAGAACTTGCCAGCCCTCTGACCACAGCCATGGCAACTTAGGTGCTGAGTTGAGCCCTCCATCCCTGTGCCTCAGCTCTTCTCCTCTGACATGAGAATAATATGACTCCGTTTTCTAGCATCATATGAATATAAAAACATGTCTTCTGCACCATCACATGCATTCTGTGCCAAACCCAAGCGCACAGATGTTAATGCTGCTGAAGGCAGTCAGTGCTGCTGAGATCCAGCAAACACTCATCCTCTTCTAGAGGAGGCAATGAATGGACGTGCTGGGGACCCCATGGACTTGCCACTTAAAATATTTCCAGTCATTTTTCATCCTTTTTGAGAAAGAGTAGGACATTTGGGACAAACTTTTCTTTGAAAATTCTTATTTCTCTCTTCACCTTTTGTTGGGGCCCTGGCTGATTCTAGTGATGGACAGAGGGGTGGACCTTCTATATGTGTCAGTGACCTTATTTGTGACTGTGAAGTCTGTAAACAGAGTCTCCCGTGGGAGAGCACCTCTGTGCTTTTTCTTTTGCAGATAGTTCTGTCTCATGCCCTATCTGAGCACAGACTTGGCACCAAGTAATTGCTTGGAGCGACTCCTATCTACTTCACTTCAGAAGAAATACAAAGTGCCTGAGACAGCATGACAAAGGCTACTTAGAAAAACCTAGAAGTATAGGTTGGTTAAAAATAAAAAAAAGTAAGAAAGCTGAAAATAAGAATGCCTGGTTTTTAAATAATTTCTATTTTGAAGTTATTTAAAAGTCTGTAAGGCCTCTGAAGCCTATTTTCTATGTTAGTTTAAGATGCCTTGACAACATAAATCAATATTTCCATATTAAAACATAGGAAATGAATTGTGTATAAAATAGAACTGTCCAGATGAATTTGACAACAGTTCCTATAAGCATTATTTATTTTTTTATTGTTTTATTTTTTTACAGATGTGGATGGTGACTGAGACATTAATGTAAACTTGTATCCAGACAGCTTTAAAACATGTATTATTGGCCTGGTTCAAAGTAATGATGTAGTTTAGTTATAAAATAGCTTTTGTTACAAACAAATTTACAAGCTTAAAATATACATCAGACTACTGAATAGGTAAGAACCGTTTTCATCTGTACCTGAAACACTCTTACATGGAGTAGCTGATTCATATCGGATCCAGAACACATATAAAACTCTTGCAAATATATTTAGGGAAGGAAGTGAAGGCTGTTTTAAATTTATGGGGAGCTGGAATTAGGAAGTGCCTACAACAGCGGAACTTATGCAAATTCCTCTGAATAGAGAACATCCTAGCCATAGGATTTAGAGACTGACCAGGGGTTTGGTTTAATTTTCT
Source organism: Heliornis fulica (assembly GCA_013399135.1). Lineage (NCBI taxonomy): Eukaryota > Metazoa > Chordata > Aves > Gruiformes > Heliornithidae > Heliornis > Heliornis fulica. Next base: position 181,699 of record VXBZ01011364.1, on the reverse strand, counting down.
ACTTCCAAAGGAACCCTTTTTCCCACCATCACACGAGTAGCATGTTGTGCCTCTTGTTTCCTGACTTAAGTAGCATTGTTGTCAATCAGCATTGCCAGATTACGTAGCACAGGTGTGTGTCTTGAAGGTCCTGCACGACCTTGGGCCCATCCATGATCAGCTTCGTAGTTACTGGTATCAGCCCCTCTGAGCCAAATATAATGCCTCCATACTGCATGTAAATCCTGAGGCCCACTCTGGTTTAAGGCTACCTTCCTTTTTATTAATATTATTCTTTGTTTAAGCTTTTTTTCCTCTCCCGGCACCCCCTCAAGCTCTGTTCATTTAAGCTTCTCCCAAATGGATGCAAATGGCACTTACTAGAAAGCCAGAAGATCACTTCTGGATAAAAGCTATCCCCAGCATGTTTTAATGTTCAAATTAGAGTACCTTCCCCAGCACTAAAATGGGGTTTCTAATGGAAATGCTGACATCCTCACCAGACTCCATGTGCCTGTTGCTCTTTTGTCCTGCAAGTTATTAAAACCTAGCCTGGTTGCCTAAGAGACAGGGTAGCTACTTAGCAGATATTTAGCCATCAGTAAAAATTAATGTCCTACAATGTATTTATTGGAAAAATACACTTAATTAAGTGCTGAAGTTATACAAGCCACCCACCAACTACAAGTGTGTTCTGGCAACAAAAGTATTGTTGTTACCGTGGTTCTGCTCCACGATGTTTTCTTAAGTAAATGCATTTTTCAGCCTAACAGTTCTGGCTACAGCATATTGATAAGATAACTCTGTGCTGAAGGGAACCACAGTATTTTTAGTCTCCATTTTCAGCTACCAGTAGTTCATTAGTGACACTGTTGTGAGAGTGTTGATTCATTAAGAGTCTTTTCATTAACAGTCTGACATTCATATGTAGGAGAAAAAGCCAGGAAAAGTAACAAGGTACTCGGCTTTTTCTGCTGTTCTCTGGTACTTTTATCTTTTGTAACGTCAACAGATGAGCTGGGAGCTTTCAAGGCTGTGGGTTTTAAGCTGAACCCAAATGAGTGCAATTTTTTTTTTTAAATTTGCACACTTAATGTGATTTGAGGGGCTTTTTTATTATTTTTCACATGCAAGAGGTCTAGTAGATGGCAACCACATAGGAAAATCAGATGTGAAAGTTCTGTTCTTAAATTGCTTTTAATTGAAGCCTTAAAGGCTAACATGGAAACACAGGGGAAAATATGACTTTTGCTTTGTTATTTAAATAGGCTTTTGGCCATATCCCTAAACTTTATATGGCTTTGGATAGATTAGTAGCTCTCTGCTAAGCTATCAAATATGTCATGCTCGTGTAAAGTCCCAGCAAATATATAAATATGAATTTTTCATTGTTTATAATTGCCATTTAATTGTAGGACCAAATTCCATAGCTTAACATTTATATAGCGCTTGATACTTTAAGCATCGCACAAATATTAACTAATTAATAAAAACATCTGAGCAGCCCTTCTGAGACTGTCAGATTCCAAAGAACTACAATTCTCTTCTTAAAAAAAATGGGGACTGTTCAAGTAAACACTCTGTGAGCCTTTAGATGGCAAATTCAAAATGACAGTGGGACACCATTTCATGCCTGAAATCTGAGCACAAAGCCTTTATTTTTCCAAGATGTTTTTTTTCCCAATCTTGTAAATAAACACTAGGTAATGACTTCGCTTAGGAAGCAGAGGGGAAGCAGGCCAGAGATGAGCTTGACATTGGCACTTACTTTGTTTTCAGCTGCGTATAGTATTTCATTGGAATATAGTATTACATGGACTTATGTATTCATTCAATCATGAAATTTAACAGGACTTTTCAGTTCTGTCATCAAAAAAAGCAACAAGAGCAGCAAAGCAAACTGTATGTATTTGACCTCTGGTCTCCTTGCTGAGAATTCATCAAACAAAATTATGGCCTTTAAGTCCTTTATGAGTTATTTTAGCTTTGAAAGGTCTGATTTAATGATGTAAAACTATGTGAATACCTCTGGCTTGCAAACAAATCTGAAAAAAACCCTCAAACACAAACCCCAAATATATTGTTTGATAACTTTAAGCCACACGGATCCTACAGTTTTCCTAATCTCTGGGCTTTGCTTTCCACTATGATCTTTCTTTTCTGGTCCTCTCTGTCTCAGTCAAAGTGATGACATTTCATAACACACGTGGCCACCGAGCTGTTATTGCTGTATAATTTTATATTCAGCATTGTGTCTGTAGGACAATCAGGACGAAGCAAAGCTCTGCAGCAGGCATATTACAATTTAAGATGGACACGGAATAGTAAAAGATTAAATGTGAGCAAAGGGCAAAAGGCAGCTTGAGAAGAAGGGGATGTAACTGGGTTTTTCTTTTGAAAGTTTTCTCCTTGGATTTTTTTTTTTTTTTAGAAATAAATATGTTTATTGTTTAAAATAGAAATGATAACAGCTAGCAATTTCTTATTTTTGGTTTGTTTATTTCTTTCCTTCTTTTCTCCCCTGTCCTCTGGGGCAATGTGGAGACAATATATTTTTAATTGCAGTTTGCCATTTTGAGAAGTGAGCCATCCTTTTATGCATACTTTTCAAAGAAAAAAAAAGAACATGGAACATATTTTGACCGATTTTTCTATTTTCTAAAAATTTTCTAAGCATGCTTTCCATTTTGGGAGCAATGTCAGATATGATTACAAGACCACAATCATGGCACAGTAGCTGCAATATCACCTTAAGTCCATTTTACTTGGTGAGTAGTGTTAAGGATGAACGCTTTAGTAGCAGGCAGCGTCAGAAAGTTAATCTGAGAAGTAAATTGTAAAAAGGGGTTTGAGGAAATGAAAATGACACTGACATAAGCAGCATGAGTCTCAGAATCAATCCAACAGTTTGATCTGTTGCTGTGGTGTCAGGATGTCTAATTAAAAAGATATATATATGAAATACATTTTGAAAATGGTGAAAAAATATTAAAGTTAATATAGATGTGATTTCAAGAGAGATGTGCCATTTATTTTGTTTGACAGCCAGGGACAACTGAATGAGAAGGAAAGCAGGAGTTTATGACTGCAGCATATGCAAGACCCAAGTAGGATTTTGACTCTAAAGCAGCTCTGCAATTTCTGATCGCAGTTCCCCCTTCATATTGCTCAACTCACTATATCAATATTTATACATTTTGGATAACGAGCCAATATCGTACAACTCAATCTACTTTTTTGGTGCATGTTCTCTTTCCAGGGAACTGTGCTCAAGCTTGTCGGTTCTATGAGTACCACCTCAAGCAGAAACTCTGGGCCCCCTTATTACAAGCTTTGGCTGTTTTAACAGTCCTCTTTGCATGGCAAAGACAACAGTTTAATATTACGAAAATGAATGAAGATTAAAAAAAAAGCCCAACAAAACTGTTCAAATGAGACACCCTAGATAGAAGTATCTGGAGCAGAAGCAAAATTAATAATCATTAAATGTGAATTTACAAGGTCTGTTCACATTAACAAATTAAAATACTCTTAAAGGAGATCAGTGGGTCTTATCAGACCGGACGACAACTCTGGATCAGAAAAACAAATTATTAAAAAGAATTTAAAAGTAGAGGAATTTAGGATCAGCCGTGTATGAGCAAACTTGTGTTGCTCTACTTTTTACAGAATCCCTGTAAATAATTCTTTAAAAAAAAGAAAAAGTAAAAACAGGGGATACTGAAATAATGAAGTATATGCCATCCAATCCACAGAGAAAACTGGTTTTTAACCTAGTCAATCATTACGTGACTGTGCCCTAAATCTGCCCTAAGTTTTAAAATATTCGATAAACACCTAATTAATGCATTAACAAAAATATGCATTTAACCAAGCCCCTGGTTTTCTCTGTAGGGCCTGAGCAAAATGTGGGCACATCAGCAGCCTTGCATTGGAAGAGGAGGAAAGCATAGGTTCCCCACTCACTGTTTTGCACCTTCGACATCTCATGTTTTTCAAATGGGGTTTCTTAAGCCCCCTTGGGAAGGATTTCATGCGTTATTGAGGCAGACTGAGTAATCTGTCCTTTACTAGCCTGACTAGAGTTTTATCAGAAAGCCGGGAAGTTCTGGGCCTGATTCTCAGCTGGCGGGAGTCAGCGCCTACCCCATAGCTGGGGTTGGTCTAGTTTATCTCAACTTTTGGGGATCATTTGATGCAATTTCTTGGATGGTGTTTTAAGTTCTATTACTTGTATTTTTTCCCTAGTTCATTTGTTTTGATGTAGTTGATTTTATTTTCTTTTTCAAGTGTTTTTCTTTTGTTCTAAAATCCAGTTATTTTTTCTAGTAAAGGAAGATCCCTATACTCTCCACAGTGGTATTTTAAAATGACATCATTCTTTCAGATGGAAAGTATGCTAATGATTTTTATTTCTTTTGGTTTACCTATATCTTTTGATAGCTGCAGCTCTGAAGATTTTAATATATTTTAGAACATATTTTTAATAAAAATACTTTACACTCTCCCAGTCTCCTGTTCAAGGAAACTCTCAATTTCCATTTTAAAAATAATTTTCCACTAGAAAGCACTGTAAGCCTTCAGCACATGGCATGAGTCAGTATCTAAGCGGTGCAGTGGAACCTCTTGGGACAGGACAACATGGTGAAGGGATGCAGCTGCTGGAGGACAGTGCTGTGGGACCATGCCACTGGAAGATGTGAGCTTTCAGGTGTACTACAAAAGAAAAATTAAGCAAACTTTTTGCCCAGTAATCTGCTGGCTGTAAGAGCAGTGCTGCACATGGAGCAGCTGTTGAAACAGCAGGTGGGGATGCAGCTGAAGGCAGCAGTAAAGTTTGAGACAGTTTGGAATACAGGGAGATGCCTTAACCAACTGATGCAAATATTGGTTCTGCAGAAAATATGATGAGGTCAGTAAGGGTATTTTCCAGATGAAGAAATTATTAGAGCTGGAGTGAGCAGCGTTGTGCTATGAATGTTACCATTACAACAAGCAGCTAGGACTTCACACAGTGCCCAGTGATGAAGTGCTTCTCCTCTTTTTGCAGGAGGAGATACTAGGTTGGAGTGATCTCATAAAAGCCATCTTCCAGGCCAGTGGGAATACCAGGGGTACGGCTCTCCAAAAGCATTCCATAGCCACAAGATCCCACTCCTTCAAGGAAGGCTGGGCATGGCCTGAGGCTGAGTGTTGGCATCGGCGTTGGGGTAGAGCACCAAGGAGCCTTGAGTATGGTTTTTGATTTAGCCTACCTAGGAGTCTTAATCAGTTGGCCAAGAAGGAGACTGAGATGAAGAGCACTCAGTCCTGTCAGCTAACAGCGATATCACATGCTGTCTGAATGGCACCATGTCTCCACTCACCTGAAGCTTTCCCAGACATCTGCATTCAGATATTGCTACATATTTTAAATTTAAGGAATCAAGTGGCAGGAAATGGAAGGGCTAAAAGGGAAAGACCAGAGTAAAGTTGACAACATTTTGCATATGGCCCAAGAGCAAAGACGATATGGAAAGAGAGACCCTGGAAAGGGGAGGCAAAGGGTGATTAGATAGCCTCATATATTTTTTCACCAGCATTTAATTTCCTTAGGACTATACTCTGATTTTTATGACAGTGACAGATAATGAAGGAGTCAAAAGATAATAAGCTTGGTATTCATAGAAGATCCCGAGAAGTGGAATGTTACAGGTCTGTTTGGAAAGCTGAAATTCTCTGGTGATAGGAGATGTATGGGTTGGCTGGATGCCCCATGAGATTTGCCTCACTCAATCTAAAATTAATTCCCCTTCATAATTAAAATACATTTTATATTTTTAGGAGCAGCTCGTTAAGTGGGCTTTCCCCCCCCACCATCTCCTCCTTTTTTACTGTGTAGCAGAAAAAGGCCACTTTAATTGCTAGTTTGCTTGATTTAGGATGAAAAAGCCCCCAGGATGTTCAAGTCTGCCTGTCTTAGCTACTCATTTGATCTTGTACCCATTGTGTAAGCTATAATGTATTTATCCCTGCAATAGATCTTTAAGGCAGTGAACTGCCTGTATTAATTTACAGATAAAGAGCAGCAGCAAAGTCAGACAATGCAGGTTTCCCAAAATCCCAAGGGAAGTAGACAATGGACCAAGATTGTGAACCACAGCCTCTCAGCCTTGGACTGTTCTTTCTGCACAGATGGCTGGGCCAACACCTGTATTGGAACGTGTGTAGGTGCCGTGTGGAGTCCTGCAAATGAAGTTCTGCTCTGAGGATCCTCATGGCACCATGGGCCAAACAGAGTTTGCAAAAACATGGTGTACTGGGTTTTGCCTGGTCCTCCCATACTGACTGATGAAGCTCCCTCTGTTTTCAGTTCAGATGGTCAGGCAAGTGCTGCAGCATGCTGGAAAAACCCTAAAGTGAATCAATTTGTCATCTCATTTTATTTTCTTAGATTTACTCTGGGGTAAACCCAAACCAGTTCCTTCCCAGTTGTCATTTTGGCTGTTTAACAGAGAGTATCTTGGTTCTGACCCCAGCCTACGAGCCAGCTTCTGTTTCTGTTAAAAGCAGTGGGAAACCAGCATCAGGAATGACAATAACAGCAACATCTGACCCTAATTTAACATAGTTGCAAACTGGAAGATGGAAATTCTGTAATATATGTTGGCAGATTTCCTGGTGCTCCCAGACACTGGATCACTGCAATTCATCCAAATTCCAGTTTACCCCATAGGAATACAATGAGTCAATTAACCCTTTAAATAAATCAGCTACTTCCAGAGCAATTACACAGCATCTGTTTCTGTATTTTATCAGTTACATAATAAAAATCTTCCTCTTGTCTTTTTGTTTCCTACTGCATTCTGTGCTGTCAATAAATATCACTGGTTCCTGCCAAGTCACAGCTACAGAGACCTACTGCAGAAAATGGAACCAGAAAGATCTGGAGACACACACAGGGAGAAATCCTCTTTAATGCTTTGCTTCAAATTGAATGCCTGCAGTGCTACATGGCAAAATTAAAGCTAAAATCCACACCTCATTAACAATGAATCCTGATGAGTAAGTTAAGTAGAAGAAACATCAATAATTTATGGTGATGAACTCAGCATTTTCTCCCTCCTTTTTCTCTTTTTGTGTTGCATCTGTCTTTGGAAGTCTCTAGTATGTTACAAATGAAGTGCCAGAGATGAACTAGAAAGAAAAAAGCTAGGAGCTTTTCCAGGGAGACAGAAAATATAGAGCCTCCACAATTGCAAACATGCATGCTTAGGACAGTTAAGAATTTTTAATCGCACGGTATTTTATCTTCTCAGAACTTCCCAAGTCGTAAAATATATCCCCAGGAAGAGAAATGACAGCAGGTGAAAAGCAAAGAGAACCAGAAAACAAAATTCCTATCAGAAAGCCTGCCATGCATAGTACACTTCAGAATTACCTGTTCCGTAGTCGTGACTATGATCAGTTGTGCTCAAAGGCGGCTATTGATTTAATGGTGGGTGAAATGTCTTAAAGATATCTTGGTTGAAATAGAACTGAAGGAATGAACCAAATGTTTGGATTTCAAACTTTAGATGAGCTTGTGTTGTTTTTAGCAGACTCCTTTGGAATATAGCCACATTTTGTGTTGGTGTTTGTCACTGTCATATTTCTTCAGTTGCCTAGCATGGCTTTACCTCAGAGCTTTATCCTACAGTAGTTCGCAGATCAGATATCCCATGTGTAACAGTAGGAGGGACTTTTTTTAGAAAGCCTACTATATGTTGATGATGTCTTTTATCCAGCTCTATTTGTGTTACCTCCCTTTTTGCATAAGCACTTGGCAAATATAATTTCTGCTGGTGAAGGAAATTGAGGATGGAGCCAGGTGTTCCTTTGCAGAAAAGGTCTTTCTTTAAAAAGACTATAAAAATTCTGCTACCTGGAATGCACTGAAGAAAACCCACCCAAACACTAATACCATGAAGCTTTAAATGAAGCAAATGACTTTGTTCTAAGTCCACAAACACTTTCCATGATACTACACCTATTTTTTTATTCAGAGTCACAGTACAGGGAGCTTCCCTAATGTTCATCTCTCCTTTGCCTCCCTTTGAGGCGCATAAAACCGTGATTAAACCAAACCTCAGTTTGTCTTCTTGTCAGTGTAATTTTCAGGTGAGGTTTTCTTTGTTTCAGCAGTCACTAAGAAGGAATGTCGAGGCTGGTGATAGACTCAGGGTTGGTGACAATGGTGAGTGTGTGGTAGGTAGTGGAGAAAGTTATGGTGTGACATAAGCCTTGTAGTTCTGATGAAGCCATGTTTTTCAAGTACTCAGTGAAATCAGGAACTCTTATTTCCGTGTTCATGGAGAAGGTTCACACCTCACTTGAGTAACAGGATTAAGCTACCACAGATGGAATACTATTTTGTGAAAAGCAATTTCCTACTGGAGTCTGGGTGTTCCTGCCCTGTATTGGTTTACATGTGAGTTTGCTCTGGGAAAAAGTGATTACTTGGTTTCACAAGTCTGGTTTCAATGAGGGAAGAAGGTGCAGTCTATGGTCATGCACCTCCTAGGGTGTGTGTTTTTGAGAACCATGCTGATGGCCATGGATATGTGTTGTCACATCCTGCACTTATTCTTCAGGCATGGTCCGGTTCCTAGTTTGTACAGGTTTAGAACTGAGATGACTAAAAAAGTGGGAATGCTGCTAGGAGAGGGATTTTGAGAAATTTTCTTTAAAATAGAGTTGTCTTACAGTTAATTATCCATATAGGTCTTAGGTTAGGAAGATAAATAAGCTTTCTGGAGTAGTGTTCTGGCAAAGTTCAAAGTCCTTTTGACTTCATTAAGGTGGACATTTGAGTGTCCTCTTTGGAAAAGGATTTATCATGTGTGTGCTGATGTCATAGTAGGTTTAGTGCTCAATATTTTTTAACATAAAGCATTTTGTAGGCTACACCTCAGGATGATCATAGGAAGATTTAGGGGTTTAGAGACAGTTCTATGAAGTGTGCTACTTCATTAAAACCTTTTTCCAGTTAAATCATGTGGAAAAGCTGAAATTCTGGTTAGTTATGTTCTCTGGGTGTGCTGAAAGGTTATGATGCAACCTTGGGTAGGGCTACTGGGATATGAACTGGCGACATCCCACTTTGGCAAAGATGACATTAACGTGGAGGTGAGTTAACTAAAATATCACATAGGCTTGTCTACACAACTATTACAGTAGGCAAAATAGTACTTCATAAAACTGGATAGGTTGACTTGAGTTGTATGGCAGGGTCTGAAAATACACTTTTGTTGTATTATAAAGAAAAGCCTAAGCCATTTGCGGTCAACTTAGGCATCTAATGATCAGACTGCAGACTAAAGGTCTAAATGTTTATGAAAATTATTCAGATTAAAAAAAAATGAAAATATCCTGTTCCTTATGAGTGATTTTTTAAAATTTGTTTAGCATTCTGTACCAAGGATAGGAGCTTGCATACAATTAATTGGCATCTATTGACCACAAAGAGTTTAGTGAAAACCCAGTGGGTCAATTGCAGCCCAGATGTAAAGGAAGAGGACAGAGGTGAGTGGTTGCTTCAGTTGATGTGGAAGCATGTAGCCTAACTGGTGCGTAGCAAAGGAATTGAAGGCCTGGGTAAATCCACAGTCACTGTACCATAACTAATACTCTTGGAGGAATGAGCTTGTTACCAAACACACCAAAAGCTCAATTTCATACCAAAAGGTAAGGAAACATATTGGCTGTATTTTCAATGCCCAGTTGGAATGACAGTAACAGTTATTTCTCAGGGACTGTTTTACAGAGAATTTGAAGATGTATGGTATGTGTATCATATAATTGGCATCTATATTGCCTCAGGACTGAACTGAGGTAATCAAAGACTGCAGCTAGATAAACTTCCCCTCTTTTTGTAAGGGGAAGTTTTCTTTTGGTGATGGTAGCCTGCAGAGTTGGGATGAATGGATAAATATTAATTTAACTACTTCCAGCTCTTTGGAGGCACTGGCTGAACTTGTTAAGAGAAACTTCATTATTGTTAAGGGTATTTTTTTTCCATTTTATTTATGCATTTTGGATTGGACATAAAGATGGAAAGGATAATGAAGAAAAAATAGGTGTTCTACTGACTCAGGTACCACTCTGGTACTGACAGACACTTCTATAGTGATATTTCTGCTGTTTATCTCAGATGTAGGTTAACTGGGCAGCAGGACTGAAAAGTATGAAGACAAATGTCATTGTCACAGACTTGTGCAGTATGTGTGCCCCGTCACATGAGGCAGTAGCTACCACAGACTATGTCCCTACTGCTATGTTCTCATGATCAAAATAGTAGGTGGAAGTACAGGATTGCTGGACTCACGCCAGAATAACATTTTCAAACTCTTCCTGCCTATTAAGAAAAACATTGGATTTTAAGTTGGCAATGGGGAGGAATATGAGGCATGGATGTTCATTGTATTGTACCATCAGATTAAAGAGCATCCCTGAAAGCTGTGACCTTGAAAGAATGCCTGCCACAGCCAGACATGCAAAATGGCTTTCAGAACTAGTATCTTGTATGTTTTACATGATGACCACCTCCCCCTTCCTATTTGCTGTAAAACTCCCTCCTGCTGATTTTCTACTCTAATGATGGTGCTTTTGTTCTGCACGGGCATGTAGCTTCCATTCTCCATCACTCTCTCAGGAATGGTTACTCGGAATTCTGTGCCACTTTAAATCTGAAGATATCTCCCTTACTACTCAGCTTCTCACAGCTTGGCCTAAAACTGGTCTCATCTGAGCTGATGGATATGGGTAAATCCACAGAGAGAAAAAAGTAGCCCTCTCTGTAGTTGTGGCATGGTTACACAAATTCAGCTGGTCGCAACAGTTCAGATGGCTGTTGCCCAGGGATGAGGAAGAGGGTCAAATCAGCCAAATCCAATCAGATAGTCATGGCAAGGAGAGCAGACATTGCCTTTTGACCCTGTCCCATCCACCCAATCTCATCCTCGTGTTCCTACTGACATAAAATAAATATCACTCTCATCCTGTGGCTGCCAGAATGGAGAAAGCGTTCAGTGGTTGAGTTGGACAGGGTGGGATCAGCATTTATCATGTTTCTTTCATTTCCCAGGAGGTATTACCCTATCATGGTAGGTATTGAGCAGTGCTGCTCTAAGATGAGCTGAAATGCATTCACTCATGTTTATTGCTGCATTTTGGCTCAGGACGATTAACATCAATGTGTGGTTTAAGCATCAATAAAGCAGAACACAAACCCATGCGTGACTTCACCTCTTGTATCAGTGTTAATTAGTGAGAGATGGACAAAATTTAGTGGTGAAGTCTGGAGAACACATGTACTTTAAAGGTGCTGTTATACCAGTAGTATCTAACTAGAGGAATAACAGTGAATTTGATTTAGCAGGGGAGAGAAAATAAGCAGGAAGCTACACCTTATGTGGATTGCTGGAGGAGGAGAGCTTTCTCCTCTGGCTGCCAAAGGCTACCACCCTGTAAAGGCCAGGTACCTTGAAGTCTTAGTAGTAGTTTTGCTCATTTCAGTACACAAAGTCCCTGACTTGTGCCTCAAATCTGAAGGAGATTTCTAGAAAGCCTTCACTCCTCTTTCAGTTGCTATCATTTGGGAAAGTCCTTGGCATAAGGAGTGTGGCAGATATTAAAGAAAAATTAATAGGATAGCTTCTGAAAGTGCCATGAAACCTCTGAGAAGCCAAGGATATGTCTGTACTCAAAGGGAGGAGGAAAAGGGCAGAATGCACAGCCTCTTTAAGGTGATTACATGATAACACATCAGTAATAGACTTCTATGTGCTCCTTGAGTCCTTGACAGTGGTTTTGCTCTCTGCTCTAAGATCATTCTAAACCTAAGTTCTAATCTTAAACCAAAGAGGAGCANGGGGGAAGGGAGGAGTGCGTAGCATTTTAAGGAAACAGAATTTTGCAGGAATATTATTGTAAGCTTGTGTGAAGAATTGGCACACACAAACAAGTCCTTTAAGTTCAAAAGCACCTTGTAAGGATCTGAACACTTTTTTTTTAAAACATAAAAATGTACCTGTGCCTTTTTATTAAAATTAATTTTATGTCAATGATCTTAAAAGAAAGATCTGACCATTTGGACTCAGTAACAGTCTTCCTACGTCAGAGAGGGGTTTTTAATTAACCTGATGTTCCTGCTATTTTAATTACCTTTGTAGTTCCAGGTAAAGGCAATGTTCAGTGCTTTCCAGCTTCAATTAAAAAGCAGTGATGCTCTGCACATTACACCATGGTGCTTCTGTACTCCCATGGCTTAGGAATGGACTGAAAAAAATGTTACTGTACACATATCTCTTTAAACTGGGAAGTATTTTTGGATGAAATACAGTATGGTTGAGGAAAGTATGGTATTGATCTTCCTCTTAGAAGGGGAAAAAACCCAGACCCTAAATTGAAGTATCAGTGAGTGTTACCAGAAGTTGAGCTTTACCATTAAAATGCCTCTCGTGCCCTTTATAACTGCTTGCTGAATGGGAACAGGGTATCAGCACTCCATCCTATATAAAGGGTAATGTCTGTGCATGTAATTTGCCTTTATTTTAAAAATAGTGATTCTGAATGCAATTTATGGCAATCTGAGCCGAATAGAGGAGTCAGTGGCTCAGTGGATGGTCTGGTCTCAGCATAGCTGGCCTGGGTGGGGTCCCTCTCCATGTGTGGAGCTGCCAAACTGGATCACTGAGTAAGCAAGCCACGTTGTGAAATAAGTCTTCCAGGACTTCACAGGCCGTACTCTCTTTCATTAAATAACATACTGAATTGTCCCTAAGCCAGTCCTAGAGGTTTAGTGGTTTGGTAGCCAGCCAGCATCTTCTTATAAACTTTCTGGCACAAACCAGTAATATTTGTTACAAATTCTATTGATGTGTTAATGTAAGGAATTTGGAAACACTCACTTATATGTCCCCAAAGAGGATGAATTTCAGTACTTTCATGACTTATTTCACCAGAGAAGATCTTTACAAAGAAAACATCGTCAAGACTTATGCTCAGGAAACAAATGAGAAAATCATGTGTCTGATTAACAGTGCATGGTGTCTTCTTTTCCAGCTAGTGGGATATCCATAAGCAGGTCACAAGTATCTCATATGTATATCTGATAAACACTTTTTCCTCTAACTTGCTATTGAAAGTTTGTACTCAGCATAGCAAAATTCAAATGTTGTTGCTTATTAGCAATTTGTAATGTAAGTCACAGTGTGCTGTTTTTCTACATATTTTATGTAACTGTATGGATAAGGAAGAAATTCTGAAATGGCTGTTTCCAGACAAAACTCAGGCTTTCAGTCTGTAAACAGACACCTTACTCAGTTCAGAACAGGAGATTGCTTTGACTTCTGTATTTGACTGGGGAACTGGTGGGTGTCTAGGTTCATTATGGCTTGTAAGAAAAGACCCTACAAACCTAAATATTTTGCATTTACAATAGTGTAGTAATGGTGTCCTGAGTGCCTCATGGTCATGAGGTGTCATTTCTGGGATAGCAAGAAAGTTTCAGAGGTGTTCTAATGGATCTGTACAAGGCTTAAACAAAGAAATATGGTGGCATCTGGTAACCTATATTAAATATGTTGATTTATGCCACAGCAAAAGCAGGCAGTTCTCAGTCATTATAAGTCAGTTATGGCTGATTCTTGATATGGTGGAATTTTATATGGTTGAAGTAGTTTATTCTTTTTTGGCTTTTTGGCTTACAGAAGTTACTGGACACAATGATTTGTGTGGCTAATTCATGAGTCACTCTTTCAGAACCAAGGATGACGCTTCATTTTGGCAAAAGTTATTAATAACATAAAATAGGTGCTCAGCACTGCATTTTAAGGTCCTGGAAGAATCATCCTCCTTCCACAAGGAAATATAATGTAGTGAGTTCTTTTCTAGGTTAGGTGTTAAGCGAGAAGCACATCACTCACAGGGTTTATTTAGCTCTGTGAACAAGTTAACATATGGAGTAAGAGAGACTCTTAAGTAAGAGCTGACACACAGTAAATGTCAGAAGACATCTATTGATAGTGTGTGGGAATACTCTCTCTTTTCTTTTTAGCTTTTTTTTCAGCTTTTTTTCCCTACATTGCACATAGGCAGTTCATGCTTTCAGTTTCTGGCTATGTTTACTCAGATGAGTATGGATAAATGTGAGCACCTCTTCTTGGACCTGAGTGTGTGCAAACCAGCTTTCAAACGGCTTTGTTAGTTTCATTAGTGCAATGCTTACTGAGGTGACTCATTCTTTCTCCCTGTGGGATTTATTCACTTGGAATGTGCTATGGCCCCTGGGATGGAGCAGGGATAAGTTTGGAGTGCTCAGGCTCTGGGCAAAGTCTGTGCTGATTCCTGTAGGTATTCTCTGGGCCCTTGTGTCCAGGCACTGGATCCTGTGCCTGTGGCTGCAGCCCACTCAGGAGCTGCACAGACCTGCATGCCAGCCTAGACTGGAGAAACATCTGGATATGAACTTCTACACTTGCACTTTGTGAAGGTCAGGCCAACCTCAATATTAGCTCACCTTCATAAGAACCTGTCTAGGAAAACCCTATATTGAATTCTTCTGAACCAGAGCAACTCTATGAAGTTGTATTAGCATGAGTACAGACAACAGGCTGCAATAAGTGGTCATTCCCCTCAACTCAACCCTGATCAGGTGGAATCCCAAGTGTTCCTCGGAACAGGAAAGATATCAATCACCTGGAGCAAGACCAGTGGAGGGGTCATCATGGTGGTTGGGAGTGGGAGTAGGTGATGTAGATGGAGAGGCTGAGGCAACAGTGCAAATTTAGTCTGGAAAGGGTATAGCTGAGGGGAAGTTTTGTTTTTGTGTGAGTTGGAAGGCTGTAGAGATGATGAAATCAGACTCTGTTACAAGATGTGCAGTGAAAGGGCAAATGCCAACAGTCACAACTTGGAAGACAGGAAATTCCAGTTAACTATTAAGATTTGTTTTTCAGTGTAAAAGCTAGAAGAGGTGGAGCAGGTTAGCTGCTGAGATGCTGGAGTCTCCATCCTTGGAGATGCTCAGATATCAATGGGACAAGTCGTGAGTAAGCTGTTCAGTTGTTTTTGCTGGTGTTGAACTTGATGACCTCCCCTGGTTCTGCCAACACACATTATTTTGTAATTCTAAAATGCACAATAGATGAGCATTGTCTCAGAAACAACCCTGCACCTCACAGGCAAAGCTGTGCCACTTCTTGAAGAGGACTGAAAAAATGGGAGAGGGGGAACATTACAGCAGATATACCTTTTTTAATGGGAAATCCTCCTTCCCATTAAGGAAAAAAAAAACCCTAACAAATAAACAGACCCTAAAAGCAAAACCACCTTTCTACTTTTGTTTTAGGATCACTGTGATAGACAGGGACTGACACATTGTCTAAGCCATCTTCTGAGGTTGATTTAGACTGTCTTCAGCAAATGTTCTCTCTGGTATGTTTTTGTCAGAGACTTTCCATCAGTTTCTCTTGTTCTTCTCTTCCTTCTACAGTAAACCTCGGCCAAGACAACAGCTATCCCAGAAGCAAAGTAGAAAAGAATTAGACTCCTCTCTATTTTCAGAACTCTGAAATAGCCACTAAGATATCCTTTGGAAAATACAGGTGTCAGGGAGACCTTGTTAAGTGCCATTGGGTTTCCAAAGGGCCAGAGAAACAGACTACTGTATTCTTCAGTATTTTGCGCTTTCTGAGAAGTGATGAAAATGACTTCCCTGGAGGGCAGGCTAATGTTGGAGATTAAATAGCTGACTCTACCTCCCCTAAATAATGAGCCAAAGATATTTCTGCCTCTCCTGTTTCGGTGCCTGCTCATTGGAACTTCAGCGCAGTCTGGTTTATGTGGTAGCAAGCTCTATCACCAGGGTCCCCTGCCACTTGAAAGTACATATTTGAAGGCAATCTTGAATCCGGAAGGGAAGAAGGAAGAGAGTGTAATGCTGTGCTGTTTCAGCTGCTAATTGTGCCCAGATTAGTTAATTAGATAATTAGCATAAGAATGCTCTCTTTTCATATTAGAGCATCATACATTTACAATAGAGCTGTTCATAAGTAGAGTGCTATGCTGTGGGAAACACTAATTAATTTTGCAAATTTGGACCTTTAATTGCTAAAGTGCTGTGCTTTCTCAATGTTTGTTTTAGAGTAATGTTAACTGATTACTGCCTGTTCGGAGAAGTATTTATTCTCCCTGCCAGTTGGACAGATTCCTCTTGCTGTGCAACCAGAATCCTAGTTTACTTGCAATATTAACTGCGTTGCACTTTAGGGGAGCCTGCAAGAGATGAGACTGCCTGTAAACCCAGCTGACACTGGATGTCCTACCCACATAAAGCAACGCACCCCGTCATTTCCAGTTAGGACCTGTTCTGGTCAGATGTCTCTGCTGTCTGTATAGTTGGTTATTACAACATTCATCCTGGTTTGAAAGCAGGATCTGAAGAAGCTGCAGCTGGCAGATGCAGCCACCTGCTTCCTTTGCAGCAGTTCTCAGAAAACCTCAATCCATGCACCAGGCACTTTCCTGTCTCCCTGATGATCTCTGGGTCAATTTTCAAGGGCTGGGTTCTCTGAAACACTTATGTGAGTTGGGGAAGTGTCAGCAATGTCTCTATGTTCTCAACGATCTCCTCCTTGGACTCTAGCCCCTACGCAAGAGGATTACATCTAATTGTGACTCTGGGGGACAGGCACCATCCTCACCTCCTTTGGAAGCTGTGACACTGCTCAAGAAGTAATTCAGCAGTTACTGTACCAGGAAAAAAGCAAGCCTCAATGAGACTCTCTTGCCAAATAAGACTAGCATTTGCTTAGATGGAGACGTGAGTTTGCTCCCTGCTCCAAGGCTTCTTTTTGCAATACATAAAAAATATTGAGCTAGGAAATTGGAGCATAGGTCTTTGACATCCTTGGTGGATACTTTCATCACTTAACTGGGTCACCAGCCGTATCCACTTCTCTTGTGGTGTGCATATGGTAGTGGCATAACATTCTCAACCTGTTGTGTCTGCTAAAGGAAACACAAAAGCATCTAAATTAGGACTATAGTCTGCGATGCCATGTCTGGCAGGAACACCTTGAAGGTGAGATTTAGGACATATTTTTAGCTTTTTCTGCTGGCTGACAGCTTCAGTAGAGCTATAGATGTCATGCCAAAGTATTCACTGTATTAGTCAGAGGGCTTAGCTGCCTAGCTTTGGGACTCTGGGTCTAATCTGAACAGAAGATGTCTGTGGTGCTTTCTAAGCACAGATCATAATTCTTACTTTCAAATCTTCTGGTGAGTGAGAGCTGACTCAACTGAATAAAAGTCTTACCTGTGACTAAACACTGGCTGAAAAGTTTCAAGCTAGACACTCAATCAGCAAATTTGAGTCAGCAAAAATCAGATACCAAAGCTGAATACAGGGGTGGACTTTAAATAAGTATATTCAACGTCTTTCCACTTGTTCAACTAATTTTTCAACACCTTAACCAGTTTTAACAGGGAAAGTAGAACAGAAATGAATAGAAATATAGGATGAATAGATGCATTTCAGGATATTTTTAATATAGGTTTGGTCATTTTCAGAAATGGGTGCAAAACGTGCATCGTGACCTTGCTGTCTGAAAAAGCACCTTGTACTTTAGCAGAATTCCTGGGGGGAAAAAAAGAGAAACAGGAAGAAAATATGTTAGTAATTGTGGCATGAAGATGAAAGGTGTGATAAAGGGCCTTTAGTAAGGGAGGGGCAGTATAACAGTGGAAACTGCATGATGCATTTACTTGTTACTCCTATTTTGCTTTCCACCTAAATCGGTGCTGTTTTCATTGCAGACTTTAAGATGCCGCAATCATTCATCAAGGCAACAGTTCAAAACCACCAATTTGAAGACAAGACTTTGTTTAGTAGCAGGAGAAAATGAAGAATTCAAGGGTAAGTCTGAAGATTACAAGGACCTTGAAAATCCTACAGAAAATGAGCCTATTAATTTAAGTGAGAAAAGAAATTAAGGTACAGATTTTGCTCTCTGCCTGCTGAGTTAGGCCTATTGATTCCAGGTAGGATACACATTATTAAGTACCATAACAAGTTTTATATAATTACAGTATTCATCCCTTGGGTAGCACACTTTTTGGGGTTTCTGTCTTGAATTTTATCCCCTAGATTATTTCCAGTGCTATAAATTCTTCCAAACACAAGAAGACTATAAAATTTTCAAAGCATCTTCACTGCTTTTTTTGAGGATAATTATTTGGTCTTAAATACCTGGTCCATCCAGCGAGATCCTCTAATTCCTTCTAAGCCTTTGTGTTTTCAAACCAACCAGGTTCACTTTTGATCAAGAGAGGGGCAGGATATAGAATTCATGTTCTCGTTTTATTACATTCTAAAAATATGCCTACATCTGATTAGGAGGTTTCTGAATGGCTGCTTTCATCTGCCTTTTTCTTTCACTTAAAGTATTTTCCCTGAAGCAAAGCCCTTCATTTATGCTGTCTCAGTGTTTACTGTGTTGCCCTGTAATGTTCTCCAGTGTTTTCTAGGCTCACTGTGCTCATTTTGTTTCTTTGAAAACATCCTCTAGAATCTTTGGAGACTTGTGCTGGCTGTGGTAGACTCATCTTTACCCATGGAGGTCAGAAAGCAGCAATGCACAGAAGACAGCCATTCTGTGTTGACTTATTTCTAGAGAAGTTCCACCAGGCAGTCGGTGAGGGAGGTTTCTTCAGCTGGGCTATGTGTAGCTGGAATCCAGTACCGCAACATGGAGCGGCAAGGCTTGCAGACACAATATTCTCTCCTTTGGACTTTCTCTCCCTCTTCCTTGCACGCCCATGCACACACGTGCGTGCACTTTCTGTTGAAATAGGTAGTTCAGCTGCTACATATGCCAAAGGATCTGTCTTCTCTCTCCTGAGATCATTCATTTCCTCACCTGCAAAGGCTGTTGGGTGATACACTAAGGATATGATAAGGCACCCAATTGTATTAATTCTCAGAGGAGACTTTTTTGGGGGTTTCCCACTGAGGGTGCCTGTGTGAGAAGAATAAAGCTGATGCTTAACTGAGGCCATATCTCTCAGGGGAAACCTCTGCTTATATTGAACTACCGGGTTTGGATGTAATTTTTTTCCTTGGCAGCATTTCGGCACTGGCAAAAGCACTAGTGTGGATCCAGTTTAAACTAAGATAGAAAAAAGTCTTTGCTGGAGTAGTTTAACTTTTGGAGGAGGAATAGGCAGAAGCACAGCTCTCTCACCAGGAGCCACATCACTATGAAGAGAGTTTCCCATCTTGTTACTGTGGAAAACACTTCTCAGTGTCAGTGAAACTTGAGTGGGAGTCCTGCAATTACCGTGGGAGTGCGGAGAAAGATGTAGCTGTGGAATTAATAAGGTGTTAAGACAGAAAGTGTGTTCTAGCAAAAGATTGTCAAAAAGTATTGATGACTCAAGGTGAAAATATAAGGCAACTCTGATTTAAAATTTTGGCAGAACATTTCTGCATGAGAGGCAGGCTATTTATGGCAGCTTCTGAGGAACTAGTGACCTTTGGAGTGGTGCTGAAGTGGCAGAAGCAGCGGAGTGACATTTATAGTTTTCTGTAGTACAGATTCAGACATGCAATGTTGACTTTACCAAGACATCTTTTTTTTGGTCCAAGTTACTCAATCATGGAAG
>VXBZ01011364.1:63262-162002 GCA_013399135.1 Heliornis fulica | reverse complement strand
AAGGAAAGGAAAGGAAAGGAAAGGAAAGGAAAGGAAAGGAAAGGAAAGGAAAGGGAGGGAAAAAGGTGATAAAGAAATACTGAGAGAAGCATTTATTTCATAGCCAAAGATTGAGCAAGCAGTAGATTCTACTTTTTTAAGTCTGGAAATGTTGTCGACTTGAGTGCATTTTGGCTCAGATGCTGAAGCAATGGAGAGATGCCCACTTTGCTACAACTGTGTTGATGGAAGAAGTTGTTGCTCCTGTGTACTCAACACTGTCTGCAGTGGTGATTACTGTCCCCAACAATTTCCCAGTTAAAGTCACTTAAGCTAACTTAATTGATTTTCCCTGAAGTAAATTAGAGTGCTCCGATAGACTGCTGTGCTGGTCCTCTGGAAGAGGCTGTAGCCTCCAGGCGGGGGCCGTGAGTTAGCTGACACATCTTTAGTTATAAGGGGAATTCCATCTGTCCCCTAAAGAAAGGGAGAAAGTTTGTTGTGTGTCTGGACCGTATCAGATAGTTGATTTGCCTGGGAAGAGCTTGCATTCGACTTCTGAGTTTCTTAAGAACCTTTGTCATTATTTCTAGATGGTAAACAACATAATGTACTGTAGTCATTGTGTTTTTTTTAATACTATGTCCATTTTTAGCTAAAGCAAGAAATAATTAATATGGTCAACACTTTCTTTAATACTTATCCTCTGGAAAATGCTGTGATGTTGAAATCAAAATGTCCTTCAAGACAATATTGATTTGAATGAGATCCGGCTGTGAAAAATGGCTTAAATAGAATTGATATAATGCATTATGAAATTTCTGCAAGAGAATAATATAATTTATCATTTTAATGTTACTTTTTGAAGTTTACTTTCATATTTATGCTGAAAGAAAACATTTTGATTAAGGAGGAAAGGGTTGACCCGCACTGCCTTTTTTTGATTAAGAATTTTGAAGTGACAAAATGACTCTCTGTAGATTTGCTCTTAGACCAGTATTACAAATTGCAGAGTTTTAGGAATCCAAGTTACCAGGCATCTGTAGACATGTATCGGAGTTGGCAGATAGCACCTCTCAAGGCCCTCCTGAGTTCAAAATTTTAAGACTAATAAATGTATTAATTTTATCTGGATAGCTAGTTTGATAAAACTACTTATGTGGGTACGACTGTTGAGCAAGAATTTTTATACAGTGAGAACATTAGAAGGGTTTCTTTTTGCCATACCTATATTAGTTCCATTTCTCAAATTAGCTCCATCAATGAAATTCACTGATACAGCTTTTCAGCACTTGGAAAACCTAGGTGCCTTGGGGAACAATGGAAAGGTTTATTCTGGTTCCATTTATTCGGGTCAAAAACTGAATTAACTTGGTTTTGCTCACCTTTTAGCCACGTTCCCTTGTAACATGATAAAGTGAAAAACAATGAAGCTCAGGTACAGTAAAGTTGCTTTTACAGGGAGACTGAAAGAAAGAAACATATTATTTCAAGCCCTCAGATGTCATAAACTACTGGTCTGAAAATGTTGAACCCTTGTTTATTGTGAACTTCTAACAAAAAGGGAAAGGAAAGTAGTGCTGGGGCTCCTGCTGTGCAAGAGGACAACAGAAATGACTACCATACTGAAAAGACAAATGAGCATACAGAAGGGTGCATTAGTAATTCTGACCTCTCATTATTAGGCACTGTCCTATTCAATACCATAATTTTCGTGGTAATTGCTACTAATTATTTTAATTTCTCCCTCCTGAGCTTTCTTAGAGCTCATACCATGAGGTCATTTTTCCTTGGCAGCCTCCAAATATGATAAATATAAATTTTATTTTTATACTTGAGTCACAATTTTGCGGAAATGCCTTCTTCATTTCTTTGTGCCAGTACAGAAAGGAAGTAGGAGAAAATGCTAGAGGCTCTGCTACTTCCTTTTGATCCTTCTCACAGAGTTATTAAAAATGAAGCCTTTAAGTAAACAACTGTAAAAATTAAATCACTTCATGGGGCTTATAGGAACTGCAGGGTCTGCTGTAGCAGCTGTCCAACTTTGTGGTGTTGTCTTCTTCCATGGGTTAGGGCAGGAGGAGCAGCAATTGTGTCTGCACTGTGCTGTGCCTGGCCAAATCAGTCCCATCCCATCCCCAAGTGATGGAAGTTAGGTGCTGTGCAATGCTGCTATTGCCAGATCACTTCTTGAGTGGAGCTCTGACTCCAGACATAGAAGCTGGGAGAAGGGCATGCACTTCTACCAGGGAATGGTTGGCAGCAACCTGCTGAGGATGAAGATAGGTCAGGTGTCAAGGTAAAGGGCTTTCTAAATTATATTTCCATTAAAAAAAAACCAACAAAAAACCCGAAGAAAGCACCCCCCCCAAAAAAAAAACCAAAAAACCAAACCCAACAACATCAGTTAAACACGGGTGGTAACTACATTAAGCATCTAGGATGAGTAAAGGTGGCAAATAGGGGTTTTCTGGCCTTTAATAAATCAGGGGAGGGAAAAAGGGAACTAGATGAAATTACAGAAAACTTCTGTATTTTATTATTAGTTTCTCTATAAAGTAAGTTTAGAACAAGTTTTTTACTTTGGTTTTACATTTTCTCCATCCCCTTGGTTAAATTGGATGTTTCTATGACATTCTTTCTCACTACAAAATAACTCTAATTAGCTCTCCTACAGTGTAAAACCTTTCCAGCTTAAAAATACAGTTACATTAAATATCCATGTTTTGGGGCTTGCAGCTGCCTGCACTAGCGAGGCGGACATGGAAAAGGAAAAATGAAAAACTGAGGTGGGAGGACGGTTTTGATTTGGCTCCTTCCTGGTGGGAACAAGTCATAAAACAAATGTTCAGTTTCCAGATTTGGAAAAATTACAGAGTTTTTTTGTTTGTTTTTTGGGCTTTTTTTTTTTGCAGAGTTGCTTTAGAATCAACTGGGCATGAGCATGGTATCTCAACAATAGGCACTGCCTTTGAACTTTAGAAGAGGAAACAGTAGACTATGACTTTGAGAAAGTCACATAAAGGCCACAGGCAGGATTTAGCTTGCCAAAGAAAAATAACTCCAATCTAAATGGCATGGAGTCCTTTGAGTTTTTGTTTTATGTTCTGCTCTTTTCATTTTCACTCCTTGAAACAGAAATGAAGAAAATCCCCAAATCTGTGGACTGGCAGAAAAACAGCTCTTACAGACAAAGGACTCATACTAATACATATGGGTACTGCTGATTTCAGTAGGGCTGCTCGGTTCAAATGAGGACAAATTAATATCATCATTTTTTATCTTTGATGCAACTGGGAACTCTCAGCCATCTGATTATGGGCTGGCAGCACTTTTATGGAAATTTATCATCCTGCTTTGAAGTTTTCTAAACTTCCACTAGCACAGTGATCGTGTTGATAAGAGGCCCCATGGTACTATGTTCACACATCAAAATTATGTGCGTTGTCAGAGCAGTGAGGTTGCAGTTTAAAACCAGTGATAGTGCCGAGCTCCTTTCCCTCGCTGCACTAGAGCTTGCATGAGACCCTTCGTGTTTCACGGGTATCTGGCAGCCGCTATTAAGATCAGAGCTCTACTGAATATCCTTTAATGGATGGATATCTATAGGCAAGCCCAGTTCAAACATATAATCAAAGGCTAGACTCTGCATTTATGCTCATATTGAAAAAAAAAGTCTTTTGTTACACAAAAGGTTTCTCTTGCCTCAGACACATTATACTTCCAAATTTTCTGAAAGCTTACTTTTATAATCATGTAGTTGGAACAGAAAACCCTCACAACATAAGGCTTGCTTTTACCTTTAATGGACACCCCTCTTCATCTGCATTTTTTTTCTATAGAGGAGGACACAAAATGCCTGCAGTAGGTTCATAGCTTTTCAGCAGTATGGGAAGGTTATTAGAAAATTGTGTATTTCTTAGAAAAGAGGTCTTATCTTATGGAAATGACATTAATTTTACCACTGTTAGCAAAGGATCCTTTTGGAGGCAAAACCTCCATCTTTCCTAAACTACCATAGATACTGGCATCTTACTCCATTAATATCCCAGGAGTATCCCACTAATTTACTGTGATATAGCTATTCCTATTATCCTGCTTATAAACTGTACCTTTCATTGCCTAATTAACCAAGACTGCGAGAATGAGCAAACACGCCATTCTGCTGAAATTAGGCCCAGTCCACATTTCCAACTCCTAACCTGAGTTAGGGCAAATTCAGACCTTGGCTTTTAGGGTAAAGCACACCAGAATGGAAATAAAAGTCTCACTCCAAGTTAAGTCAGTCCAGTACTTTCTAGACTGAGTTTAAATTTTTTTTGGTTGGGGGAAGGATTTCTTTTCCTTGCCCTTGGACATGCTCCCAAGGCACCAAGTGGGGTTATCTGGAGCCATGGAAAGCCCCTGCAGAGTCAGGCACAGGCTGCTGGCAGTATCAGCTTGCACTGACCCTTGGGACCATGGCAGGCATCACCAACCATGGAGCTGAGTGATCTGTACTGAATAGTGATGTGGTCATAAACACAAAACGATCTTCAACATGCAGCTGGGAGCGAAAAAATGGCTTTGTTGTTATTGCCCTATTTAAACGTACTGGCTCAGATTTTGGGTTATGCTTTGGCTGCAACACATTGTAGCTGAGGAAGGCACTCAGCAAAAGCGGGTGTTAAGCTATCTTTAGGCCCCATCAGTTCTGCCTGGCTGGTCTCTCTTCCAGCGTTAGACAGAGCAGTGTCACAAAATCCTGCTTTCCTGCTCGTTCTGGCCCCAGAGAGCAGTTCTGGGAACTGAAATCTGCTGCGCTGCAGGCGGAGAGCCAGATAGGAGGGGAGCCCAGCCACCACAGGGGGGTTGCACGGTTGTGTCTGCAAGTAATGCAGCAGGATAGGGGCAAAGCAAAACAGTCCTGGGGGCACAGGGGAGCTGGTGAGGGCCATTGGGTTCTGCCCCCAAGGGGACAGCATGCTGGTCATGCTGAGGGAAACCCATCACTCTGCTCTGCTGAGTTGGGGCAGCATTCACCTCCTCTATGGACCAGCTTGCCCTGCTGAGTGCTGCTGAGACACCGTCTCTGCTCAACTTGTGCCCCCAGCCTCAGCTCCTGCTGGAGTAGAGGCTCTTCCCCCGTCACCCCAGGATGCTCTGGGATCAGTGTACAGAGCCTGCCACCATTCAGATTTTGGCTTCTGTTCTGCTGTCAAAAGCATGGAAAGCTGCTGGGGAGAAGATAGGAAGATTGGTCCTCCCTTGCCAGTTGCCAGTCCTCAGACTTGTC
Organism: Heliornis fulica; assembly: GCA_013399135.1. NCBI lineage: Eukaryota > Metazoa > Chordata > Aves > Gruiformes > Heliornithidae > Heliornis > Heliornis fulica. The sequence continues at coordinate 156,748 of VXBZ01011364.1, read as the reverse complement.
TTCATAAATTAAAAGAGTAAACCCACTGTGGTATAGACTATTGGTGCTCATCAAAAATGTGATTGGAAATGGACCATGTTTGCTTAATTGAAAAAGCCCACAGCTTTTATATCTCAAGACATTCACCAACTTCACAAAGAGACAGCTATCTGCATCGCTTTCCTTCCAAGAAGGCATGACATATTACATCTTAGGAAAATCATCTAAGCCTTTTTTCTGCTATTTTATACCTAGATAAAGAAAATAACTTCTGATTTTCATTAGATTATCCCAGTTGACTGTATATCAATGAGTATGTCACTTATCATGTTATAAATGTTGTGATTTTTATGACTGTTGTTGGTCTTCTCTTGCAGATTACAAGCTGCCTGTATCTCAACCGACATCGCTGCATTAGCTCTGCCCCTTCTTACCAGCACAGTATATGCAGTTTTGTAAGTGCCTTTACTAAAGCAGCCATTAGCAGCTTTATTGCCTAGATGAAACGAAACTCTGGGATGTATTTTTTCACACTGCTGCAGTGATATCTGCACACAATGACTACTTGGAGACAAAGAGCCATGTCAAAAAGGAAGGAGCAGCTTCAGAAAGTAGTGGGAAAATTCTACTTTGCTCTAAGCAAAGAGTGAATTTAAAATATCTAACAGCTCCATGCTGAATACAAGACAGGACTGCTTCCGGAGAGAAAAAGCAATTTAGTCCATACACTCGATATACAATCTCTTAAGGCAGTCAGACAGCTTATAGATCTGACTCTAAGGAACCAAAACCCCCACAACAATCATGCGCAGGTTTTCTGTAAGGTTTTACTTATTTCTGGACTACACAGTCTCTCCTATGCATCTGGTATGCAAAAAGATGGAGTCCCCACATTTCAGAATGCAACACCGATGTTTTGAAAAAAAATATACAGAAGATGTTATATATGCCTATACATAAAAGTTATAAATATAGATAAAAATAATCCTTGTAACCCCAGCCAGAGTTTCAAGTCAGTTGTCCCTCTTGACATTTGAACTGCCGAGTGCCTGTATTTTACAGAGCACCAGCTCCCCATTTCACTGCCCCCATCCCTACTTCGGTCTCTCACTAGGATGGTAACCTTTAAAATTGTATGGCTGGTTTTCCCCTCTTTATGTGAAATATTTTGCACTTGAAGAAAGGAATTAGCTTGTAAGTCACAGGGATGTAAAGCAAACATTGCAATAGCCATGTTGCTGTTATAGGTGGAAGGGAAATATGAGTTGGAATCTGGGAGTGAGGAAGAAAAAGGAGGGGAAGGAGCTTGTATTGGGCACTGGCTGCATTAGCAAGGCATTAGTGACAGGTGGGGACAGCACGCACAGCGAAGAGAAAGAATATAAAATAGCTAGTCGCTGGTTTTGCCACAAAAGCTGGGCCTTGGCAGTTTCTGCCGCTGAAGAGAATTAGACAGAAACAGTCTCCCCAAGCATCCTATGATGCCATCTGGCTTATTACGAAGGAAATCCCCATTGGCAGTCTGGGTTTTTTTCCCTTCTTTTTCTCCACGACAACCTGAATGGGTGCCAAGATTATTTCCCTCTCTCGTGCTTCCTCTGTTTGGCATTGAAACATCATTCTGTAGAAGGGGGAAATATGCACTACGTTGGCTTAGATGAAGACAGCGATTTAAGGACCAGGAGCTTTTGCAAGCCTGAGAGGAAAGCAGGTCTGATAAAGGAGATTAAAAAAGCTGAGACTCTTTTGATGAACAGACTGAACCATCTTGCTGCTGAAAAAAAGTAGCGATACAGTCAATAGCTCTGATATTCTCTCTGTTGCTTGCCAGGAGAGCTATCTATTTCCATTATTAGCCTAAAGGGCGGTATAGGCAATGAAAGTGAGTCACCGTATAGGAGGAGATCAGGTGAGATGAAGGTAGCATGAGCAGGGAGCGCCTCTTTATTACAACTCTTCAAATCACCCACTATGGGCAATTACTTTGTCACCTCCTTGTCTTTTCTGCAAGGTTTCCTTCCCTGAGATTAGCAATGTGCATGCACAACAGTGGTCTGCTTCTGACAGGCAAAGAGTTGCAAGTAGTGTGGTTAGTTTTAATTATTTTTCAGTGAAACATCCATATTAGATGCAGAATGGAGCTGATTTAAATTATAGCCTGTCTGAAAACTGTGATTGACCTGCAAAAAGGTCCTAACATGTTTAAAAAGATGATTATACTGGAGGAGAATGTTGAATATTTTGCTACATACTGAAAAATAATTCTTATCCTGAACACCTAGGTCTTTCTGTGTATGCAGTCACACACACACACACACACACACACACATATATATATACCCAGAGCTAGATTTTGTATATATTTTTAAAATGCTAATTGTCTTTTTTTTTTCTGGGTTTATAAATAGTTTGCAAGATCCTCATAGTCTCAGTAGTCTTTCAACTGTAGAAAGCTTTATGACGAAAAGCAGCAAACTGGTATTTTTCTCATGTTAATAATTTTCATGTTGGTTTGAAATTTTAATGAGTATTTAATGAGTAAGACATGTATGTGTCTGTCCTTTATTTTAGGTCTCAGAGTATGGTGAGGTGGGACACTTGCTCAGTTCTGGCCCTGACACAATACACATCCCTTCAATCTGTGTTATTACCACATCATATTTAATCTGTGGGATAGAAACAGGGCTGTCAGATCTCTCCCTATTGTTTGTCCAGTCATGAAAATAGAGATCTGTCTCTCAGCTGTGCTACTTTTTGAAGACTATAGTTCACTTGCATTATTGCTGTCTTCTCCCTTCTGAAGTATTTGCTTTAAAAATACAGAACTTGTTCGAAGCAGTTATGTCGTGCATAAAATGACCTATCGATACCGTGCTATCCAGGGCAGGGGGTGTTTAACAACCAGAGCAATAAAAGCAGCACACTCAGCGTGTTTGGAAGAACTGCCTCAGATGTCTGCAAAGCAGCCGTTCCTATGTTAGCACCAGTGCTTCTTGGCTTTGAGGTGTACTATAAGTGTATCGCTTAAAGACTAAGGGGCTTCTGCACTTTCTGCAGTGGAAGCCCCTGTTATTTATTTCATTGTATAATACCCATTTTTAAATTTGGAAAATAAGAGCAAAGGTTCCAGGAAGAAAAAGCTTTATTCCATTAGAGAAAAGTAAATAATTGTTAAAATAAAGTAGAGAAAAGCATCCCACTACTCCTTGGAAAGAAAAGTAGTTAGGAAGGGGAAGAAATTATAAAGGGAATTTGGTATTGTGTGTAAATAGGGAAAGGTGAGTTCTATTGTCTCCTGATAGATTTTGGTTTTGACATAGATTCTGCATATTTTAATTTATTAAGATTATTTTTCCCCTATTGTTAGAAAAGTTTCTTGCAGTGGATTTCAGCTCTCCACTGAGAAACTTCACCTGCTTGCAAGGGGACCTGGTCATAGGTCCTTAGTAAATACCTGGAGCAGGTTCACTGAAGCTGTGTGCATGGTATCAGTATTCCACGGAACTGAGCAAAACCTGAATCTGTTTAAAGCCAGTGAGACTGAGGTCAGGATTCAGAATTGTCCTCAAGGAGATGCCCTTTATGGCCTTTGTGCAGCATGACCTCATGGCGAAGGGACTGATGTCTCCCCCACTGCTCTCAGCACTGTACTTTGCTAATCTCAGCAAATTAAATCTTGGTCATCTCAGCAAATAATGGTTTTCTCTACAGTGCTCGATTTTCTCCCCTCCATTCAGTGAACCCTCATGATGTGATACTGCCTGGCCCGGGTTTTTGCTGCTCGGGGCCAGAGCCTCCAGTCTGGATGCCTTGGGGTGCAACAGGACACAGAGGGGAACGTGTGGACAGGTGGTGGTAGGGAAAGACCAAGGATTTGGAAATAAAACTTGCTGAAACCTGATCCACCCAGTTCTATGAGAGTGACCTCTGGAAGAGGCTGTTTCCCTAGACCTCACCTTGTGTTTTTTTCAGAGGGAAACCTCCCAGACAGAGCTTGTGAGCAAACCCACACTTATCAGAGGTGATCAGTCACCAAGACCTGGGAGCCAACCAGGGAACTGTATTAGGTGATGGTAGAGGTGTACCTCTATCATAAAGACTGAAGATCTTTATTAGAGGTTTGTTACCACTTCATCTCTGCTAGTTGATACATGAATCATTATTTGAATTTAGCAACTCTTTCTATGAAGTTTGAAAAATGAAAAAAGAATAGCCAACATCTAACTTGACAAACTGTCCAAATTTAACCCAGCAGTTAGCTTATTCAAATCTAATGAACTGCCTCGTTGTTTGAACAGCGCTGATAAGTTTTTGATAAAAGACCATGTATTATTGCTTTTACTCAGTTACATTGCCCTTGCAAGAGACAAATTGCTCAAAACAGAGGACAAATATACTTCCTTAGAAGTCTCTTCACAGAGAACGTACACAAAATTAATGAAAGAAATGTAAAAGAAACATATAATAAACAAAATAGTGACTTTTATGTGCAGAGGCATATAAAAATTGCCTTTGCAATAGAAAAGACATCTTGATTGTGAAATTGAATGCTGTTGGAATAGCACAATTTTAGTAATCTCTCTATCCCAAGAACAATATTTTACTCCCATTTTCCTTCAAATCCATCACTCGGTTTACTCGACTGTAGGAGTTTTCACCAACAAGCATTGTACCAAATGTATCAGAAATCTATGTGTGATAAGGAATGAAAATATTCATGGATTTCTGCAAATCATGTGTACATTTTTAGAAGTGGGGAGGAGAATGATGAATAACCCTGAGTACCTGAAGGTATTTGTCTTATGTCACCTTTAAAAATAGAGATTTTGGAAACACATGAGTTCTAAATTTTAGACTTCGATACAGTAGTCTTAATAGTGCCATTCATCTCTAGGAAATAAGAAAATATTCATATGCCAGCAGCAACACAAACTTGTGTCCTCCCGTTCTCCTCTCCTGCAGAGTAGGAGGTCTTCAAGATACTGTATATAGCCTTTGCTAGAATTAATGAGTGTGTGGTGTAGTTTTACTTCTTGAATGAGCCTGGGCCTGGAAAAAAGGTGTGAGAGAAATTCAGGCCTGTCTGGTTACTGGAGTTCAGCTTTCCTCAGAACAGAGATGTCTCCTTTGGTTTTATATGTGAGCTTAGCCCGTGCCATGGTCAAATCCCCTTGCAAACTGTGAAAACTGCCAATTCCTCTCTGCCAATATACAAACGCTAGATGACCTGGTTTCACTTGCTCTAGTTCCTAGAGCACAATTTGCTCTGGGATGGGGCAGGGCAGAACGCATTTGGTCACTTTGCAATTGCAGATGGGCAGGTACTATGGTTTTTCAGGGGAAAAAAAGGGAGGTATCCATTTCATGACACAAAGGTACTGTATCCAAAGATGTTGACAGTGTGCTGGATGACATAAAAATACGAGGTGCAGTCAGGCCCTTCCCTGCACTGCTTATTCCACAGCACAGGAAGCACTAGAGGTAGGGCAGCACCCGTAGTGCCTTGTTGTAGCTGCTGCTGAATGGGCACTTACAGTATAGTTCTCATCCTTCTGAGTGCAATCACATTAAGAATAGTTCAGATCTCTCTCAGCAGTCTGTGTCCAAATATTTTGTATGTACTGTAGCTTAGCAATGCCTCCCAGGAAATATTACTCTGTCAGAAGGCAAACAATTGCTTAGCTTGAAAGAAATGTAATTATTTAAGGCATGCACAAATGTTTTTGGCTGCATGGTGCTGTAACGTTATTAACTGCGGTGAAAAAGAGAGCTAGTTCTATTTTAGAAACTATATTACTATTGTCCTAAAATGCAAAATAGCTGTAAGTCCTATCCTGACCAGAATTCCACATTTGCTCTTGATATTAGATTGGATTTCAGAGCAGGATTAAGTAAATAAGTCATATTAAAATGACAAAATGGGTAAATAGAATATAATGTGAAATGAAATGTAAATTGGATTTAGGCAAACACTTTTATACAGACCTCCCGTCAAACCCTATCAGACTGCTTCAAATTCCTACTGTGATTTCTGCTCGCAGTTCTATTACATGTTGCCACTCAAGGGCATTTGATGTTTTCTCTCTCTGGAAATTCATTTGCATTTAAATGATTTGAAATAATCATAAAAGCCAAGTGCTATGAAGTTTGAAATTAGTTACTGTCTATAAATTGCGATGCCATTAAAAGATGATTTTGAAGAGCTTTGCTGTCTCAAATGTATGCAGATTAAAATCTAACAAAGTACACCTTGTTACAAAACTGTAAAGAATGGTGTGACATGGACTTAAATTGATTTATTCTCCTACTAGTGCCTATAAACTTTACATACTTGGGTTTCTTCTGAAAGTGGAAAAAAAACTTTCATTCGCCTGATGAATCCGAGCCAAATTCTGTCCTCAGATGGGGTTTCATTGGGTGTATCTGACACCAGTGCTTGGCCCTCAGAGCTTAATCTATACGCTCTATTAAATTTCTGGAAATGCTGTATGAATAGTTGGGTCTCATAATTTTTTTTATGGTGGGAATAAAGGAGTGGAATCAGGAACAATGGAGGCCGTTTATGGCTGGCAGTGTGTGTATGCGCATTTGTATGTGTATATATTCAGTTTTCTCCCTTCTCCCTTGAATTCCATGTATTCTCCTGGTGGGTGTTTCTATGGGGTCTTCTCTCTGAGGATGCTGGTGGTCCTGGTAGGTCGCCCTCTATACCCTGACCTTGATGCCTTCTTGCCAATGGAAAGCTGTTTGGGAGCACAAATGCATTTTGAAATACTGAAATCCCTTTGGAGACAAATATTTTCTCCATCAAAACTCTAGACAAGCTTAAGCAACACAGACCTGTCACCTCATAAGCTCATCTCTTACCTGGCCTCCCCTAGCGCTGTTCCACTATTTAACCTACTCCTGCTCTCTGCCTGTGAGACCTTATTGTAATATAAATTCCTAATCTCTCTTTGTTTATACCATTGGGATTTTATAACTTTGGATACCAGCAGCACATTCCAAATATGTTTTTCTAGCCCCAAATAATTTTAAGTGGACATATATATATGTTCAGCTATGTCTAGTTGTTTAACTTGATCACATCTTTCTAGCAAGGAGAGAAAATGTGCCTTGGTTTATAAGCCTCAGAACCCAGGGATGTAATTACCTCTTTACAAACACAAATGTAAGTGTGCATTTTTATTATTCAGAGGAATGAAAGAAATGTGGAGCACATGTTTGAAACGGGAAAGAAAATGTTGCATTCTTGTACTTTCAGTGGTTCAAACAGTCCCAATATAGTTCCTTACAGATAACATTCCCTTTGCAATTCTTATAGTTTCTATTACAACAATGAAGACTCCTATGCTTGTTTGTGTATGAGTCATAAAGCATAAGCAACTGTGTTAACTGCCTCTGTAATAAAGAGATTATTTTCTGAAGTTGTCGCAGTAGTTAGTGCAAACTACCAGATAATCCGTCCTTAATTACAGTGTGCAAATTTGATGTATACACACTAGTGTGGAGATAACACCTTGTCCCTCAAGTAAGGTTCTTGGTTACTGCAGTGTCAGATTAGTGATGGAGACTGCACGACTGCAGGAGGCAGAAGTGAACAGTGCGTGACCTTTTGGTGTGATGTCATGCATGGATCCTGCTTAAAAATGCAGGTGAGTAACAGAAAACATCAACTCTAGACATTGTAAAGAAGCCTCAGCACTTCTCAAGGACCACTACATTTAAAGAGCTTGTTGTTCTAGCACACTACAGACCTCTTACGTTAGGGTTGAGTTACCAGAAGGAAGATCCTAGCAGTGAACCTATGCAGTCCAGGTTAGAACACCCCAAGTAAAGGGCGAGTCTGTTCACTTCTGAGCATTTCCTGGAAGAGCAGACAGAGGACAGTGAATTTTACTCAGGAATTTAAAAGTGGACTTTTTGCCCTGGGCAGTTTTCAAATTTGCTGGAAACCTCACTTCCTGAAGTACTGACCCAAGAGCAAGCATGCTTTCAGTCCTAGATGGTTTCATCCAAGCAGAATTGCAGACTGCCGGTGTCTCTTTCTTTCATTCTCAAAGTGACCTGGTCACTTTGGAAGTAGTCATCGACTTCAGGTACAGTTCACCATCCACTTCAGGAACACAGGACAGACAATTTTTTTCCATGAGCAGCACAGAGAAACAAGAGATGTTCCCTGGAAGTCCTATCAGTGCATAAAAGTGTGAGAAATTGCTGATGTACGGCAATACTTTGGGCAGGGGTGAAGGGTGCACCTATTCACTGCTGAACTAAACTGACCTAAGCAGGTATTCAGGTGACTGCTTTTTCCTTATTAGAGAAGTGAAGGCTCCTGAGAGCAGTGGACAGTCAGTATTTCGGTGGGATATCTTTTTAGAATACTCTATAGAAAGGCTGGAAAAGCTTGTGTTTGGGCACAGTCTTCCATCAAGATGGGGTCTTGTTAAAGAAATTAAAGGATTGTGGAAACACTGATTTTCCTGATGTCTCTTTTACTTATGTCCTTTCAAAAAAAACCAAAACACACACACACCCAATACATGAATCATGGTCATTGGTTCTGTCTTGCTTTAAAACTGTATTCACAGCCAGCTGAAGGAAGTTTTGTAACTTGTCTGGTTTTGGGAATGCTTACCACTCCAAGCAAGATCTGGCAAAATAGATAAAAAATTACTGGTAACTGCAGATGAAATTGTGGCAGGAGATTTAACTGAAAAATATAACATTTTATGAACTCAGGGCAAAACAATATCCCCCAGAACATATTGCAACCCGATCTTTGCAGATGTTATTAAAATAATGCAGAGTTTTATAAAAATGCATAAATTATACTTTATTGGTATGGATTGTAAAATGTGTTCTGAAGGGGATGGTAAGCACAGCAAGCATTTTGCTTTATCTACTTTGACAGGGCTTCATTGCCATTAAATGAGGAGGCATAGCTTTACAACATTTGCGAAAGCAGCAGAGGAAAGGCCATAGACTGAAAACTTTCCAAGGTTGGGACTATCTTCTCATGTGTTTAAACAGTGGAGAGCCTTGAGCGTTCAGTGCTCTCCCTAGCAGAGACACCATGATAAACAACAGGTCAAACCTCCTTTTTCATCCTAAACCGATAACTTCTTCCTTTTGCTTTCAAAGCCCTTTGTTTTTGCATAGAGCTTAAGTGCCCTTTGCTTTCATCCCCCCTTTTTTCCTAACTACTCCCTGTAGGCATCCTTTTGAGCTGTGCTCTGACCTATGCTAAGAAACATAAAGTTTTGGCTCCCCAAACCTGTGTAAGTTAAATATTGCAGCTCAGGCTTGTTACTGCAAAAGTTGGGTTTGAGGGCCAGAACTGCAGTACTGAATTTAAAACATAGTGGGAGGTAAGCCCATCTCCTACTACTGCAATGACATTTTTAGTTTTAGGATTTTTTTCCCTTCAGGCAAACATTTCTGAATGTTCTGGAGTAAAAACTAACAGATGGTATTTCTTTAAAAAGATACAAACCACAGCTTAGGGTTTCAATCTGATTTTCTTTTATTATTTTTCCTACCAGAAGGGAGCTAGACTGTGCTACCTACTTAGGTAATTAATGATTCGATGTGCAGCTACCATACGCTGGAATTTAAGCTGCTGGAAATCTCATTTGTAACCATAAGAATGCAAAGGGACACAAAAATCTTGATTTGTTCTTGTGGCTTTCCTCAGTTAAAGTTAAAACTATTACCAAGGGCTGACAATGCAATATTGCTGCATTAAAGCCATGTTTATACATATTCTTGCAGGATATTTCCAATTAATAATAAAATATAGAATCAGTGGGGTTTTTTTGAAGGCAGAGGTTAAAGTTATTATTTTGGTGCTGTAATATCTGTTTGTAGCCGCGCACGCTGTGTCCACTGCCTGCATATTGTCCCTAATGCCTGCACAGCGTTTCCCACCCTGATCGCTGCAGTTAGTAGGAGTATCAGGCATTCACTAAACAATTTAGCTCTTTTTAGCTATCCAGTAGGAGACCAAATTTTGTGAACATGCCGAGTGTATCCCAGGTCTATCTTTCTTTAAGCCGTGTCTCTTTGGAGCTGGTGGGTTGCTCACTGCACTGCCGTTCTTCCCGTTCATTTTTTTAATGCAATGGGTTACAGAGTTCCCACTTCCCATTCAGGCAGCTGTAAACAGGCAGCTGCCCCAAAGGAAAGCAGATCTTTAATTAAACAATTGATTCAGATTTTTTTTTTAATATAAGCATGAGAATAATTATAAATTAAGGTGAAATACAGGATACTGGTTTTCTCTCCTGAAACTTGCTTAACATAACGGAGAACTGCACCTGGGCAAAGTTATCCCCTCCCTTGCAGAGACAAGTGCCTTGTGACTCTTTCTCTGCTGCCCCTGAGGAGAGAAATGGCCTCCAAGAACAAGGCACTAGTCAGAAAAGCAGAAACAGCTTAAGTCTAGAAAGCATTTAACAATCTGCTTAACTTTAAGAATTTTTTTTCAGTCCCACCAGCCTCGACAGGATTTAACAAGACACTTGACATCCTTTCTGAACAAGAGTACTTTCCTGGAGGTGGCCTTAACAGGGAAGCTCACTGATTTCTTTTGCTAATGCTTTTTTTTTTTTGTGTCCTACCTCTTCTGCAGCACTTCTGAGGAGCTGACTGTGCTTTAGCAGTGAAAGAATAAAGGTAAAAGACAAAATAATCAGATGGCATCATATCTTTGCATAACATCCTCACTTGGTGGATCTCGCCTGGCACATGCTGTAGAACGTTGCATTCAGAGCCCTAGCACCTGCACCAGAGACCACGCATATCACAGAAAAAATAAAGCAAGGGAAGGAAGGTGGGAATCAAAAGCAATTCAGAGCTTCTAACTGCTTTCTTGAATAATTTTGGCCAATTATTTCCTTGGTTCTGGTTATGATGTTGCTGTTGATTTAAAGTGTAACACTACCAATATTTTTGCATGGTCTTTGCTTAGGAGGAGAGTAAGCAGAAGAATGAACACCGATTAAACGAGATGAAAGCAAGCCTCTTCACTGATAATATAAGCACCAACACTGAGACATGTAAATGGTATTCAGGGATTACTTTCTGGTCATGTTTATGATCTTCAATATATTTGTGTACTTCTCATTTACCGCCCAGGTGAAGTTTGGATTTCCAAATTACAGAGGTATGACAACTTTTACCACAAGGTTCCAAATGCTGTGTCATTCAACAGACTTACACTGTTATTTAGAAATTCTTTAGAATGTGATTTTTCTGGCTTCTGTTCTCAATGGAGGACATACTAAAATTCAGATTAGAGAGGAATGCCTTCTTTATGCACTGGAGTTTTTCACAGCTTCCTCTTCAGAGTAGCTTTTCTTTTCCTTGTATCATCTTGAAAGGTCATTTTAGGAACTAAAAAGCCCCGTTGCCAACTTTTAAAATAATTATGATCTCCAATAAAATGCCATCTATTTTTAACATTGTACTTTTAATGTGTCTTCTTTAAAGACACAAAGTAGATGACTTTTTCTATGAATAATGTATGACTTCAGAGACTGTATGCTATGACATAAATTATCAACTACTTTTACACTATTTGCTGATAAAGTGGGGACGTTTTCCACATACTTTGTAGTCAGCTCATGTTTAGATTTGGCTTCTTTTTGCTGTTGCATTTGAATTATGACATTTCATCATAGTTTATACCACTTGATAGCATAAAATGTCAGGAGGAAATGATCATAACACTTCTGCAGGTGATAAGTACTCCCTGCCTGTACTCCACAAATACAACGCAGTGCACTATGTAAAGTAAAAGCTGACATAGTGGTAAAAGTACTGGGATAAGTACAAGCTTACACAGGGATTGTGACTGGTTTAGCACAGGAAATATCTAGAAGATATCTTTTGGAAAAACGTCTGTTGTGTCTTAAATGTTTATAGGAGTGGGAAATATTCTTAGAAGACAGGGAAAGGCCCCTAAGCTGAGTTTGGGGTCTGGGTTCCTTGATTGATCGCTGAGGAACCAGCACAGCAGATACTGATATTGATTACTCTGTGGCCTGATGTCCATGAGCAAGGTGGATGTGTTTCAATATCCTCATAGGCCAGGGTCAACAGTAGTTGAGATCTACTTAAACTATTAATTCAGACATGAAGTAGAAAAACAATGGGCTGTTTGTAAAAGGGAATGAAAAAATATATGAAGTACTTAGGTGAGGTTTTACAGTCAAATATTCAGGTGGCCCAATGTGCTTCAGGAAATAGTGATGTTTAGGATGAAGAGAAGTAAATTAGTGGAAGTGGAGAAAACCAGATAACATTTTTTTAGGCAAGGAACATATTAAAACAAATAAAGAACTGGAGGGGGAGAGTCTGCTGAGACCTGGAGCTTAGCAGGGATGTGGTAGAGCAAATACTGGGAGTTAGAGAGAGTAAGAACTAAAAGGAGAAAATAGCCTCACAGCATATGGAAGAAAAATATCTGGAGGAACCCCTGGGGGCCACTAGTGTGGATTTAGGTACTGCAATTATAATTAGTGAAAACAAAGGAATAAAATGAGATTTTGATTTTTTAGGGACACAGAACTATTTCCAAGATTTTCAGTTAGCTGTATCTTTTTCATTCCTGATAATTCTCTCTGATCAATCTTATGCCATTGATAGTCTTCCAAGACTTGTCTGTGATACACCCTGGGATGAAGAGAACTTGTCATTGGAAGACACGGCAGTAAGAGAACACCGGAAAAGTTGCAAAATCCATTTGGAACAAAGAGAATATCAATAAATTGCAGGGTTAGAAATAGAACCCGTATATAAACAGGATGTGGCAAATGGAATGGGAATATTAAATAATGCTCAGCAAATCTCTTCTGCAGTGGTGCAGGAGTATTTATGATACCTTAAAAAATGTTTTATGGCTGCCAGCTCCCTGTAAGAAGGTTCTGGTTTGCACTGAAACTTCATGAAGGAGTTAGAAAGAAACATGAACCCTGTCATCCTTGGAAATCTAGAAATTTGTGAAACCTCCAGTGGTCTCTTTATGCTATGACCTGAGAAGGACAGTGTGTCTACAGACAGACCGAGAAACAGGCCCCACCTTTGTCTAATAAAGCACCTATATGCCCTTTGCATAGTGGAAATGTGAGAAATACCCATCCTTCCATCTACACTTCTTATGAATGTTTATAAGATCAAACACTTATTAATGGAAATAAGTTTCAATATATATACATCTACATATGTATGTGGGCATTTAGGATGCCTGGCTTTTAGGGGTGTGTTGTAACATGTTATTGACTTAGAAATTACCCAGGCAAAATTGTTGAGAATTTTTCAAACACCCAGTCAAAACAATCTGAGTAACTGAAGAATGGACAATGTTGGATAACTTATAAACATAAAAGGTGGCTGAATACTTCAGATATTTAACTACAAATAATTCATTACAGTCTAGCAGTAATAATGTCAAATCTGGTTAGTAGCACAATAATTGAGGATTCATAAAGCATTTGTGGGAATCACCATGTAATTACCATTGTCTACAGTGGTGATACAGGAAAATAATATGCAATATTTCAAGATATTTAATTAAGTAGTGTCAGTGAGTTACCTTGAAGATAACTTCTATCACCCCCATATGACAGGCTTGTTGATGACTGGCTGATGGATGAGTCCCCTCAGTTTGAAAGACAGATGAACTGAGGAACATCAACATGATATGCAGAACTCAGCATGATGGAGTGTGTATAATTATTTGTTATTTATTCTTTAAAGGTGACCTGCAGATATGATGCTTTAGGCTTTGTTTTCTTGTCTTCTTTATAATGTAAGAAAAAGTCAACAAAGTTCTTCAGCAGAAACTGTACCCCTTTTCTTTCTGCAGAAATACCTATCTACATTTTTATTTCCCAAAGATCCATGAGGGAAGTAACAGGTTTATGATATCAGATATCAAGGAAAAAAAAAATGCTTGTGTGAGGGTAATTTCTTATGTGGTCTCCTTTGGATGTGGGAACTGTTATGAATTCATGTGTAGTTCACTAGTAATGTGAAAAGCAAAACTCATCATCCCTGTCTTGGGATTTATAGAAAAACCTTGCAGCCTTCATGACAAAAATGTAATATAAGACCAGAGGAAAGGGAAAAAAGGGAAGAAGTTAAAGAAATATGGCTGTCCTAATAGTTTTTTTCCATAAGTGGATTTAAGGAACTACCATTGTCTATGTTATTTAGCATTAACTATGGGCTTTCAGTTCCTTACTCAAGTAACTGCTCTCTTCTCTGTTGGCTGCTCTGCCTTGCATTTGACTTACTACACTTTTTCTCTCTGTCATCATGCACCTGGCTTGGTCACAGCCTTCAGTTTGGAAATCCTTGCTTTTTACTCAAGTCTGACTCTTGTTTACCAGCCCATTTGTCTTCTACTATATCAGTGCACTTCTCTGTGGACCCTAAGGTGATAATTACATTAGCTGTACTTCATCACAAGCTTGTTAGGGCTTGACAGTTGATTTTGGCTGACTATAATCAGCCTTGTCCCCACTTGTCATTGTCCCTTTGTGCAGTGGTTGAACATGAGTCTTTCTGCATTAGCAAGTAGTGTGCTCCATTAGGAGTAGATCTGCTGAGTGAAACAACCTGCACTGACCCCTGCACTACGTGTGTTTTTGGGGACTTCTTGTTAGCTATAACCTGGTCCTGTAGACTGAATGCTCATTAGTGGCAGGAACACATCTTTGGGTTTAGCTTCAGCTGAAAGAGATATGGTTTGCGTGCTCTCAGACAGCTCTGTTGTGCAAACCAAAGCACAGTAAGGGAGAGATGACTGGGAAATTTGAAATTGCAGTTCTGTGCATCCATCAGTGCTGATGAAAGTGCCTTTGTTGCTGCTGGTGTGCAGTGTAGTACTGCCAGAGCTGGTCTGAAGTGACACCTAGGATCCCCAGAGATTCCTGGGTTCTGGATTAAAAGAGAGGTTAAACATTTTTTTTAGTTATTATACAAGTAAATCTTCTCTGCACTCATTTAGCAGACCACTGTCTACCTGGAGTCTAGTAAAGCCTTTGAGATACCATACCATTCTCCTGGAGCAACTGGCTGCTTATGGCTTGTGCAGGTGTACTCTTTGCTAGGGTAAAAAAAAATCTGGCTGGGGAGCTGGGCCCAAAGAATTGTGGTGGATAGAGTTACATACAGTTAGTGGCTGGTCACAAGTGGTGTTCCCCAGGGCTCAGTACTGGGGCTAGTTCTGTTTTATATCTTTATAAAATATCTTTATCTTTTTGTCAGTGATCTGACAGAGAGGATGAAGTGCATCCTCAGTAAGTTTGCAGAACACACCAAGTTTTGTGGGAGTGTTGACCTGCTTGAGGGTGGGAAGGGTCTACAGAAGGATCTGGACAGACGGGATGAATGAGCTGAGACCAACTGCATGAGATTCAACAAGGCTTACTGCTGGGTCTTGCACTTGAATCACAACAGTGGAAAAGGACCTGGGACTTTTGGTCAACAGATGGCTGAATATGAGCCAACAGTGGGCCCAGTTGGCCAAGGTGTCCAACAGCATCCTGGCTTTTGTCATAAATAATGGGTCCAGCAGGACCAGGGCAGTGATCATCCTCCTGTACCTGGCACTGGCGAGGATGTATCTTGAGTACTGTGTTCAGTTTGGGGGCCCTCACTACAAGAAAGACATTTTGGTGCTGTAGTGCATCCAAAGAAGAGCAATGAAACTGGTGAAGTGTGTAGAGAACAAGTCTTAGCTGGAGCACCTGAGGGAAATGAGGTTGTTTAGTCTGAAGGAGACTGTAATGAGGTAAATATCATTCTAGTCCCCCAAGTAACAAGTAATAGGAAAAGAGGAAAGAGCCTCAAGATATGCCAGGGTTGGTTTATATTGGATATTAGGAAAAAATTCTTGATGAAAAGAGTAGTCAAACACTGGAGCAGGTTGCACTAGGAAGTGGTTGAGTCACCATCCCTGGAGGTATTTAAAAGATGTAGTGCTGAGGCATATGGGTTAGTGTTTGAGTTGGCAGTACCAGGTTAACAGTTGGATTTGATGATCTTAAAGGTCTTTTCCAACATAAATGATTCTATGTTTATATAATTTTAATACCAGTAAGCACTGTTCAAAACTTGCTGATAGCTCAGGCAATGTTTGCAGAGTGAAAGCATAAACAATGTATTATCATTATTTCAAATCAAAAGAAAATTAGTACTAGATAAAAAGGTTTTAAGATTCACACATCACAAAAGTATCTTGAGAAGATAGAAACCAACAGCCAGACCTTCAGCTAAAAATAATAGTCATAACACAGTGGCGTTGCTGGAAGTGTGAAAATTTACACCAGACAATCTCCCAGACTTCTGATTTTTATTCTGCATTTTACACATAATTTTTTTGTCATTTTTCTCCATTGTTGTTAATGGAAAATACCCATTTCAAGCAGTCAGGAGTAGCTGAAGAGATGCCTTCACTGTTATAACTGATAAATTAGTGTCTTTGTTCAAACAACTTGCATTTACATTCACTGTTAGAGAAGGAAAAGCTTCTTAAAAATTTATAAGCTGACTATGCAGGTTAACTTAAATGTGCAGTCGTGCCGTGTTGACTCAGAGTTAAATTTAGGAGCACTTTGCAAAAGTAGTGGAAAGTAGAACGTTTGTTCGACATCACAGACTTGCAAATGGTTGAGCTAAATATAATGGTGAGTATTCAGTCACAGGTCAGGCACAGAGTGTTTAGAGTGCTTTCCGTGCATTGATTGGTCTAATTTTGGAGATCATTTTGTGTTTTATTCAAAACTCCACAAGGCTGAGAGAAAAACATGGGCTGTTGGGATACAGGAAGGCCAATAAATAGAGCAAGCCTGATGCTCTCCTTTTCTCTGTATGCCTTACGCAGTCTCAGCTGGAAACAGGAGGAGGCTGTCCTGGGCTACGTCCTCCCTGAGCTACCTTTGAGTTGCCTACAGCTACTCAGGAAATCCCTGGCCCTTGGGATCTAACATCAAAAGCCTTTAACTGTTTATCAATTATTTGTCCAGAGGTCTGCCACAGCTCATTGCAGACTGGCACCTGGACTTTCAAACCTAGGCATGTGCTCTGCGAGTAACATTTATGTGTGCAAATGCCCAGTGTGCTCACATAAATCAGTCGTTTTCATCCATGGGTGATGAGGTAGCTGCCTAACTGGCCATGTTCCCATACAAATTCCTTATTTAGAGACAAGTGTTAGGCATCCGTGACACGTGGATGTAACTCTATGCCCTTAAACTGATTGATGGGAAATATGTTTTTTTCACCCTGTATTCATTCTACATTCTGGCCTCTCCCTCCAACTTGTCCCAGGACATAAAATACTCTGAAATGTCTATCCAGTCTTTTAGATCATAAATTCTTCTGGATTGGAGGTTTGCTTTACGTGTCTTCTCTTATGAACCCGATATACTCTCAAGCATTAGGGAAGTGCTTTCATACATGCCTGCACTTCTCAGTTAGACCAATGTCCAGGGGCCATGAACTTGGCATACCAGTCCACCACCTGTCTCCCTAGCTGACCATATGGCCAACCTGCAGTCAGCCCAATCATGCGTGGAAGTGTCCTAGGTTGCTTGGTCCTGGAGGTGTCTTAGGTTGCTTGGTCCTCAGAGGGCATGCAGAGGTGGTGATTGCCCATGGTGAGCATTTGTTTCCATGTCCCCTCTCTGAAACATCTACACAGCTGGTCTTCAGGTTGGTCTCAGGACAACTGGTAGCTTGCTGTAAAAATGCAGCTAGCCAAAGTGCCATCATAGGGAATGAGAAGAATCTCAGCTGCTTTATCAATTTGAATTTTCTAGTCAAAATTTTTCTTCATTGATGCTACATTTAGTTTGTCACAGAGAGAAGAGGTTGTGGATGGTGGGTTGTGACTGGTATAGTAAATGTAGAAAAGAGGATGTCCTTTGTAAACTGAACATCCACTCCATGAATGTTCACAGGCTAATGCCTGAGATTAGTTTAAATTAACTTTGATGAAAATATAAATCCAACAAAAAAAATGAAGGCAATACATGAAGACTGTCCCTCTCCCCTTTAGAAAGGGTCTTTTTCACAAAGTCCAGAGTTGGGGTAAAAGCTCCCATATTAACGGACTTCAGCTGGGAATGCCATTTAATCATATCTAGAGCAATTTTTAAAAAGCACAAGACCATCTAATTCCTAAGCATTTGGAGCATCGAGTAGCACTAAAGTCATTAAAGAATGAGGTGAGTTCAGGTGCAATTGTTCCTTGAAAAGGAACGAACATTCCTGCCTGAGTACAGGATGCCTCTGATGTTATGAGAATGGCTGCAGAGTCCTTTTTTGAATATGTTACTTTGCCAATGACTTGCTGACATCTGAATCTGCACAATTTGCTATGAATAATTTAAAGTGCTTGAAAATGCTTTCATGATCCTTTTTCTTGCTTAAAACTTGAAGATCAAACAGGAAAAAATTGCAGTTTAGGATTAATACACACTGTACAAGAAACCAGCAGAGTTGCAGAGTTGAGTTCATTGGATATAACCACTTTAAATGGCATCTCTTTGTAGTCAGTTGGGGGAAAGCTGTAGACGTTAATCAAGGAAATATTAAACATTTGTTTTATGTTTTGACTTGTCTTCACAGGATCATTCTCTAAGCTATTTATGTTACTAGATAGGCTTCCTTCCACCATTGTGTACAAATTGCCTGTTGTTCAAATATTAATCCTGCTTTTCTGCTTATTCTCAGGCCAGACTTAGAGGGACAGGTGTGCAGCTTAAAGGAGGCGAGAGCATAGTTGGGATACATACTTTCTGAAGTTTTCTAATGGATATCACTGCTAGAGCTCTTATGCTGAATTACAAGAATTCCTCAATAAGCTTTGCCATGATGAGAGTTGCCAAACTTGGGAGCTAGGTCACAAGTAAATAGGCAGTGGGAAGCAAAGGAAGACCATCGTCTCTCCTCTCTGAAGCACTATAACCTGGTGTCAGCAGATGGCTGGATGCTGGGATCAATGAAATTATGTTCTCTTTCACTGTGATAATTGCAACACTCCTTGCTGTTCTCTGTGTTCACGATCATGGGTGAATTATATATATTTTTAATATAAAAGGGAAAGTGTCTTTTCTGTACAGTAATTAAAACAATTATAATTCTTGATAAAATATATGTGAACAAGGTTGTTAACACAGTAAGCAAATGCAGTGACTGCTGGGCTAGGTATCAACTGTCATTGAGCAGCTGTCATTGTTCTTAGCAGTGAGAAGACGTTCCCATGTTGTGTATGAGTGAATGGGGTTTGTGCAGCCCAATGCTTCACGAATCAACAGGTTACTCTCATCTGGGTGTAGAGAGCTTCACTTGTGCCTTATGGTGGAGGATAAGGAGCTGGGAACACTTGACAGAGACAAGTGCTTTTCTGTTAGCTGGCTATTTGCAGTTCGCCAGCCTTTTCTAACAAATTTACAGGTGTTTTGCAGGTCAGGTTTTTTATGGCTTGCTTTTACGTATGATAAGGGAGATGGTATGGCCTATTTACTCTCATATTTTGTTGGGACATTCAGTACTTCATAGCTTAATTGTTCAACAGTAGGTATTTGATCCCCACAAAAGGCTGTCCAGTCATAAATATCTCTAGATTTCTGAGCATGGAATGAATGAAGTGGCCAGGAAGAGTTTCATCAGGGTGCTGTGCTCAGTTAGAGGCCATACAGGAAAATAGTCATGACTCAGCTAGTAGTGGATTAAAGTTTCCAAAGAGCACTCACCCTCCAAATCAGAACTGACCCAACCCATGATGTGAAATGTGTGTAAAAACCACATATTTCACTCCACCACTGTTAGACCAGCACTAGGAAAGACAATGAGTGAGGGTGCTTGTACAGCAGTAAAATTTCCTATTTGTTGACTTCATGTTCAACAACATCTGAAAGTCTTCCCTCCCCCCCTCAACTCCCCACAAGAATTTATTGTTTGTAAAATTCTCTGTGTAACTATGATTTCTTCTAGAAGACTGTCAGGAAGACCTGTAAGCTGTTACTTGACAGGAGATGGAGAGGGGAGAGAAAATGAACTGAACTAACAAGAATGCTGCCTACTGTCTGAATCACTTTAATTCATGAAGGGACATAAAGCTTAGACAAAAATTTATGATGCCTTAACCTTGGGAATGGCTCAGTTGTTTAACAGCATGCTTGTGTTCACACAAGCGTAGATCTAGGCTGAACCAGAGCATCAGGCTGGAGCACTGTCATGGACGGACAGGAGTTCCTCAGGAAGTACCTTCTATGAGTATGGAGAAGATTACCATTGCCATGCAAGAGCAGCAGCGGTGTATGGAGCTCTGCTCTGGATTGGGTGATGAGCCATCTCGGAGCTTGCAGGTTAAGATAGAGGGTGAAACAATGTGGGTGACTTCGTGGTGCCTGCTACTGACAGGCCAATCATGAAGAATAAACCCAGATATAAAAAAGAATACATGAATTGGAAGCAGGGTCACATCACCCAGAATTAATATAGACAATATTTAAACAAGTAGGGCTGGTGCCAGGAAAGTCAAGGCCATCCAAAACTGAATTTCCCAACAAGAAGGTCTTCTACTAGCATATTAGCAGCAAAAGGAAGACTAAGGAAAATGTGTACCTGCTACTGACTTGGTGACATGGAAAAGGCCAAGATACTTGGTGTCTTCCTGGGACCAAATGGAAAGTTCAAAGCATGGAAACCTTCTTCTTGGAGGAGGAGCAGGGTAGAGAATGTTTAAACAAACCAGGCATGCACAAATTCTTGTGACCTGAAAGGATTTGAATAAATTTCCATGTGGAAAGAAGATTCTGTTTTCTGAGCAGCTCATGCACCTTTCTATGACACCTGAGTTTAGGGTTGTTTTTTTTTCTTCTGGGAAAAAATAATTTAAAATCTACTGAAGGGACATCTACCTTTCTAAATAAAACCACTTCTCCAACCTTGAAAACTCACTTCATAGCTGCAAGAAATAGTAAAACTATTCAACACTCAGCTTAAAATAAACAGACAGTCATCCGGGCAAGAAATATGAACAATAAATGTAAACAACTGAATACTTCAAGTGATCTCAAGGTAAAGTAAATAGTTTATGAAATGTACATAGATAAACTGCTACCTACCAAAACTACTATCAAGAGTAAACTGCAAGCAGAAAAATAAAAGGGGTATAAACAACAAAGTATATCCTCAATAAATTGACTGGCTCTACAGTTCAACAGTTCTTAGGGCCATATTTGCATATTTATAAAATAAGCATGATATTTACAAATGGAGAATATAGAAAAACACAAAATACTGTTTTGAAATTATTATATTTCACACATTTTATTTTTTGCATCAGGATCTATTAATTAATGTTAGTGTTATATTTTTGTGAAAAATATAATCAATTTATCCAAGCTGCTATTCCATTTCAAAAGATCTCAGAGTAAGATTTCTCACCTATTCAGCTGGCAGCTAGCTATCCCAAAGAGCCATTCTTTAATCACTTCAATGCATGCCTCCATAGAGAGCTGAGAGTGTTCTTGACTTTATTAAAACATACTTCTCTTTCCAAACTGAGGATTAATCCAGATTCAGAGTAAAAAGATCATCTTGCTATGCTCTGCAAGGTTTTTTAATTTTTTGTTTCTGATGTTAATAAGCCTTGAAAGTTTGAGTATTGTTGCTGATATATACTTTGATCAGTGAATTTGAAATTTAAAGCTCTTTGGCCATGGCCCTTATTTTCATTACTTTCAGGCAACACTGAGTACAGTGGAGACTAAATTTATTTGGAACCCTCTTAAAGCCAACAGTAATACATAGTAATTGCAGAAAGAATATTAATAATCACAGAAGTTTTAGAGAGAGAGAAGATTTTTGTTTGATTTCAGTCTCTTTCATGCCCTGTGATTTCTGACCTGAAGTCCACCGTAAGAACCAAACAGGATTCCCTCGAATGAGTGTGTTTGTCAGACTGCAAAATGAGTCTCTAAGCCAAGCTGGGTGATACAAATGTCCTCTTCCTAGCTGCAGATATGTCTGTGGGTCCAGTGGCTTTTGCTTTTGAAGTACCTGTCAGATGTTTTTCCCATCTGTCTGAGCTTGTCTGAGAGCAACACAACAAAGGACACAAACAAATGAGGGTGATGCAGCTATCCCTAATCCTCTTCTTCTTCTCTCCTGACTGCTGTTAGATGGTTTTCAATCCGTTGAATACAGCTTTACTTCTGGATCTGCTGTAACAGCCTGTCTGGAACTTGGAGAAAAAATTATTCACACACCTTTTCCCTTCCACCCTGTAGGGATGATTCAAAATAAGAAGCAACCAGCCACTGAAAAGCAACATTGATGATTGCTGTGCTAAATGCAAGGCAACAAAATGCAAAGCAAGGGTGCTCTGGAGATGCACAGCCTGCCTGCCTCCAGCTTTGTCAGGGAAAGGGCTCTCCGTATAGCTGTAGGAGATAGGAAGACAGAAGTAGTTATGCAAGCTAAAGATGTCCTCACCATTTTACTGGCTTGGCTCTTAATTTATTTTCAAAAACTACAAATGTATATATTATAGCTTGAGAAACTACGGTAACTTATTTGGATTCAGGTTTTGCTTTCTTGCAAACTACAAAGAGCATTATTTTAAATCAGCAAGAGTTCTGTTTTACATTAAAAGTTCATTATAATGCATTTTTCTACCTTTCTGGCACACTGCTTCAGATCACTGGCATCCAAAAACTCACCTCACCCAGCTGAAAGATTGATCTGAATCACATTTTCAGGAAAAGATATAATGAATGATTGGTTGTGGCTTGAAAACTTGGATAACAGGTTCCAAACCAAGCAGCATTTATGGCTGATTTATAAGCACTTAAAAATAGAATGGAAATACCAATATAGCCTTGACTACTAAAGAGCCTTTATAAAATCTCCCTTTAAATTATAATGTCTTGAATTTAATGCATTTTAATGTTCTTAATTTTTGATTAGGAAGGAAAAAGAATTAATGGCATTTGCACTATGTGGCTTTGCTATGGAAAGTCACAGCATCTCATAATGACTTAGATGACAATAATAAATAAACAAAATGGGTCTTAGGTTGGGGATTTTTTTCTCATTTGTATGCACAAAGATGTTATGAAAGTTGCTTGTTTTCTTTCTGTAATGGTAACACAGCCTTTGTTTAACCTATGGTTATTTCTAAAGTCAGTTACCACCACCTTCCTAATATTCTGTATCACTTGGTTGCACTCCTGAATCCACAGTGTCTCTTGTGCTTCCTGTAGATGTAGTTGCAAATCTGGACAAAAGTGTGAGTTTACCCATCTAATGAAGCTATGTATCAAAAAACCACAATAGTTTTGGACATTCTGTATTGCACTTTGGGTTTTCCATGGCATAAAAGAACCCACTGATGGGAACACAGTAAACAGGGGTGTCTGAGTAGAAATCGGCCTTGGTGGAGGATAAAGTTCTTGTATATTGGGGAATAAGTTAACTAGAATTTTTTGTTGCTTAGACATTTAGTGGGTTGCACTTCATCACTGTAGGTTCAGTGGTTTGGTCGCAGTTCTTAATGAGAAGGTCTAGTTGTCAATTGTGATTTAGAGTTAGGTTTCTATTTGTGTGTGGTGAGAAGTCAAAGGTCTTGCAGCTAAGGGAGTTAGTTTTCCTGCCTTTAATTTCTGCTAATGAATATTCAACTGCTGAAGGGGACTGCTTAGCTAAAAGTACCCAAAATCTAAGTGCCTGGTGATTAAGGGAGCCCAAAGAGCAGTAAGCTGCTTATTTGGGGATTCCTGTACTTGGTGTTTGATGTATCGATTGTGTGAATAAACAGCAGTATAATACTGTTCTTGAAGGGTGACCTGAGGAAAGTGCTTTTTTTTAATGAAATGACACCAGAAAGATTTCTTGAGTGTGAAAATCAAAGGTCAGAGATAATAAATGGAATTCAAAAGAGTTTGAAAACATCAAGGAGAAAAAGGGAAAGTAAACTAAAAGGGAAGATCAAAAATTTGTGGATACATAGTGACCAGGTCAACTAAATATCCTCCAAGAGATGCTTTATAAAGCAGCACATCCCCTTCAGACAAAAGCAGAAGTAGAGCTTGGACACCAGGAAATTTTTCTGATGAGGAACAAACAAAATGTTTTCTGCTCTGAAGAAGGATAAGCAAGCAGAAAGAGAGGACAATATGGCAAGAAAGAAGATGTAGGAGGAGCAAGTTTCACAAGAAGAGATAAAAGGAAAATGGAAATTGCTAGGGATAAAGACTCCAGGAGAGACTAATAACAGACTGTGAACGAAAGGCAGACAATGTAGACAGAAGAGTGGGTGAAGAGGAGAGTATCATGTACCAATGTGAGGGAAGGTAAATGATGGGACACTCAGTGTTCAACAAAATGAAGCACGTGTTTTCTTTGAGGATGGCAACCTTCTGAGGACCAGAAGTATAAAGTGCAGTCTGGAGGACATCGTTAAAGAATGTTTATGTGACCGAGGATGTGAACAGCCAGACATGTTACAGTTGATGCCAATTACAGATGGAAAAGTACAGAAGAACAAGATGAGGCCTAAGTGGTAAACAGGGAACAAAGAAGAAAGAATACCACGAGAAAGAGAGCATCATGAGTTATGCAAAGGCCCTGTTTTCAGTTCGGTTCCCAAAACATTCTCGTTCCCATGTTGTTTTTCAGAAGCTAGCTGAATTCTCTCAAAACAGTCTTGTTTGGTTCTCATGCTCTTAGCTCCTATCTAGAACCCCTGATCAGTAAACTTAAAACATGTGTTTCTGCTAAGTACTAACCAATCAATACTTGCAAAAACAAGTTATTAACCAATCAGGTACTGATACTCAATTTGCTGTAATGTAACTAAAAAGTATAAAATCACATGAAGTTCCTGCAAGTAGTTGAGACAATAAAAGGTAGTCACTACCTTTGGTCTCCCAGTGTCTTCTTTCCGACAGTGCAGCTCAGGGAGGGTGTGCAAGGAAGTAGGAAGGTATTTGTGGTTCACTTTCACATCAAATGACATTACCAGGTGACCTTGGCTCAGGTGATTTTTAGACCTGATAAGAGGGTGAAGATGTGAGAGAATAATGTAGTTCAACAGATAGCCCAAGGCTTTTGCTTTAAGACCTTGGGATATTTGGCTGTTGGAATATTAGATTGGAGAGGACCTTTGGATAAATGCATCCAGCCTCTGCTACTACAGAGAAACACATTTAGTAATCTCTGTAGAATCAAAGAAAACAGACTCCCCATTCATTAAGAATCTAATTAAATTTTACTCTGGTATCAAAACTCCTGCATCTGACAACAACTTGGTAAGGTTTTTTTTTGGTTTTGTTTGTTTTTTTTTTAAACAACAACCAGAAAATGCAAAGGAAGAGAGCTAGAAGTGGTTCATACTCATCCCTCCTGATACTTCTACATAAAGAAAGGGAAATGGCAGCAGTAACAGCATGTCACAGTTAAGGAGAGAACAGGCAGAAGCATTGCTCAGCAATCAGTTACTGTTGAGAATGTCTAAATGCCAGAGTCTGGAAAACAAAATGGAGGGGCTTCAGTTGCTGTGCTGCACAGGATGCTGACAGTTCAGAGGCTACAGAAACCTTCTGGAACAGAGGCCATGACTGATATATGTCATTTTTGAGAGAGGACAGATAATGCAATAAATAAGGTAGGGACTACTGATGTAGAAAGTATAGTGCTGGGAGTCCAACTAAGTTAGAATTGGAAAAGGATGTTAAAATGAATAGAGAAAAAAAGGTTTGCTTCTCTGTAGGAAATGTAAGTCAAGGAACTTTTGTCTACAACTGGTCCTCTTAGTCTGATCAAAGATGTATATTGCACAGACTGAGCTAGGATTGTTTAACCTGACAGAACGAAATCTGAGATTGGACATGAGTGCTGCCTACAAATACATCTGGGTGGGAAGGCTCTACTGAAGAATAAAATTCAGCCTGGAAAAAAGGAAAGTTTCTGGCCATGAGAACTATGAGGTTCTGGAAAAGCCTTCCAGAAGGAATAACGTGGAACTGTCACAGTTGATGGATGGGATTATCAGACATAGTTATCTATGACGGCTGAAATTTTCACTCAGAGAT
Organism: Heliornis fulica; assembly: GCA_013399135.1. Lineage (NCBI taxonomy): Eukaryota > Metazoa > Chordata > Aves > Gruiformes > Heliornithidae > Heliornis > Heliornis fulica. Next base: position 130,652 of record VXBZ01011364.1, on the reverse strand, counting down.
CTAGGAGTTTCCATTCCTTACAACATTACTTCTAATTTGAGGGCTAGTGTAACAAGCCTTTCTGCCAAGGAAGGAAAAGATAATTGCAAAGAAAAAAGTTGAAAGAAAATTTTAGTTTGTATAATGACTTAGATGGGAAGTATGGCAGTGGTTTTGATCATCTGGGTATATAATTACTATATGTGGCTTAATATTAGCCAAGGTTTGTGGGGCCTATGTAGTTTTAAAACTCTCTTATTTAGTTACGCTTTATCTGTGGCTTATGGCATAATATTTCTTAGGCTAGAAATGAAAATAGAAATGTCTCAAGAAAACGATGAATATTTTTCTTCCGTGTTTTGAAAATACTTAGGTTAAGGATAGACAAAGCAGAATGATTCAAATATAATCTCTTCTAATAGCCTACAAAATCTTTAGCCCAAAATTGAATGGAATGCAATTCCATTTCTCTTTTTTTCCCTTGGCTGAAACCTTTCCATGACAAAGAGTATTTGTCTGCATTTACCTTTCTTGGTCCCTCTGGTCCTTCTGTATTTCACCTTTCTAGGGAAAACAGTGCAGTGTCTGAAAGAAATGTCTTTCCTGTCTGAAAACAGATATGGGAATGTTTCAGCTGCAGTATAGATCAGAAAAAGTTTGTAAGATTGTAACATAGAAAAGGCATATGTTTTGAAAATATATTGTTAGGGCAACCAAGCTATATGGGATATGGATAAACAGGGTTTAAACTCGGGCTGTGGTGTGAAGCCACAGCTCTATCAATCTTTGAAGACAGTATTTTTAAAGTCACTGATGAATAAACAGGTGTAGGAACTTCAAACAAAGCATCCTCTGCAAGACAAAGGATGAAATGGATCTTGCCAAGATTCCCCAGCAACCTTAGACGACAGTCAGTTGTTCTCAACAGGCTACATTAACATTTTGCAGCTATTTAGAGATGCAGCACTGCATACCCAAAGGGTAGGAAAATGTGGTTTGTAGCAGAACAGCTGCTGCTAATAATGCAACTGATGAACTGAAATGAACAATGGATATTATGTTTTTCAAGTTTTGCAAGTCCCCTCTGGCTATGCTACCTATTACAGGCCTGCTTTGATTTCACACCGGAGTATATCAAGATTCAATGGGAACCATACAAGTTAAACCAATGTGAAATACAAATCAGACTATGTTTGGTTGTGGGAACAAATGGAATAGGATTTAAATAATTTGTTCATGTGTTACAGTTTTCCTTACAGTGAAGGTTGGTTTATTTTTGGGTTGGTTTATTTTTAATGTATATATAAAAAAACCCTAATAAACAGAAAGAGCAGACAATCTGGGAAAAATGGTCTTGCAAATTAGAACAGCACCAGATCTTTTGTGTGAGGATTTATGACATTATTAGTCTTAAATTGAGAGATGCCAATGCTGAAAGAGGTGATTGAGAAAAATGTGAGAGCTCATGGAAATGAGTAATTTGCTTGGTACAATAATAATTCTTTCACTTAGTAAACAAATTCCTAAAGCTCTTCAATTGTATTTGAGATATATCTGTTGTTATTGCAGGCAGAGATTGTTAGTTGCCAAAAACAAAGCACAGAAATAAAATTCAGATAAATTCAGTCATGATGAGGGGCACTTTATTCCCTACTTGACCTACTGATTTCAACAAAGGCATATCTGAATTTAGCTCAGTTGTCAGACCTGGGCTGTATGAAGTAGGATTGTTTGTAACACACCTCCTAACTTTCATCCTTCAATTTTTACCCATTTTGTTCCTCCCAAAATGTTTGCAGTTTTGGTGGCAACTTAGTAACTTGGCTTGAATGCATGTGGAGAATGGTTTGTATTTTCCAAAATAAAGTAGTTCTGCTTGCCCAGAGCCCACAGTTGCTTGGTGAACATCTTGTTTGGGGAACAGAGATTGCACACAGAGACACAAGTACTTCCAACTTAATTTTCTCAAATGCTGCTGTACCCTTCAGGTGATTCACTTCCTCACTTGGGATGGGGATGTTTACTCCAGTAGTACCTAAGCCATTTGATTAAGTGGCTATATCAGAAAACATTTAGCCACTACTTTGTTTTGTTTTGCATTTAATTCCACTTTTTCAGCTGTATTCATTTTTAAAGAGTAATCAACAATTTTATTTTTACAATTAAATTATTGACATTTCCTTTTTTTTAAATCTTTGTTCTCTAAGGAGTCATCATGTGCCTCATTTGCAGAAACATCTTTTATTTGATATCCACTTGTAGATTTATTCTGCCGTGTCTAACCTTCCTGCTAAAATCATACCAGAAAGCGGGAATGCACTGCCTCCTGAGCAAGTATTCCCTGAATATCATGCTTCTCTACCTGTGGTATCTCCTTCAATGTGCAAAATAATTCAGTACAAATATTTTTTTTTTAATTCAGTAGATGGGAAAATCAAGCACACACCTCACACACACCTTTTTTTTTCTTTTTCTTTCCTTTTTTTTTCCTGAGAACTCTTCACCCACTTTCTATGATTTTTCTTGCAATTATATTACTTTTATGCAATGTGTCCCTTCTGGGCTGAAATGTCTGTGATGTTTTGTAATAATGGTCCAAACCAATGTAATGCAGAGTTATTTCTCTTATTTAGATTACTCCAGTAAGTAATGTTTATAAGAAGTATAAGGAATCACTTTTCAGAATGCAGCAGAACCTTAAACCTTCTCAGATATGTAGTTACCTAGTTGGATTCAAAAGCATTCTTTTAAATTCCATGTCTTTTCTACAACAAAGTGAAGATTTAATTATGAAGTTTTATTTTATCTTCTGTTTTTCAGATGACTCCTCCTTCTTGGAATGGGTAAGTCTTCAATGGATCTTTTTTTGAGGAATTCAAATCCAAATATATTCTTATCTTGGGGGACACTTGTTGAATTTGGTGGTATCTCTAAAAAGCAGTTAGAAAGCATTGAGTCAAAGGAAGGGGACCACAAGTCTGTTTTAACACATGGAGGAGAGCAATGCAAAAGATGGAAAAAAGGAGAGTTTGGCTTGATTAAATGCAGGTGTTACAAACATGCAGCAGAAGAAACAACTTTATTGAGCTGAGGGGTTATTAAAAATTTATGAGACTATGAAAAATACCAGCTTTTTTTCCAATTAAAAGAAAACCACCACAACAAAAAAGGATCCTAGGAGCGGTGAAAGAGCAAGAGGTAGCAAAACCAAGCAAATCTTGGTTTCTTTTATTTCTTTCCTTAAAGGAGCTTGGGAGTGGACTCAGGCTTACCGCTACCACAGCCTAAGACACATCCCAGCCAAAATCCAGGGTCCCTCTTGCTTGTGATGCTGTTGCTGCTACTGGTACAGAAGGGCATTGTAGTCTCCAAGCAGCCTTCTTGTGCCAATTCATATTCCCTTGATGCATAGAAGCTGAAAGATTCTAATAATAATATTAATCGAACAGCGGTCTGGCTTGAAAATTCCTTGGAGACTCGTCATATAACTTCAGTTGTCAGGGGTCTCAAACTGGTTTTGCCACTTTTTATAATCTTTTTGATATTTTTAAGGAAAGAAAACACATTAAGTTAGCAGCATGGTCTGCTAATGGGAGCAGAGGGGTCACTTCTGCCTGCAGGGAGGCAGCTGTCTGGATTTCTTCCTGTGCCAAAAGTTTCTCTGCCCCTGACATTTGTGCTTGCAGCACATGAAGACGTTCCACTGCCCACTCACCTCACTCAGCCTTGGTGGCTGCTGTTGTCACATGTTGACCTTTCCACAGTGCTGGAAGCACAAAGTTCCACAGGCACGGGCTAGAAAGGGTTTCTGAATTTCCATACTAGTGTTTTTAGTTTGCCAAGTGGTCCTCTGCCTAGCCTGCTCAGTGGCCCCCTGCCAGAGAACATGGCATTGTTTGCTCCTTTGGCAGGAGAGGCTAACTTCTGATTTCAAGCCATGGAAGTCTGTTCCTCTTCACCTCCAGTCTCTGAATCTTTCCAGTTTGTGTGCTGGTATGGGTGAAGATTTTCCATCATTGCAGGAGGGATTGAGACACCATCTAAAAATATCAATCCCATGACTTCATTTAATAATTAGTAGGCCAGAGAGAGACTTATGAGGGTGATAAAAGCATTGGTAACCTTGCAGGTGACAGCAGTGGTGCCTCTAAACCAAATAGTTTATTATTCCTTTCTCAGGATGAGAACATGGCAATGTCAGTGCTCAGCACCTCTCTCACTGGTTTTCTTTTCCACGCAGCAGAGCAGGTTTTGTGAACTCTGCAAGTGTTTTCCAGGCAAATCTAAAACACATAGTCTGGTATGATTAAACTTGTAGAAAGGCTGCCCTGAACTGATTTTTCAGGGCCAGCAATGTGAGATAACTGGGATGCAGAACCTACTGGGATCAGCTCTTATTTCAGTGGAATGGTATGTGCTAAAATTTTAATGATGCTTCACTCCTTCTTACAGCAATTTATGGATGATTTTTGGTGTCTGGATGAAGCGATAATTGTAATATTTTCCTTAATGACACTGGATGAAAGTTTGCCCCTTTCAGGTTCTGTACTATTCAAATGCATGGAAATTAAGTGCCTTGAAAATTAACATAGAGTGAAAATTGGCCAAAAAGAAACATTAAACAACAATGAAACACCCCCATCTTCAAAAGAAATTGCACCCTGTAGGGCACGATTGCAGACTATACATTTCCTAAGGAATTAACAGTGTTAAATATTGATGTAACAATGTTATACCCAAAGTAACAGCAGTAACATCGAAGAAAATGCTCATAGACTTTAAGCAGATTAAAGATCTTCCACAGAATTTTCCCAAGTCATGCTGCAAATCCATGTCTCCCAGAGTAAATGACACTTCTTAGTACTTGGAAATTACATCTGGAAGTAGTATTTTCCCTACAGCCTCAAAAAGCTAGTCTCTCAGCAACTCTGGCTCTCCAGCCTCCAGAATTGCTGCTTGAATGGATATATTGTGCAAAATCAGATTGATTTGGCATACAACAGGGTGCTCTCATCTCATCGTGAAGAAAGCCAAATGCTTCATTAAATATTTTGCCAGTTCTACTTTTTAGAAACAGCACTTTACTGCACAGTTACTACAGCCATTACAATCCATCGAAGTGCTGCAATAAATTGCCTGTCACCTGAATGGGAAAGTTTACATAATAGAAAAAAATACAAGGTATTATACTACTAGCCATTGGAAAAAAAAAATATATACTTTTACAGAGTTTGGATGTTGGATCAAAACTGCTGGCATCACAGTATTACAGCCAGGACTCAGAAAGCAATATTAATAGCCACTGTCATTCTCAAAAGGGTGCTTTTCATTTCTGGTTTAAAGTGAAAATTGCTACTTCTGAACCCAAGTACTTCAGTGAAAATGAAAGGGCCCAGTTCCTTTTTCTACAGCTAACTGGCCTATGAAGTAGATGCTAACCTATAGTATGCATTTAGATATAAGGCTACAGTCTGACTTCTGCTGATGCTAATTTTTACCCATTCTCACTTCAGTGGTCCTTATGTGGACCTGCTTCTGCAGAATCATATTGTGGAAAGCGCTCAGGGAAAGGATAATGAACTCAAATCCATTAATTACAGACACCAATGTGTTCTTATTGCAGGCAGGTACGTCTGGTGGCCATATATGAAAAACACTGCATTCTAACATATGCCATGGAAGTAATGAGGCTGAAGCAGTGTTCTTGCATGGAGAGAAGTGATTCCCACAGCAGGTGAAAATAAACTAATTAGACCTTCACAGGTTGGAGGTAACGCACCCAGAAAAGCCATGTCTGCTCACAGAGCAAAAGTACCACATCCTCTTCACCAGGGAGGTGATATTGTGAAAGAGCTCTCTTCTCCACATGGGTTGTATGTGGAGCGCTGGCACTGCAGTTTGTGGGTGGCCAAGGCTACAGCTGGGGAGGCAGTCTTCAGGCAAGCATTTTTCTTGCCTGGCCAAACAGGCAGTTTCAAAAGTCACCCAGGTGACTGCTGCTCTTCACTGAGATGCAGACTCTACCCTTAGATGATAATGGTGGGAAGGTGGTGTCAACAAAATCTATGAGTAGGATTACTGCAGCCTCTGAAATTCCAAGTCTGGTGATAAATAAATGAAATTGAACAGCTTTCATCAAGTATAAAGGGATTTTTTAAATATGCATATATTTTATATATTCACAGAGACATATAAACACATTCTCAACTTCTTCCATTGAAATTCTTTCTTTAGGCTCAAATGTTTTAGTAGTTACTAGCAGTTCTCTTTGTTTCCTGAGGTGACTGATAGGGCTTACTTCTGTTTGCCCAGGGTAGTCTGAGTGCATCCTTGCAGTGTTGCAAGAAAAGGCTAGGCATGGCCCTTTAATTTTCATGGACAAGCTTGGCTGAGTCACCAGAGAAGTGATCTGCAAGCTATTCATAAACAGGGACTTCTAACATATTATGCTCTTCATATATATTATGAACTTGTGTGGCCCTCTAATTACCATCCAACCATCAGAGCATCAAAGTGTCTTACTTTGTTTATGGCCCAAAAAACCTAGACTTGGTTTTTATGAGCCTATTGATATATCAGGAAGCATAATTTTTGCTTTATATTATGGGGGCTTTTGGGTTTTTTTTATCACATGAGAGGAAACTTTCTACCTAATCATTGCAATAAATCTTTTGTGAGACTTTTGGAAAATTATTTTGTACTTGCACTGCTGCAAATTGATACTGGGTCCTATTTATATGTTTAAAAATAAATCCTTAAATCTTTTAAAGTACAGAGAGCTTGTGGGACTTCCCTGTAGGTGCCCCTGATAATATTGCCAAAGTTTAGCTAGTGGTTGCAAAACCCAGCAGTCAACTTACTAATGAGCTTGTTTTGACAGGACTGCATAGCTCATTGCTTATTAATGCACTGTGTTGCTGCCTGGATCACGCAGCACTTTCTGGAACTGTAAAAGTGATTCAAGAGACTATACCAAAAACCAAGCTGCAGACATAATTTGGAATCAGATTCACTGGTTTACGAATCCAGTTTAAATATTCAGGAAAGGACTGTCGCTCTCCCATGCACTGCTATTCTCTTCAGCTCAAAACTTTCAGAGACTTCAGTATGCTGGGACAAATTTATCCTGGGGATAACTCTAATGAAGTGAGTGAAATCACACCAGGGATTCATTTGGATCATTACTAACGTCTTGTCTTCTACCAGCATGCTCTGCATTTCTCAGCTGACACACTCAGTGCTGTGATGAAGACAGAAATGGTCAGTTTGGTTTTCAGGCTCCTCTCTCCTTTCCATGGCAGATATTTTTATTATTATTTTTTAAAATCAGAACCATAGAATCATATAAACATAGAATAGCTAGAGTTGGAAGGGACTCCCAGAGGTCATCTAGTCCAACCCCCCTGCAAGAAACAGGGACACCCCCAACTAGATCAGGTTGCTCAGGGCCTCATCCAACCTGGCCTTGAACATCTCCAGGGATGGGGCATTCACCACCTCCTTGGGCAACCTGTTCCAGTGCTCCACCACTCTTACAGTAAAGAACTTTTTTCTAATTTCCAATCTAAATCTCCCTCCCTTGATTTTGAAACCATTACCCCTTGTCCTGTCACAAGAGGCCCTACTGAACAGCCTCTCCCCATCTTTCTTGTAGGCCCCCTTGAGGTACTGGAAGACCACTATAAGGTCTCCCCGGAGCCTCCTCTTCTCCAGGCTGAACAGCCCCAACATGTAAAACCGATTAATATATGACACCAGCAATCTTTGTCAACCTTGCAGAGTTTATCTGTTTGGCCTTGGTATTAATCTGGCATTGTATTCTCACCACTATTTGGGTTTAATCTCCAGCATGCTTTGTAAATTATTTTTATTAACGTAGATATTTAATTTCTATAATGAAACCTCCAGAGTAAATACAGTAGCTGCACTTTATTCTTTTATTCACACAAATACATAGAGATGAACTATACAGGAGGACTAGAGAGTATGAAACTCTTTATTAAAATCTTTCTATTTTTTTAAAAATTAAAATCTTTGTTATATTGTGATCACATTATAAATATATGTATATGTGTGTGTAGATTCAGACATATACATATATGCAAAAATGCGCACACAAAGACATATGCACATCTATCTCCTTGAGTATGTATGGCATTGATTATCCAGCACTGTCCTCAAAATCATGGGGCTAAATGCTGCACAGAACTTTGTCAGTACATATCTGCCAAAGCAACTGGAGCTACATGGAACCACATCAGTTCAGGTCTTTGGGGATCAAGGCTTGAAGAAGAAAAAAACTATATACCTATGCAGAGAGCTATGATTCTAAGGACTATAAAATGTATCACTGAGTTTGTTCCAATTCTAAAGGTTAAACGTTTTACAACAGATCTTTCCTCTGGCATTTGAGCTCCTGTAGTGCTATTTAGATATAGCTAATGACCAAAAACGGTTTTCAGTTTTCAGAATTATCTGAGAATCATCATCCAACACCTACTTTCAATGGCAGAGAAGTTCTCAACTCTTGCAGATGGATGGGACCTACACCAGCACTGACTGGAGATCATTGCAGTAGATGAGCAGGATGACCAGCATTTACTGGATTTGGACCTCTTCAATCCACAGGCTCAAGATCTCGTTTGTGTGGGTCTGACACATTCTTCTTGGGAATTCCAGGAAACATATTAGTCTACAAATCTATGTTTCTCTGTATACATGTATACACTGGATGGACTTGCCTAACCTCCTCTGTGAGAGTTTTCATGTGGCAATATGGTCAGAAATCAGTGATCAGGCTAAAATCTTGTCTTCTATTTGTAGAGCTTTCATAGATATCACTGAAGTTACCTGAATATACATAAAAAACAAACTTTCTCTTAAGTCCACAAAAGTCAATAGTATCAGTAGCATAATGTAATTCGAAGACTTACCACAATTAGCAGGTGCAGTACGATTTAATAACTTATGATATGATTTCAACTCTGACATATGTTCATTGGATTAGAATAAGCCTTTTCCTATTCCATACTAAAAGAACCTACGCTAACTTTTCTCAGGATATTTCTCATGATTTATAATAAAAGATTTTTTTTCTTGTGAAAATGAATCCTAGGAAAATCTTCTATTTTAAAAAATATATTTCAAATGGTTTCAGATTATTCTCTGTATTTGTGAACTAAATACAATAACATTCTTTAACAATTTAACAATTATCTTTTTGTTTACATTACTAGGTAGCCTGCTATGTCCCCATAAACTTCCAGCATTCATCACTGGAATCAGAAACAGGAGAATGTGGTACGTTGTCTTTGGCTTTATGATAAGACATAAAAAGTTTTGGTTTCTGTCCATGTTGCTTTCACTGTCATGGAATTTAGCTTTAAAAAATAGCTTTTAAAAAATAAAGCATCTCAAAATGAAGAAAGCTAACTAAAAAGAAAGTAAATTGTACATTTTGTTGCATGCATTTTGTGTTATATATTCATACAGTATCCTAAATACTGAGAACTCTTCAAGCTTCCTTGAGTTTAACAGAGAACTCTTCTGACTCTTAGTGAAATGTCTGATAAATGTTAATTTATCTCTTTTGGTTGAAAAGTTTAACATTTGGCATACTTTGTATAGTTCTGTTTCTTTTTTTTTTCCTGAAAATGTTTGAGTCTGGGCCAATGAGGTAATTACATGATCTTTCAGTCACTGAAAAAAAGCATCCACATAAACCAGGGCTATTATTAAGTGCACTGTCACACAGGATTCTTCAACACAAACTAAACATATCATGTTAAATCTTACTAAAAGGGGAAAGCAAGCTGTCGTGGTGATGATATTGTGATCCTTTCTGATCACCTGTGCTGCTCATCTAACTTTTACCTCCTTTAATGCTTTTACCTCCTTTAGTGGTTTTAAAGGAGGTAAAAAACCTAACCTTGTTTTTGCTGATCATTAAATCTTCAGCTATTCTAAAATGAAGATGAGCCTGGTCCCCACAATGATACAGAAGAGATGGAAAGAATTTAAAGAGCACTGAGGAGACACATTATGTGGAAACACAGAAGGAATCAACATGCTAAGGAGGGTGGGAATCTGCAGGTACCCAAAGGGAATAAAAGCAGAAAAGGGAGGGTTCCTGTACAGCAAGGGAAAGGAACACTTAGGACACACCTCATGGAAAATTTTCAGACTATAAACAATAAATGCATTTAGGGTGAGAATAGTCTCTCGAGGGAAGCTGTAGCTGGCTTGTTGCTTAGGACATTTAGAAGCACAAGTTGTCTGAAAAAAAGAACCCAGACAGCTCAGAGGAGGGGTTGAATTCCTTTACTAATCTGTGATTTTCCTTGTGAAGACTAACATAAAAATGATACCTAATAGAAATGTATGTGTTAGTGTTTCTGTAGAGGATGCATTTAGAGTACTTCATCAGAAATTCTCTTCCCCTCAAGAGGTCCATCATGATGGTGTGCTCCAAAGTGGGGTTTCCTGTCAGTTTCTTTTCATTATTTGTTTTCTCCATAATGTGTATTTTTCAAAGAAAAAGCTTTATTACCTATCTATAAAAAAATAAAGCACTAAACTCCATGGAGGTGGCTTTTTCGGAGATATAAGACCATTTGGATTGATAGTTTTGCTACGAAAAAAGGATGATGAAATGTAACACTGGTAGGCTTGGAAATATGAACTTGAAGATGCTCTTTTATGGGTGCTTTTTATGAACGCTTGCCATGTTTTCTTCAAATGTGTTTAGTTGTATACCATATAATGCCCATCTTTGCTAAAAAGGGAGTAGGTGCATTCCTGTATCTTTCAACACCATGCAGCATACAGATGTAGGAAAAACATAGGGCAAGAAAAGGACTTTTCAGAACTTGTAAAGTAACAAGCCTCCATGAAAAGCTCTTCTGCTCTTTGGTTCTTCATCAACTATTTCCACAGCTTTGAGATACTTTGGAGGAGATGCAGGCTAAGGAAACAGATGACATGTTGACAGAGAGGCCATCACTTCTCAGCTGCTTAGATGGCAGACATGGGAGAAACGTCTGTTTAGTGAGCTAAATAAGCTAGAAATTTATGATTAGTCTAAACTTATTCAGAAATGGCCACTCACAGAGATTTTATAAAGGCTGCAATAATACCTGGAATTAGCAAACAGGAGCAGATCAATAATCTAGCATGGAATGAATTGTAATTCTCTATATAGCTTCAAATTTCTCTTTGCCTTCATAAATATTTACAAATCAAATAAGAATAAGGTTAAAACATCTGATTTTTAACACAAACCCCCTCAGAATTAGGTACAGCTGTTACTGATAGCTTGATGAGTTCTTATTTATTTTTAGGTGTAAATGAGTTACCCTTAACAAAAGGCTTAAAGAATTTCATGAAAGTGTGATTTTTCCAGATGTACAATATTGCTAGTTTGCTTTTATGTGGCCGTCATGAATTTCAAAGTAAATTTAAGCTTAATTATGTTGAAGTCTCTGTAGATTTTTTTAAGTAGCTACAAATCTTCAATGCTGAATATAGAGCAACAAATTTCCTATTAGAGAAAACATATTGTTAATTTGTTAAACAAGTCACACCTGATTGCCAGTCACACCTCATTGGTATGCTGTTAAGATGAGCCCCTTAACATTTAGTTAGGCATTGTTTCAAACAACTTGCCAACAAAGATTTTTCCTTGGATCTTGGAAGGTAATATTTTACACATACTCAAAAAACAATAACATTTGAATGACAGTTATTTTCAGCTTGGGATTTTGACAAAGACTCTTAATTGTTATTCCCAGGCAAAAATCTTCATTAAGAGGGAGTCTGAGTTATAAATATTTATCAATTACCTAAGGGAAGAATCCTTGAGAGGAAACAGTATTTTCTAAATAATTCAACCTATAAAATTAGTCTGGGAATTCCTAAGTAAGTTTACATTTGAAACATGTTTGAAATTCCTCCAACTGTTGAAACTTGATAGATTAACCACCTCTCTGCCACTGCCTCATACCCATGTATCTGCCACAGTTTAGGGTTTTTTTCCCCAAAGACAAAGAAATATGATATATTTTTTAGGTATCTTGGATACAGAGATGGATTATTTGACATTTGATTGTTATATTGTTATTAATCTCTAACATGCAAATTGTTTCCCTTAGCTTCTGCCTATCTAGTGTCAGGTTGTATCATGAGGTTGGTGTTGGACAAACAGTCATATGACAGGAAAAACTTATCACCAGAAGCTGCAGTGGGAAACTTATCTCATACAAGAGCCTGTGTGCGGGCTTGGGAAGGCAAGTGTGCCCATGCCACCTTGAATTGTAGGAACTGATGAGTCTGGAGTTAGCTCCAGTTGGACACTTGCTTCTAGCTGTACATCTTCCATCATAACAGACTGAGAGCAGCCCTGAGGAGGAGGACTTGGGAGTGTTGTTGGACAAAAAACTCACCATGATTCAGCAATGTGCTCTTGCAGCCCAGATATCCAAATGTATACGACCAAGGTCAAGGGAGGTGATTCTGCCTCTTTACTCCAATCTCGTTAGGTTGCACCTGGAGTACACATCCACCTCATGGATAAGAAGGACATGCATAAGAAGGACATCCAGCATAAGAAGGACATGGACCTATTGGAGCAAATCCAGAGGAGGGCCATGGAAACAGACAGGGGGCTGGAGTACATTTCCTATGAAGACAGGCTGAGAAAGTTGGGGTTGCTGATCCTGCAGGTTCTGAGAAGACATTTTAGCAACCTTCTAGTAGTAACTGAAGGGTACGTAAAAGCTGGAGAGTCTGTTTACAAGAGCATGAATTGATAGGATAAGAGAGAATGGCTTTAGACTGAAAGAAGGTAGATTTAGATTAGATAGTAGGAAGAAATTCTTTACTAGTAGGGTGATGAGGCCCTGGCACAGGTTGCCCAGAGCAGCTGTGGCTGCCCCCTCCCTGGCAGTGTTCCAGACCATGTTGGATGGGGCTTTGAGCAACTTGGGCTACTGGAGGTTGGCCCTGCACATGGAAGAAGGATTCAAACTAGATGATATTTGAGGTCCTTCCAACCCAAACCATTCTGTGACTTTATTTAGGTACCAAAATCAGACATTTGGTCACCAAAAGGACTGTTAGCCATCCAGATGCTCCTGAGTCCACAAAGCAATGGTTGGTTCTGGGGGCAGCCTAAACAAAGTCACTCACATGGGCTTTTGAATTTAGTCCCCTCTTCTGACTCTCTGGAACAGTGGTTCTTAATACCGTTTCTTGTTTCTTCTCTATTGCACAACTACTTTTTCTTAGAAATAAAACTACAGCTAAATAAAGGGAAAATGCTAATTGGAGAGAGTGAAAAGGTTTATGAAAAGCACAGAGCAAAGGTATCACCAAAGAAAAGAAAGATCATTAGATTTTTGTCTGTTAGGCTAACATACATCATCAGAACATGGCCAAAAGCAATGATGTTGATGGGATATAATTTCTGTCCAAAAAAAAAAAAAGAATTTAGGACATACTCAGAAAATTAAACAAGTTGATTTGGGGGTGCCAAATTCTTTGCATGCAGCTCAGTGGATGAATGCAGCGCTGATTCAATCATACAGTTTCGAAACAGGATACTAATATTTCATTATATTATGCTGGCACTTTGCTTGCACTGCATTATTTTGGACATGCACTGTATTATTTCAGACACCAAAAAACAGTGCAGAACTTCAGTACTTCTGATCCAACCCAAATATATGAAAAGGCTAAAATGCTCATTTAACTGGAATGGAAAAAAAAGCAAAACCAAACAAAAGAACCAAACCAAAAAGAAAACAAATAAATATATGTTAAAAATTGCTGAAACATTTCATCCAGAGTTTCAGCCCAATGAAGCCTGTAGCATATTATTGTTCATCGTGCATTATGGAAAATGTCATGTGAATTCCTCTCTGCTGCTGTCCAATTATAGTGAAACTGTTATATTATGTTAAAAGCCGGAAAACGGGACTAGTAGCCATGGGATGTGCCTGCATGTTACATATCTGTCTCTGCTGGTTAAACCACAGGTACTGCATTCCCTTACTTAGAGCTGTGGCTGAGATTAGATCCCTATTTAAGCTGATATTCATAACAAAAGAGAAGTTTCTATCAGCTGTAGTTGCAAGATGAAGCTTGACAAGATGAATGCAATTGCAAGCTGGCACATGCCTGAATCTGCAGGCAGCCTGAAAGAACAGCCCTGAGAGGTGCACACAATGGAGTGCTACATTCCAGACTCAACATTTCAAAAAGCTCAGCTAGCACCAGCCCAGCAGAAGCAGAAGGAGGAAAGCACAGTAGACTTACACTAATCTATCTTTCCTAATTCAAGTATAGAAAGTGTCCCAGATACTGACTGCAGGAAAGAAGAGGTGGCAAGCTCTTCTATCAGGGCTGGGAGAAGGTAAAGCTCTTCATCTCTTGGAGTGGCAAGGGAGACCTGCTGAGTGGTAGGACTTCTGGTTTGCCTCAGTTGCTTGGCATGAAGTGTCCGGTGGCAACAAACTGCCACATAGACTTATACAGCTGTTTTTCTAGATAGGGAATTGCAGAACCATTTCTTGACCTGCCCAAATGTTGAAATGTGGGTTTGTACTCCATTGACCCTAATATTTTTACCACAAGAGACTAAAATCCTGGTGACAGATGTCAGTCACTGTGCAAGCATATCTGTTAGACACTGTGAGTCTTACTTTTGAAAATTTCTCTCAGGGATTAAACTTCCTTAAGTAAATATGTAACAGTACATTCAGGTTGATGGATATTTTGAGACTGTGCCATTTATTACTGCTGAAAATGCATTTTCTTTACAATGGATGGGTTACTGCGCTGAGGTTCAGTCAACACCACCAGTTGATACTTCACTCCCAGTTATAGCTTCTATTTTGCATTTATCATCTTGGTTGAGCAGGAAAATCCTTAGTAACTGACTGTTTGGGTTATGTTATCTCTTAAAGTGAGAAGAAAAGGGCATTTCATTTCACCTTTCTGTTCAGAGCAGACCCAGATTTGACTGACTGACTGTATGAGGGAGAAGACTGCCAGTCTATCCTGTAGTCAGCCTTTGCAACTGGGGTTCAAAAATATTGTCTGTCATGGACAGAAAAATACTGAAGGCACTAACAGTGCCAATAAGTTTTGTTCTGGGGCGCTGTTTATGGTGCAAAAATGCTTGTCTGTCATCACAAAATGTAGTCCATTTTTCATTAAATTACTCTGAAAGCAGCATGTTAGCAAGCAGATATAGCTCCACATGAATAGAACAAGCTGTATTGATGAACTGAAGAATTTGGTTTCCAATTTAAAGTGTGGTTAATTCACTTAATGCATGAAAGGACAAGTCAGGACTGGATTTAAGGATTGCGACATGTTGAAAAGCTTTGTTTCAACAATGTAATGGGTTCTAGACTTCTAGAATGAAGCAGTTCCTGCCTTAGTTTTCTCCCGTGGAGGACACGACAGGTGAATCGTACGTGGCCTGATGCTGTTTGACGTTTTTGTGCCATCTACTACACTGGCAGCTGGATGGCAAAGGCAGCAGTCATGCTGGCCTCCCAGCCCTTGTGCTGTGTCATCCTCCAGTTCAAGCCTTGCTGCTGTTTGCCTCAATCTAACATTTAAGTCATTCATATTGAAAGCATCTGGCCATTCTTTCTCTAAGGAAATGTAACCACTGGAAACGTAATACTGGGGAAGCAGCTAGGAAACAATTAATTATAACTTTTTTAAAAAGTATTTAGAATGCTTTTCTTTCAGCAGCACAATATTTGAAGGAACAAAGGGGATACTAAGCAGAGATGAATTGGTAGGGGAGGGAATTGAGCGAGTTGAAAGATAAATGACAATATGCCCAAGGGTTATGAGAGCCATCTAGCGATAAATACACTAGGAGTGAAAAAGGTCACTCTGAATAAGTGAGTGCAAAAAGTAATCAAGCATTAGAAAGAGGGACATGCCATGTGTAAAGAATGAGGTAGTGGAGTATAAATACTGATTAAATACTGATATGATATAAATACTGATACGGAAAGGACAGCAGTAGAATGAAAGCAGATTGCCCAAGAGCTTTGGAAAGTTGCATAATGAAATTGGCTTCCAGAACATCAGGACAAAGGGGTCGGTGGGGGAGAGCGAAGAGCTGCTAAAAACAGCAAGGATTGCTGTACAGGAAGCAGGGTCCAGCTCCACAGCAGCCAGGAAAATCAGAGATGGGGTGAGCGGATAGGCACAGCACAGCCTTTCTTGGAAAGCTGTTCTGTCCAAAAGCAACCCCTGCAGCCTTGGGGCTGTCCTAATGGAGAAGATAAATGGCTATGAACAGGGCTGAGGCTGGGGGCACTGCTCAGACTTGTCCCCGCAGCCCTTCACTTGCCATGCCATGCTGCTGGCAGGAAAGACAGAGTCTGTGTGTCCACAGGGATCACTTTGGGGCCAGTCATGGCTGTTCCCCAGCCAGATTATTCACGAAGCCTCTGCCTGGCATTCAGGGAAGATCTGCCCTGACATACAGAGATGATAGTTTGCTGGGAATGCTTTTCACTGCTATGAGACTGAATCATAGGCAGAGTATAGTCATTTCTACGCCCACTTGCTCCAGTTTAACATGAGAAGACCTATTTCTTTATATTTTTCAAGTCTTCCATATGGCATATACTGAAGATTAATTTTGGACCCCTACTGCATGTTTACATATTGATTCTGGGCACTTCAAAACGAAGTTAATGATGGAAAAAATCTTGGGGAAAAAAATCCCCGCTTCCTGCCAGCTTATCTGACTAGTTCCTATCAGCCTGTCTCCTGGGCTGTGAGAGAGCTGTGGGATTCAGGCTTTTCGTCTTTCATGGTATGGACAGCCCACTGGGTAAGAACACTGACAAATGGCAGTGATAATGCCAATATTTAGTCAGAAGACAAATGCACCAGTAGCCAAGGATTTGCTTGAGCATTCAGGTAGACCCGAATGGCAGACAGATCTTCACAAGATGGAAGGTAGACCTCTGACTCTCTTCTTCTCCCTTAATATGAGGACTGTGGGCATAGTAATAGTATGGAATGTTTAGGAAACTCCAATAATACCTGATAAATTATACAAAAAGAGTGGTGGAAGACATATTGTTGTGGAAAAATAAAAAAGACCTGAAAATCCTGAGGTAAAGTTAGGTAGTGAACTTTTTTATATGAAAAACACTAGGTACTTAGGTACTGCATAAGGTAATTTAATTATGCAAATGGGGGGTGTAGGTAGTGCTTGAGCCAACTGAAATGTCTTTCATGCTGCTCTACTCTAGTGTTTTTGTCTGTAGGAGTCCTTGGCTCTTATTGCCTGCTTTGATGTTGCTCAGGTGAAACTCCCTACAGGTTCAGTCAGAAGAGGACTGAAACTTGAATCACCTGTTGAGGAACACTCCTGGGGACAGGAGTAGGCCGCAGTCTGCAACAGTTGTGCTAAAGGTCTTCTTTGGATCTTTGGAATTATCACTGCTAGAGAACGATAATTGTTTCCAATAAGGAAGGGAGAAGATCTACAGTGAAAAGATGCTTTTGCCTTTTTAATACAGACATTTCTTCTGTTCTAGTCAGAACAGGACAAACTGTGGTTTGAAAGTTTCTTCTCACCTGCCTTCTTCCATAGTTATTGAGTTGTGGTTTTAATGTGAGACAATCAATGAAATAACATTGAAATTGATATGTTTTTTTTTATTTCAGAAAGCAGAAAGAAAGAACAATCCAATACAGAATTTCTTTAAAGACGATTGATCGCTACTTGGAAGGAGATAATCTGCATTTCTTCCTTAAGAAAAAAAAAAAAGGCAAACCTTCTTATACTCTAGGGTGAGATCAAGGCCTGTTTTGAAAAGATTAACATACGGTGTGTACTGGGAACAGCCAACATGAAACCGTGTAAAGAAAACTTTGTAGTAATATGTAACCAGGATTATCCGAGGTTGGTTGTGGTTAATTCTCATGAAGACAGAAACAAAAGTTAAGAAAATCTCCAGTCTGTGATGCCTTAAATTAAATGAAGATGGATAGTATTTCTTTTTGGTCTGGTGTGCCTGAGAGTTATAGCCAGCTCACACCATTATTGCTTCTGCTTGGATGTTGAGGATGTGTTTTTATACCCATGACAGCAATGTGGATTTATGAAAGAGATGTCCTCTCCACCATGGAAGAAAAAAAATGTGTCAGAAAGTTTCTATGTTCACAGCAAATCGTTGGCCTCTCCGTGCTGCCTGGCTTTGAAGGCTAAAACACCCCAGCATGTGCAGTCCTGCAAATGACAGGCTACCTGACCCTGAGCTCAAGAGTCTGGTATTTGGCACAAGAGATGGATGGGCCCATTCTTTTGGGCAAGAATCCCACCATCAATTTTGCCTGGTAAATTGTTCCCTAGTTGTTTCATGTATGAGACTGTGTGTATGTGTGCAGAGGGTAGCATTCTCCCTCCCAGGGAAGGAAGTGTGAAGGGAACTTTGCAAGGAGTATGTTCCAGAATTTTGTTTATGCTTTTAAAGACACTAGAGTGGACAGGCCTATGTCCACCTCGTTTAGGTTGAACAAGCTCCATCTGACATAGCAGATGGAGAAAATCAGAATTTACTTCCTAGGTAATGAGAAGAAAATCATTATCTTAGCTTAGCCCCATGTCCCACTCACATATTATGGTGTGTCACATTGTGCATGTGTCATACACAGAGACATTTTTGTCCCCAGGAGCTGAGGAGAGATATTTGTTTGCTGTCTTTGGTCCTTTGTAGGGTTTTGTCCTCCTCCTTTCAGCTTTAAACAGCTTGCTTGTAGTCTGGATAATCAATGCTGCCTTGTTGATAATCAACACTGAGTGATTTTTCATGAAGCAAAACACAAAGAGTGGCCTTGCTGAGTAAGCAGCATGAATGCATTTGATTTGTATATAATTCTTATCATGTGGATGCTGACCCCATATTTCTCCCACCGCCCAGCCATCAGGCTTTCAGTACGAATGATGCAGCAGAGGTGTGCTCCAGCATGCTCTGGGTACATTCGCATTGACGTTTGATAAATCACATTTAAACAGCTGAGTTATGGTGGAGGTCTCTGAATCTTCTGTTTGCTTTGTAAATACAAACACAGAGACAGAAGTTGAGAGGAATATGTTACTGTTCTGTGTACTTTAATAGGGAGCATTTCTTAGTCTATGCAGAATTTTTCCCTGATGGTTGTCTTTGGGTCTAGTACTAACATCATGTCACAAGCGTGCAAATGTCAAAGATGATTTATCATATTATTTCATTTTGATTTTGCCATTAATATGCACCTACATTCCTCCCTCTTTGTCCTTACACACCAGTTATTAAAACACTTTAATATTCCCTATGGATCTTGTTTAGTCAGCCTATACATATTTAATACAGGCAACTCCTCTGTGGGAGGCAGTCCTATCAGCACCCTCACCAGAACAAGTTTACATCTTCCTTGAATACAAAGTGCAGGCATAGCCTTGGAAACCAAATGACTTTAAAGAAAAACATAATGGGAACATTAGGAACTCCTCAATTCCTTATTTCTAAAAGTTACACTTTGATCTTCTAAAGAAGCCATTAAGTATTAGAATGTGTTGGGCAGAGACTGGCCTTCGAGGGGTTCAGTGCCACATGGCAGAAGCATATGAAAAGCCCTGAAGTACTGAGATTAACTAACTGGTACCCCTAAACAAAAGATCTGCACCTAACAAAAAATATATATCTGGCCTGCCTGGTGGAGCTTGGAGGCAGTGCTGAACTGAAACAACAATCTTGCCTTTTGTTCTGTGGTCATCTCTCTTGGAGGTAGCTTCTCTCGTCAGTGGAGACACACATAGGCTAAGCTAAGCACCTTTCAAAAAAACATTGGAGGAAAAAGTTGACGAGAGCATTCCAAACAAGTCTCTTTGGTTGTAAGCATTTTAAAAGCATCTAAGCTATGTCTAGCTTCCTCCTTCTGATGTTACTTTCCATCAGGGTCATGCTTTTCAGGTTTTCCACTCCTCCTCACCAGTGTCCACAGAATCAGTGATTCTTCTCATGCATTGGCATGTTTTCAAGCAAATTTCTGTTATGTTGCTCTCTGCTTACACTCTGAACTGCACGATATTCTTGTCCTTCATCAGTACTGAGCATAATTTGAAAAATTAACTAAAGTTGCTTTTTCCTCTTCAGGTCACACGTATTGATACTCAGACTGGATCTAATGCAGAACTCTGTCTCCTGGAGAAAAATCACCTCCTCTGCCATCAGCTGGGTCTTACTGGCTGATGCAGAAAGGGATTCAGGGGTGCGTGCGCAGCTGACTTTTCTCTGTAGCAGTGATGACTGGCCCTCCAAAGAAAACCTCTCCCCATCCTTATTGTTCTATGAAAATGAGACTTTCTTAGCTCACTTTGCAGAAACCAATTGGCAGTGACATTCTGCCCTTTTATGAAATGCAAATTCTGTCACTGAAAACCTAAGTCCCAGTCCCGCAAAGAGGTATGTGTTGGCTGCCTGTGCTTCTCTGCTGAGCCATGTTGATCAGGGATAAGGGTCTGTCTCTGTAGATAGCTTTGAAGATTCAAGGTCTCTCTTGTGGCAACATGAGCAGTTTGCTGAGAGCCTGTGTATAAAAGGAAACTGGGAGATGAAGTGGAAAATCTTGTGTCTGGCCTCCCCCCTGGCAGCATGGGAGTAAGGAATGTCAACTTGGGCATTTTTCAGCTTTAACTATGAATAGCTTCAGTGGAGTTAATGATACATAACTACTGTTTCTGTGGACAGCTAATCTGTTCTTCTGATCTTCCCAAGGCTCCCTGCCCCCTTTCCCCCTATTTATTAAAAAATGAAACCAGTCAAGGCAGAATTTTAATCTTTTGCTACCTGCAGTTTTCATAAAGATCTGGTCAGACAGGAGCAATCACAAAGTTTCTGTATCTGATAGCATTGTTTTGAAGCATTTGTTGTGCTTCCCACTTGTGGTTTAACTGATAAGCACAGTTCAAGGAACAAAAAAAAGCTTTGTTGATTGTCAGTGGGTGTAACAGAACCAGATTGTGTTCTGATGCTATTCTAATAGAGGTATTCTTAAAAAAATGTGCAAGAAGTTGACTGTGCTGTTTTGGATAGACATTTCTAAATGAGCTAAATACAGTGGGAACCTCAAAAGACATCAAAATCTTTAAGATAAGAGATATTAGACAGAATTGTTCCTGTCCAATTCATCCAGTTGTCTTTGGGGTGGATTATGTTCTGTAATTACGGCCACAAATAGACTTGATTTAATAATTTACATAATTAGGGTATCACTAAATGGCTTTGAAAGGAACAGCTACATATATTTGTATATATATGAATGATCAACAAGATCATGCATACATATGTATGTATATAGATACACAAATTATATATAAATATAGTCAAAGAAAGGCACTTAATGACCACAGAGCTGGAAATCTTTAGGAAAAGACTGCAAAATGTTTTTTAATCCAATACAGTGATGGGAAAACAACATTTAAGAGCTGCAGCAGCTCTGCATATAAGTAGTTTTTGTATGGAGGCGGGGTACAGATGATGCTATTGAAAGTTTTTGGTATACATTGTTAGGTTCTTTGTGCCAAGAGTCCCTCATTGAGATATAACTCATCATATGAGCTCTGACAGTCATTGGAGAGAACTACTGAAATGCCATTGAGAGGAAGTTTGAGATCAGATGAGCAATTTTAATGCAAATATTTTCCAGAGACAGCAGCTTCCTCAAACTCAAGTTCTAAACTTAGTCCTCTCCTCCCTTTTTCTAAACAATGATGGAGAAGAGTGTTGGGAAAAAAGAAATATTTATTGACTTTTTAATGGGATTAAGGAGAATTGGAAGAGAGTATCATTAACCCAAGGGATAAATGTTGTATACGCAATCACTGCTATACAAACCATCGTTCATCTGAAAAACCAATTTAAGTTAAGCCTTTTTTAATTGCTTCTCTGTGTACTTTTACTCAAATCAAGGAAGGGGTAGAAATATTTATTTTCTCTCTGCCAGACTTTGTTGTGAGTATCTACCTTTTTCCTGGTTTTTTTTTTTTTTCATATGGGTAATTCTTATGAGTATGGACTTGGACAGAAACATCTGCCTCAGAGTCAGAATATCTCAGTTGGCTGAAGGAAAAAGGGGCTCATACTTTGAAAGGAACTTTCAAGCAACAGGGCTTGGGGTGTGGCTGAAGATGTCTAGATGAGATACAAGAGTTCTCAATATCCCATCGCAAAAACACCTTCATGGCATATGTGGGGGAAAAAAGCCCACATCCTGCCTCGGCACAATGCACCTGCATCTTTGCCAGCAGTTCCTATTCTGTGTGTGTTAATATTCTAGAGAGAAATTAGGTAAAAACAAAATCCACTGTCCTGACAAAATTTTAAAGGTTAACCTCTGGAGTAGCAATCTCTGGAAATTTTTCTTCCTGCACCTCAAAATCCTTCTGAAAACAAATCCACCCTGCAGCAGTTGCATTTCATTTGCCTTTCCTTACACCCTTGCAGATGCTCCAGCATCAGAGGTCACACACCCCAGCAGGTAGGCAGGATCACAGGACAACAGCCTGGAGAGGACCTCAGGAGGTCTCTAGTCCAGCCTCCTCTCAAAGCAGGGTCAGCCATGAGGTTGAACAGAGTTGCTCAGGACAACCTCCATCCGGGTCTTGAAAGCCTCTACAGCCCACACTGCTTTGGCAATGTGGTGACATCATCAGCTGGCTGATGCTCAAGGTTCAGTACAGGAACAGCAAAGCTTATAGCATCTGTATGTGGGTATGGCAAAGGGGGCAGTGAGCTACAGTCCCGAAATACCTACCGAAGGAGGTATCAGTAACAGATGCAGACACAGCCTTGGGAATCTGTAAACCTAAAGGAAGAAATGTAAGCAGCAGTGCTGTTTTATGTCAAAAAGAAACATTACGTTCTCATTTTTCTTTGGCTCTGGAAAAATGAGAAATTCCTCGGAAAACTTGCTACTCCTTTTTCCAGGAAATATGTGATTTTCTGATCACGAAAAGCATGCAGTTTTACTGCAGGATGGTAAATAGACTCTGCAAAAGGAGTGCATTGCAATTGTAGCTATAATTCAGGTTGGTTAACTATTTTCTGATTGTTTAAAGGAACTTTGAGATTAACTGGGCAATGTAAGTATAGAGGATTAGCTTAACATTTGGGACACTGCTGACTGTATTTCAATATTGACCTTGAGTGTCACCTCCTCAGAAATGTATATATTAAGCCTTCGAGTGCCAACATTATTTAATTGACGATGTAACCTTTTGCTTGTGGTAGTACTGAGAAACCACTACGTGTATTTCAGTGGAACTTTTTCTATGTGAGAAACAAAACAGTAAAAAGCTCTATTTTACCAGTTTCTTTTTGGTAGCCCACAGATCTCTACATAAACCATTTTCCCTTTGTCAGCATATCAGAAGGTAAATGCTCAGTGCTAAATCTTGGCATGGCGTGTATATGGAACTTCATGGCATACCTGTCAGATGTTCTGATTCATTTTTAGGACTCTGAAATATCACAGCTATAAAAGATGTAAAAGTTCAGCACAGATTCAGCCGCTCAATTCAAAGAACCGTATTCATTAACTGTTTACCTGCCCTTTGCATACCCTCCAGGCTCAAAATGGGAATTGGCATCATAACAATGAGCAATGCACCAGCATTACACTAATGAGTTGCTTGGCATATTCACCTCCATGCCACTCTGCAGAAGTTCATTCGCTTTGGTGCACTGTGCTTAGAGAAGTCAGCAGCATTCAGGCAGGCAGGCAGCCCAGGCAGATGAAAGCCCTAGAGTTCACTGAATGTGACAACAGCCCCATTCCCTTCTCTCACATCCCCAAGCAATCTTATATCTAAACATCTACCAGTGCAAAATACTGTGTCTTGTAGTTGCTGCAGATATCCTTGCCGATCCCTTTAACCCCCCTTTCTTTTTCACACCACTTCCTATGGGCTGGAGGAGTATGGATACCGACAGGTGGTCCTTGCCTCAGAAGATCTTACATGTGCTGACAGGGAAGCTGCAGAGCAAGTTGTTCCTGATTTCATGGTACAGATTTCAAGGTTGCTCCATGCAGGGCTGCCCAGTACATATTTTTTCCCACTACTCACTGATAGAGCTGCTCTGAAATCTTCATAAGAAGTGAAGCCAAACAGGACCTAATACTACTTTAAGAAGATGCAGATCAACGTCTCTCTCAGTCCTTTCCCCTTCAAGAGCTAGGTTCTACTTACTGGAAGCATTTGGCAGACACTCACGGGATGGTGAGTACCTTCGTTTCAGTGCAGCATTTGCTTTGCTGGGAGATGCTGTGGAATGTAAACTTCTCTAATGACAGCTCCTTCAAGCCCTTTTCAGTCTTGTCAAGTTTCCTTATTAATAGCAGAGAAGTAATCTTGCTTCTTTCAATGGCAGCAACTCTCTAGGCAACCACTGACTTTATAAGAATACAGATGGTGCCTGCCATTTCTTTTTTTCAGCACCACACTCCATTCCTCATCTGACATGTGGAACTTGCTTGGTACCATAATGCAGCAGCTGGAGACACTTTTCTTAGAGGTAAAAGCAGTTTTGCTTGCATTTTTCTTGGCAGCATTGAATTTTGCCCACCTGCAGGCAAGATTAATTTTTTTTTCCCTTCTGAGATAGCAAAGCTCATGACGGTGATCTGATTTGAAATATTTTGGCACTGTGCCTTTTCCTCTCTGCCACTATAAACTGATAGAGCTAAGCATCCCTCTCCTTCTAAGCAGAAAAAAAAAAAGATGCAGGCAAGTGTATAGATAAGTCTGCACATGGCATTTAAAGTGTTTAAATGGAAATGTTACCCTTTGGGCTGTATCTCTGGCTGATGACAATGCTAGTATCGAATTCTACCAAATTAAACAAAACCAAGACTCTACTGGAGGAACTAAATAGAGCTGAATGCTACAGAGCTGAGTGCTTTGCAGCTCAGACTGATCTTTCCTGACAGACTCTCACGTGCTGCTCACTGCGTAGGAGCAGACAAAAAATGGACAGAAACAGGATCATCTCATGACTAAAGTTCAAAGTGCAAACCTGCACAAGTCTTTGGGGACATGGTTATTTCTTAACCTCACAGAAAAGTCTATATATCTGTTTGATCACATGCTGCTAGTTAACTGTTTTCTGAGATCTTTCCATGTGGTGTTTGTCAACAGCTGTTAGTGCAAGAGTTTCAGACTCCTAACTTTGGAGTTTTAACTCCTCTCTTTCTTGATAGCTCTCAAAGCTGTCTGCTGGTCCAGTGTATAGCACAGTTGAAGAGAATGACTAGACCTAGATCTAGACCTGGAATGAAATGGCCTAAAAATGCTGGCTGCTTGCTCCCAGCATTGAACAGATGTGTTTTTACCTGAGTGCACGTAATGGGCTGTTCCCAAGGAAGAAGACACCTACAGTCTCAGCACAGATGTACAACTTCAACTTACTCCATCACCTCTTTTTAGAAATAGCATTCCACTGACTCTAATGGCAGCATCTCAGGAGTGAATCCAGACCTCCTGGACAGTGTTTTAATTCCAGCTAACATAATTATGCTCATGGAAAGTCTTTAGCATCACTCATCCAAGTGATGAATAAGCTAGACAGATAGGACCACAGTACCATTGCTGATGCTTTAGATGATGTTTCTAGCATCTGCCCTTCTCCTGACCCTGTTGAACTACTCACTTTCTCCATTTGTCTGACTTCAGCTCTCTGCTGCTTATCAAGGATTTGCAGTTGGAGCTATTTTCCATGCCCGCCACCTGTTCTCTTTGGTAAAGATGTTTATCAGAAGTAAATAAGTTCAAGATCCTTTTCAAATTAGGGTAATAACTCCTCCTGTTTGACATGTTATTATAATTTTCTTCAGAGTTTTAGCCCAGAATGCATAAGAGAAAATATACACCCAGCTAAAGGCTATTGTCTGCATGAAAGCAATTCTACCTTAGTTCCTGAGTACAGATGTTGACAGGCTGACAACTGTCCAGTGTGCGGGCAGAAGCCCCCATTTGCTGCAGCATTTTGCGTTAGCAGTTTGCCAAATTCTGGTTCCAATATCAGCATTCTTCTTGTGTTAAATGTGCAGTAAAAAAGAGTGGGAGCAATCTGCATTCTCCAGCTGCAGCTCAAATATTTTCTTTACTTGTTTAGTGTACTGGCTTATTGAGACTGCTTAGGTAAAAAGTAGAGCAGGCTTTTCGTGTGTGTGTGTGCAGGTCACATGGATCCTGAGGTGAATTACAGGATCAGCTGTTCTGGCAGGCCAAATGGAATATTTTTAGTTCCACAGTTAGTAAACCAAATCAGCAGGACATGACTTTTTGTGTATTCTCTGTGAAAACCAACTGTTCCCTAGTGCTGGAGGTGAAAGGGTGCATTTCTGCCATGGCACATGTAATAACTGAGTTTCAGTCTCTTCACTGCTCTAGCAGAGCTCATTCTCACAGGAAAACTTGGTGGGTAATCAGAAATATCTATAAAGACGGCTAAATGGCTGCTTATTTGGCCCTTATCTAAAGTGTTCTTAAAAAGTAGATGAGTAACTTGATAATGAGCTATTGGAGATTATTATTGCTTATATAAAACATTGAACAGCAATGTTACAGCTTTGTGGGCTTTTGATGCTTATGTTTTGCTACAGCATCAACAAGGTCCCTGCTGAAGCACAGGCACCCGGAAGCATGGCAGGCAGCTGCAGAGATCTGGGATAACAAATTACTCACTTTCGTCTTCTTTTCAGAAAAAAAATAAAAAAAATATAGCTGGATGCTCCCATTTTCCCTAGAATTCTGTAGGCAATGTCAAAATGGCAAATATAATGTAAGATCAGCAAACCATTCTGGTGAAGGTGCCTGACTTCTTGTGAGGAGAGGTTGAGTTGGCATGTTGCAGCATAGAAAAGGAGTGAATGAAAATAAGATGATAAAACTCTACAAAACTGTGCAGGGACAAGAAAAAAAAAAAAAACAAACCAAAAAACAACCACAAAACCAAATATGGAAAATTTATGCTATTCCTCATCATTTCACTAGCTGTCTTTTAATGCTTACATGACGAGCCTATCTGGGGAAGGTTTTGTCTTTTTACCATAGGATACTGTGAATGTTAAAAGTATAAGTGATTATGAAAAGCAAGCGGGGAAAAAAAAAGATTCTCGAGTTGATAAACACAGAGGTAGATACAACATCTAGCTTAGGCTACTAAAATTTCTGACAGCTTAGAGGCTGCATTAGGGAGAGTATTCATGTGTGCTTGTCCTTTTTCTAGTCTCTCCTTATATATTAATTCTAGGTTTTGATCTGAAAGCAGTTTTGGTATTTCAGCTTCAGTATTGTTAAAAGCCATTTCTGTTAAAGGAAGGGAAGGAAATGTTCTACCTGATGGCTGTCAATTACTGTGTTCAAGTTTTCCTTTTGTGCTTCCCTTACATCCACACAGTAGCAAATTCAGAGGAGTAGGTGTCAATTAACTGAAGTTCCAGTGGTAACAAGCAAAGCAGGAGGAATTACCCAAGTCTGGGGTCTTAGTTCTTCCCTGAAAAAGTGTCCTTCTCTGCATGAAAAAACGCTGAAAAAGTTCAACACTGGAGAAAAGCCTCTCATTAAGTCATAGCCTAATTTGATGGCACTCACCTTTGCTTTTTTTATTAACCTCTGATCCTCCCTAGAAGTTTCCTGTGCTTTCAGAAGGCACACACATTGGGGTGAGCATTTACCAATCCACTACCTCTTTCCACATTTTTAAGTTCACTTTTTCAAGATATTTCCATTCACATGAGTTGTCTTTCACACTGAGCTGTACATAATAATGTAATACTGCTTCATGAAACAAAGTCCTGATTTTGTATGCTGAGTATTTGGCATTGAGGGCTTCCCATTGCTGTACTGCCACAAATTTTCAGATTGCTAGATTCACCTGGATAGAATGCCTATTATTTTTATACTCAAATGCGAAAAATCTATATTTAGTCTTAACATTAATGTTTAAAATATAATTTTCTTAACCATTAATATGGTCTTTAGGAATATAGCAGATATGTAAAACAGAGCTGTGGGATGGTGCCTCCTAATCCCGATTCTGAACTTTGACAGAAGCTTTTTTGGATGGTGAGTCTGCTCCCCTGAGGCAGTTGTACTTCAACTCCATCACAGGCCATGGGCCTGCACAGGAGCAACAGGGCAGGCTATAAACAGGTCTGTGGTGTGACCCTGCAAAGCCGCAGGGGCGGGCGATACAACACTTCTGCCGTCATTACATGTGTATGACACTTTAAAGGAGTGGTTATTACAGGAACTTTCCAAAGGGACTACTGAAAAGCAAAGGAAGTGTCTCAGTTTAACAGGCATCTCAGTCTCCCCTCAATGAGAGGACACGAGCCTGCAGGTACGGAGGCTTTGGGCAGTGGGGCAGGGTAATGCAGACAGGGAACACCAGCAGTGTGCATTGCTT
Organism: Heliornis fulica; assembly: GCA_013399135.1. Lineage (NCBI taxonomy): Eukaryota > Metazoa > Chordata > Aves > Gruiformes > Heliornithidae > Heliornis > Heliornis fulica. The sequence goes on along the minus strand of VXBZ01011364.1, from coordinate 102,174 downwards.
CAGCCTGCTGCCAAGCATAGGAGCTCAGGCAGGAGCTGTACCAATATCAGTGGTATTGATTCGTTTGTCTCCCAGCTGTTCCCTGGTTGTGCTGCAGTGTAAATCCTTCTGGCGGGGCCTCAAGCAAGGCAATTTTTCATTCACAGGCAGTAACAGAGCTCTGTGTATCCCCTTTCTCATCTGGCTGTTTGGTCTCTTTAAATGATCTGGGAAGTATTCATAAATGTATATCTAGTGTTGGCATGTTGCACATATACACTAGCCAGGTGCCTAGAGAGAGGCCGATGACGAAACTAGAGTGCTACCATGTAAGATAGTTGCTAAATCACTTTCCCCATTAACTAGTGACATTTGAGTTAAACTAATGAGAAGCATGTCTGCTGCAATGCAGTGTACATTTATTCTTGGAGACTGCTTTTTCCAGCTTATGTACTGTTTCACCAACACTCTTAGCCACCATTACAGCTGATTAATGATGCCTTTCATTAAGAGGAAACTATTATGGACAGCCTTATTTGCTCTACTTTGAAACTTTTCTATTTCTGATCATTTTCTGTCCCTCCTTTCCCCTCCTTCTCATCTTTTTCTCAGAAATGATAAGCGAGGCAAGAGATAATGCATTCACAGCCTTTGATCAACTGCTGTACATATGGCACATGATGAAAATCAGACAAAAAGCAAAGTGATATTCTCGATAAAACAGGTACTTCTACATTAATAATTTGCCATCATCTAAATTGCCATAAAAATCTCAGCTAGACTGATATAAGCCTAATGCCTTTTGCACAATAGGCAGGTTTTAAAGTACAAAGCTACATCTCTTCTCTGATACAATCTGTATTTTAATGGAACTTGCTCTATAAGAGATGGCCTCAGGATTTCCACAGCTCAGGCATTCAGATGTATGCTTTAGGCTTATCTGACCTTGCCCGGTTTATACTTCACTTTCAGCAAGGAATTTTCATTACTGTTGGAAGTGCAAAACATTCAGTTCTTACTTTTCTGAACAAATAACGTATCTGTGCTCTGGATAGACCCATGGATCCACTGGATCCTGGATCTACAGGGGATGGGCCCATCAGGGTATGTTTCGTTTTTGACATCAAATTGCTCCATTTGATTTTCTGTACGGATGTCTCACTTCATAGAGCAGAAGGTATACCGTGTGGATATTTCCCCTTTGGTTGCAGAAGTGTCCACATTTTCTTGAAACAAGTGGAACAGCAGGAATTCCTGGAAAAGCAAAGTCAAGACACTTTCTGGGGTTTTGGCATTGCCCTGTCTCTGGTGTGAAAACACACGGAAGATATGACACATTTTTAAAAGGGTCTGTAGGTGAATTATGTCTTGGGAATATTCATAAAGAGCATATGATCCAGTTCATAAATTCCTTCAAAATATTCAACATACTGTAAAGACAGCATCCTAACACTGAGTTAGAGAGGTGAGGCAACGAGGGATACCTCTCTTTTCCCATATGTATGAAGTTCCAAACATTTTTGCACCATGATTTACCAGCTATTTATCTACTTTATTTACTACTATTCAGCTCTCTGACTTCTACCATGCTGTATCCTAATATTCTTGAACAATATCCTACTCAGTCTGGCTTTGACTCCTTTCATACAAACCCAAGGAAAATGAAAAGGTTTAGCAGCATATGAAGGGAGTATCTGAATTGAGCAAAAAAATGAGAAAGACAAACCAGTCAATATTCCTGTAGAGGTGAGGTCTTGACTGAATTGTCTTCTACCATGGCAAGAGGGAGTTTGCTATGCCAAGTATCTTAAAATGCCTCTCTGCAGCAGTGCCACTCAGCTAGAGGTGCACTCTCTTGTGGAGCCGTTATCAAGGTTATATTTAGTTCCTCTGCAACACTGAAACAAATAATATCCATTACAAAATAGGTGTAAAATCAAGAAATTTCTACCAATTTATTGCCTTGCACCAACCATTGTTGTGCCTAAAACCTTCAGGCAGCTGTTCTTCTAGCACATTTTCTCAATCCTTTAAGGATCTCATATCTTTGTCCAAATACTGAGATGGTGGCTGTACACTAAGCTCTCAGAACTGCTCAAAAAAGATTTTTCTGAAAATTACTAGGGAATACATAGGTATAGTGGGTTTTCTGGTTTGGAAAAAGAAAGCTTTTTACCCCTGGAATTGAAGCCACAGCATTGTACACGTGAGCAGCTTCTTAAATACAACAGAGCATAGTGTTTGAGGAATGCAAGCACAGTGAATGTCTTCTCAAGGACAGGAGCTGTTCAGAGTGTTTCTCACCCATAAATACTATTCATATTATCCACCAGAACAAACGTGGTGATTACTAAATGTGGAACATTAGAAAACAAAGCAAGAAGGTGTTATGGATCTCAGTGGACTATGGCATTAGAAATGTGCTTAAGTTAAATGGCTCTGAAGTCAGAATTTTTATTACCGTTATTCAGAGAATGAAACAATGTGATGCAAAGAGGTTTTATGTGATGTCCAAAATGTATTTCTAAGCTGAGTTCTTTGGGAATGTTCTCAATTCTGCAGCTCTCAAATGCTTTGTTTATATGATTTTCCCACTCCTTACAATGCATTTTAGCATTCCAGCTCTTATGAGATGTGGACTTCATAAAGTATATTATAAAAGGCGAGAAAGAGATCTTCAATAATATACTACTTTTCAGTTTATGAGCACAAGGTTATAAGTACATAAGCAGTACAGTGATGTGAATTCGGTCTGCACTGAAGAGTAAGGAGTAGGACTTAACGTTTAAAACAAATGCTGCAGCCTAGAAATTTTCAGTAACTAGTGTATGTCCTGGTACTGATTTACCTCACTTGTCCTTTATATTCCATGAGGACTCCCTGCAAGGTACCAGCACACGCCTTTTCTTAACAGTGAAAGGGAGCAGAGTTTTAAAATAAAAAGCCCAACAAACATAATGGGGACACTTCATTTGCAATCAGTTCAAATCACAGAGGATCTCACAGCGCTTGAGATGTCATCTTGCACCCACATAGACATTTTGCTGGTTTAGCCGATCTTCAAAATTCCCTATGTTCACTGCAGAAAACCCATTATAAATTAGCTACAATTATGCTCAACTCTTTTCTTGGAGATTTATCATTCTAATTTTTAACCGTCAGTTGCAGTTTTGAACACTGTCTTATCTGATCAGTGCCTGATTATTAAGGGAGTTACCCAGGATTTGCAAAACCAGCAAGTGGTGGTGATGACTTGAATGTAACCTTAACACAGCCTTGCTAATGCTGGGACCATTGCCTTAGCCTAAATATCTGCTTGTATACTCAGGTCATGGCTTATTTTGCTGCACAGACCCTTTTCAAGCACATAGGAGTTTCTGACTGTACATCAATAGAGGAATGAGCCTAGTCTGCTCTCCTGCTCTTTTCTAGGTGATTAGTTTTGCACCAAAGGTCGTCTGGCAGCCTCTAAGTGGCATGTGGCTGGCCGGGTTGCTCAGATCCCATACATCTCCTTGAATTGCCTGAGTTTTAGATGAGGAGATTTTTATTCTGTCTTTGGAAATTCTTACAAGTATTACATTTTAGCTATAATCAGTAAATTTCTTATTTATTTTCGGGGGGAAAAAAGAAAGATGATCAAATTGGTTATGGCCATAAACTGGACAAGAAAAAAACTTTAATCAGTGTTTCATATTGAAATCAAAAGCTTTTCAATGAAATATTTTAAGTTTTTACAGCTTTACCCTATGGTTTCATTAATTTATCAAAATGGAACAGGTAGCATTTCATCACCTCTCTGTGGGAAGGATGAGTTCCTTTCCCTTCCACTTCTTCCTTTTTCTTCCCTCACTCCCTTCTTTTCGGAAATTGCTATGTTCCATGTATATTCTGGGCATTGTTATAAAACTAGAACATTTAAAACAGTAGGCAGTTCTAAAAACTTGAGAAGCACAAAAATGAAGAAAGTTTCAATCTAAAAAAAATTATAGATTTCACTTATATTAAAAAGTTTTGTAAAGCAATGAAGAAAAGGGGAAAGAGTATTAAAGGGGTATTATTTCAAGATTAAATTTTAATATTTAGTTTTATGATTACAAACNAGATTTTAATATAGAATAAAATCTTATCAAATATGGATGAGCTCTTAGCAAAATTTTTAGGTCCAGACTGGGCCAATATATGATCCACAAAAAAGTAAGACGGAATATTCAGAGGCTTAAAATCAAGAAGCTAAAGGTTGGACCTGAGCTTCCAAGGTGGAGTAGGTACTTACCTTCCACTTATACCATTAGTTTCAGAGGAGTTTGCTAATAATAAGACTACAATTAGAAAGGTGAAAGTTTGCAAGGTACGGGCTATATTTTACTATTTCCCAAATGTGGTGCTCATAAGAGAGGCAGAACATAAATTTAATCCTCTTTTGTCCCAAGCTTCTGACACCGTCAGTGAAAGAAAAAGGTTGAAGGCAAAAAGCAATTTCAGCTTTCAGGAAGCCAACATTTTTGGCTCTGGTTTATATAGTTCTGTGCTTCTGTATTTATTTTAGCTTATTACTTTTATCATACTAAATTATGCCAACGTGTTCATATGATGTTGCTATATATTTTAGACATGACATAAGAGATATAGTTTAGCATTTGTGAACCTGAAAATAATAAATATGTGGTACTTCTTTTATGATGGTTCACATTTAATATTACAATCTTGATAGCGAGCTCAGCTTTGGAAGGCTTCATTACTGCAGATTGATCTGTAGCTGTGGAGCACATAATTCAGTGAGAGCACTACCAGACCGGGTTGCTCAGGACCTTAGATAAGTCTTCAAAGTCTTCAAGCATGGACACTTCATAGCCTCTCTGGACAGACTGTTCCACTGCTTGGCTGTCTTCATGGGGGAAAAAATTAGTCTCTTGATATTTTCTCAGTCACATTTATCAGCTACATCTTCTGCAGCTTGAGCACACTTAGTATAAAAATTTAGTCCAAGCAATTTCTTTAAAATGGCATATAGATGTACCAAGACATTTTGCGATGTGTACCCATTTAAATCAAAGAAATGAGGGGAAAAATGCAGTTGAAAGCATGTTGTTTTGGAATTACTATCACTGAAAAATTTCAGAGTTCTACTTTGATTTAAATATGTATATATACACACATGTATGCTTTGTTTTTCCATGACATATGTGTTTGAGGCATTACATAACATGACAGTTACAGAGACCTGCTACTATATAATGAAATAAAATAAAATAATACAAAACCATAGCTGTATAGTGAACAAGTTAAAATGTCCGTATTTTGAAATAAATACTGTATTTTGCAATTGGAATTAAAATCTGTACCAAATACCATTATCAAGGTAAGAATTTTACTGTTACAGCAATGTTTCCAAAGCATTTTTTTCTATGATAATGGAAAAGAAGAAATTTCTCTTAAGCCAAACATACTCAATTTGACCAGACCTAACCCTAAATTCTGTTCACCAATGCTTTAAAAATGATTATCTGAATGATCAGAGTAACCAATACAGAAGATGTCAGTTTTAAGGAAAAGTGAATGTTACTGATCTTGCCCTCTTTCCCACCCTGAGACAAGTTTTCAATTTATACCATTCACTACTTGGTTCTGTTTAGGATGGTGAAAATACTTTTCTTGACAAAATTAATATATTTTTTTTTAATAATTTGCAAATGGTTATATAAGTTTTACTGGAGTGTTAGATATGCTCAAAAGAGAAAAATGTACAGTAAACATTTTAGACTGTGGTACAACACAGATAAAGCAAAAGGTCTCTGATCAAAACCTAAAGAGGCACAAATAAATGGCATTTCCCTCACTTCAGTGGAGGTACTTCAATATGTGCCAGTGAGGATCAGGAATATGAAAGAAAAGCATTGCAAAATACATGGAAAAAAAAAGGCAAACAAACAAAACCATTGAAATATTCTAATATACTGTGATTGTATGCGGATCCCCAGAGAGGTGCATTCTGGAAATACACCAGGAACAGCAATTACAGCGTGGATAAGGAAAGACAATGAAACCATCTCATTTTAGATTCATGGGGTCAAAAAACTGAAATTGCCTGGCTTATATTTTCCTTTTTTGAAAAGCATGTATGTTAACAAGGGAGGGAGAGCACAGCACTAAAAGCAGAAGAATTTTCTGCATCGCACGTAAAAGCTTTTCGATAGGAATATTTTCAGGTGCTTAAGGAAACAACAATGCAGAGTTAATTCTGCGAATGGGGTTAGCCTGAAGTTTGAAGAGCTGAGGTGAAACCTGAAGTGAAGCTGAATATTTACAACTTCGCTCGTCTTAATCCTAATGCTGCAGCATGAATACATTTTCATAATCTCTGTGCTTGTGAGTCATCCTGGCGTCCTTTGCAGCACAAATTCACACTGAGCTGTGTAATTATTTTTAGAAAATGGGAACTTTGTCATCTTTGCCATGCAGAGGTATCAGGCGATGCAATTGGATCCCCATTGCTTCCGTGAACTTGTGACAATGAGGAACAAGTTCATACCAGTGATTATTCATGAGCTTTGTCATAATCAGGATGTGTATATGTAGATACAGAGCTGCTGGGAACGGTTTCAATTAGAGCTCTGTGCGCTTGGGACCAGTGATGCCTGCTTCAGGCTTTTCAAGCTCATGAAAATAACTTTCCAAACATGGTATATCAAACCTGAAAAGCCTGAGGGGCTTCCCATCCTGAAGGAAGGATCTGGTGGAGGGAGAGAAATATTCTGCATGATTGAATGCTTTCTTCCCCAACAAAAAAGTGTAGGCCTGACAAAAAGTACTTGAGTTTTCTGAAAAGCTAAGGGGTTGCAGAATGAGATATGGTGATCATCAAATTTGTGTCACCTGTGACATGAAGTTGTTATCATCTGTCACCTTTTTAGTAGTCTGTATAAAATGACCATTGTCCTCTTTCCCTCTGTGAAACATATAGAGAACTGCATCAAGCCCAAATGTCATGCACATTTGCAAGGATGGCAAGAGCACGAAGATCTAGTGTGGTATTGAGGTTGAACTGGTTGAACTCTTGTCGATGTTTCCTGCCTTTTCTTGAGGTTGACCGTGATTGTATGAATATTTATGCTGGTTTGATGCTCCCCACTCCCTCCCATCAATCACTATTTAATATAAAACCTGTAAAGAAGTTTGGAAGTTGGAGCAACCTTCCTTGCAGAAGAAGGTCTGGTAGAACAGACCCTGTGGTTCAAACCTGTAGTCTACACCCCAGTCTGAGTCAATGTTCAGCGAAGGGCATGGTAGAGAAAATAAATGTGGAGATATCCTACTGATATACATCTTCCCCCAGCAATCAGTAATTTGAAGACTTTCTGATCAAGATGAAATTGTCCCTGCCTTTGTACTGAATAGCACCTGATGGACCTATCATCCATGAATTGGTCTAATCCTTTCTGGGATACATTTGTATTTTTGCTCTCTGTAGCATGTCAGCGGAGTTCAGAGTGCCAGGCTCTTTCCTGCCTATTATCTTCTCTTTCCAGTTCCATTAGTTTTCCATGCTTGCCTCAGGAATTACAGCCTCAGCTGGAAAACCAAATGTCCCAGATGAATCACAGCCTGAGGGTCTGGGCACTTCCTAGGGACATTTCTGGCCATATCTGGACATTTCCCAGAGAAATGGAAATTGTAGGTTTACCGATGGCTGTGAGTGGCCTGAAACCCCAGACTTGTGTATGTTCTTTAACCTTGCTTATTACATGGGAGGAGAGAGCTGTTGCTCCCTTCTGCATAGCAGGTGCCCATTCAGTCTAGAACAAGGAGAGGGAGAGCTGTGGCACCTGGTTTTATTCTAGTTGTTGCACAGGTGAAGCAGCAGAGGTCCATCTAAGGTTGATCCAACCAGGCTCCAATCAAGAAAGTGTGTCCACACTGAGGAATGCACCCAGCAGCCTCCTTCCCATGCCTTGCCTATGACCTGTCCCTTTGCATTGTGAACTCACTGAGGACAAAAGCTGCGGCTGATTTCCCAGTAGAAAGACAAAAGGGGAGCAAAAGGGAACTGAGGCACCTTATGCTTGGCATCCCTGATTGTGCACTGCTATTCAGCTGTCTTGGGTTTTAAAGGAATCCAGTAAGAAATGTTAGCTGTTTGCCGTGATAACGCCTCTGACAAAGCCTCTGGTTGGATTTGTGCAATGACATGAAATTATTTTGCCTATAGATTTGCTATGCATTGTAATTTGACCATTGATTAAACTGGACCTTCGTAATGCTCAATAATTACAGTATGATTATGAGTGATATAACAAGACTCCTAGAAACATAAAAGGATATTTGCTCTCCTTCATGTATAGTGTCAAAAATAAACCCCATCCCCAAGGTATGGGGCAGGGTGACGGGGAGAACAAGATCCCAGAAAGCATTTCAAGGCACGGCTCTCTCTATGATGAATATTGCCCTATCTGCAAGCACTGAAAACTTGTCACACAATAACTTCCAGCCTGCCCAGAGAGTAAATTAAAGCAATTGATTGAATAGATTTAGATAAAAAATAAGAAATCAAAAGCACACTCCATAAAACCACAAGTCCATAAACTCCACTACAGTGGAACTCCACTGTAATGAAAGGTGGAATTTGGCAGGACTTCTCATATGTTCCTTCCTTATTTAGTGCGGGACTTGGGTTTTACACCATTCCTGATAAATGAAAGCTGTCATATTGTTGCCATTGATTACACCTTGGTAAGGACTTGCCAAAGGAGTAACCTCACCGGTTATTGCATAAACATGGATTTGATGTATAGAGACCCTGACTGCATCAGTGTGTCGCTGAAGATGTTTTTAGGGTGTCCTACAAATATTTCTGAGGCAGATACAACAGTGCTTTACACACCTACTCATTATGCTGCGTCTTGATTCAGTGCCACTGGGAAATGTAGGCACATCTATCCTCTGACATATTTAAGAGTTAACGTCTAGTGAGTGCAGGCACCTAAATGTCTTAAGGCATTGATGTCTACAGCATTAATGAAATATAGTAATGCTTACAATCAGTGATACCATTTCCTTATGCAATAAAGAAAAAAGGAACTAAGCTAAGTGAGTGGATTAAACCACAAAGGTTTGACCTAGTTCTATTATTTTTATAACTTAATGTTGGTTTTTTTTTTTTTCATTTGAAGCCATGTCTGCTGACAACATTATTAGTATAAGGCACTGGGTATAGTCATTGTATCATGAAGTCAAAAATATCCACCTAGAGAAAGCATGACAGAGAATTAAGGTATTTTTCACCTTGAAGTTTTGTTCTGCTATGTGAAGCCCAGAGATTTTAATCTGAATTAATATTTTGAGAATTGCCTATTTCTAAATTTGCAAATTATGTTTGTAGGAGCTGAACATTTTCTAAGTTAAATTATATATTTTTTCAGACAAAGAAAACCCTACTTCTCATAAATATTTCATTAGAAAAAAGAAAACATATGAGCTTGTCTTCCAGATAAGATTTCAAGGTTTTAGGGAAAAAAAAAATGCCAGGAAGAAGTTGAATTTCACACAGACAACCAATAAAGAAATGCAGACTAAACAAAGGCACTTTAATGTAAAAAAGAAGTACATTGTATGCACTTTTATACATTTAGAGAGTTTGTGCAATCCCCATGATTATATGTGCAAATAAGCAGTATTTAGAAACTGGTGAGTCCTTGAAAACATACATACACATTTTAGAATAACAGTATATTGAAATCCATATGCAGATTGCTATTTATTTTTCTACTTGCTATTTGCAGATAATATATTATCAGTTCTATATAAACGTGTGTGTGTGTGTGTGTGTGCACATAGGTTACACTAGACAATGCTATATTTGAAGTGTACCTGTTTAACAATTATATGCAGCGAAAAATAAGTTTGAACTGTTTAAATTTAAATTGAAATCCACAGATTGAAATTCATATTACAGCAACCGTTCGGAATTGTTGATCCTTCTTGACACATTACCATTACTGGTAATGGGATGCACTTTGTGAAATTTCAACTTTCTGAGTCAAGAGGTTAACATTTAATCAATTGTTCTCACTGTTATGGACTCTACTGGGAAATACTAGGTTGTGATATCCGCTATGCATCATGAAGCAGGAGTTAGAGTCTGGTAAAAAAATAATCTGATTGCAGAGTTTCATTGACAGTGCTCTACTCATACATTTTCTATACTTCATTATTTCCCATAAAGTCCACGTAAAATTGTCATGGTCTATTCCATTATAGTGTCTAAAAGATGTCACATACCAAATTGTTACTGTGTTCTCATGTTTTTCTATGCTTCTGTGAAAACCCATGCCTGGTTCCCATTGGGAGTTACTGAGGCACGTTAATAAATTGGAGTGTAATGAACTGGTGCTCTTTTTTTCCAGTTAAACCCTAGGTATGGGGGTTGTTTCCTGACATAACAGGCAAAACTGTGCATGAGTGTCATATTACAATATAAAGATTGATCAGAACAAAAATCCTTGACCTAAATATCCCAAAGCCTTGACAAGTTTTGAATCCAGGGTCATAAACGAATAGATGTTAAAACTGGAAAGGAGAGCTGCGATTAACGTGTGAAAAGTGAGAGGTGACAGTGCTAAGATGATCCTTATTAATAAAAAGAACTGGTCTGTGTTCTGAATTGAATACCAAGGGGTCATTCCCGAGCTGGGTCATGCAGCCTTGACTCTTCTGTAGAGATCAAGGCCTCAGAAGCTTCCATACAACAAACCTGAAGATCAGACAGCATCTGGGCTATAGCCTGATCTCACAGGCTGATGCAGTGGGACAGAGCCTTGCCAAGCCTGCTTCTTCATGCCCTGCTGAGAAAGCATGACCATGTCAAGGAGTTACAAAAAATACTCAAGAAATTTCAGCAGTTTCTTAGGAAGAGCAGATCTTTCTGAAACATATTCTCTTTAGTTAAAATTTCATGGGAACACACATGCCTTTTTCCTTCTGAAGGATATTAACATCTCTGTGCTGCTTCTCAGGACTAATTTTCATGTTTTGGGTGCAAGTCTGACATTCTCCTAAGAGCACACATTTTCCTATTGGCTCCATGAAGTCCATGTTCCCGCAGGAGTCAGCAGAAGACCTCACTGCCATGGCTTGGTCGTTATGGAAAAGAATACCTGAAAGTTTGAAGACGCTAATAGCGTTTGCTGACCACTGTGGACTGTGAGTGGAGATTACAGGCACTCCTATCTCCCCAGATGATAATAGCAGGTAATAGTTGTCCAGAAGTTTTATTTCAGCACTTTGTTTGGAGACAGCTATTATACAGGAGTACTGAGCAGACAGAGGCACAAGAGGGAATTCTATTTATGTTTCTATTGTTGGGATCCATGCTCAAAATTTTTGCTCTCTCTAAGCTGTACTTCAAACAGAGAATACCCCATCAGCAGCTCCATATGTGTTTCTTTTCATGCTAAAGCTGTTTTACCCTGAGGTTTTGTAGGTAAAATGATAACACAGAAGAATTGTGTGTTATCTTTAATTACAAACATGCTTGCTATTCCCCTCACAATCTTGGAAGAACAGTCAGCTAAAAGAGAAAACAGATCACAAATCTTTCAGTATGTTTGTCACAATTTTTCTATTGCAAAGAGCAATGACAACTTGCAATGTATCAGTTTACAGAGAGGTATTACATGGCAACTGTTTAGTATACATGTCACTAAAACTAGCCACCTAACTTGAAGGAATCATTGTTTTGCTACATAGCTTAAAGGCGACCAATCCCTATAAATCACTCATGCACACGATGTGTGTATATGCTCTTTTTTTTAACTGCGTGTTTTTAGGGAATTTATAGAGTAGTTCTCCAATAAATAACTTAATTACTGAAATGTAAAGGTTGCAAATGTACAGCAGTGCTGTTCCAAAACGAGGCTATGTCTTCTTTACAAGAGCTTGAAAAACTGCTGTATTATTAGCGTGCCTGGAAATGTGCTTCTAAGGAATACAGCAAATTTCTTGTTTTCATATAATCTCTTAATTTTCACCATCCCCTTACTTTATGCACTTTCATTCTCCTCCATTAAACTATGAGCTGCGGGTAGCAGAAAGGGGATGCAACGAAGAAGAGCCTCTATCCTGTCATGGTTAAATGTGTATTTTTGGCAGTTATGTCCTAACCCTGGGAGTGTGAGACTCTTAAAAAATCAAACCAAACCAGACTGCATGTGGGATGACTTGACATAACAACGTATGGTACACAAAACAGCTTGGAAGTAAGGAAAAAACAGTGTCACTTTTTGGACAGCCCTGCTGTTCTCACCTCCATACAGCTCTGCTTTGAGTGAGAGCTTATACACATGCCCACCTTCCCCCCCTATTTTAGTGCTAGCGTCAATAAGTATGAATTAAATCTTATTTTAGTTAGATATAGATGCCTGTTTTCCTGTAGACTCAGGTCGCATTCATAGGTTATGGATGATGCCCACAAATGATTTGTGTCTCTTAAATACCTTAGTCCATGAATGCTTAAGAACGTAGCATGAAATTCATGGAGTAAAAAGTAACAATATTTGCTTTACTGAATTAATACTGAACCATTTCCCAATCAGTTACTGCTTCATATTGATTGTCATGTGACATACGTATTTGACAAGTCTCAGCGATAAATCCAGAGAATGTTGCTTAACGGCATGTCAGAGCTGGGAGTGCAGGCTCAGTTCTGGTAGCGCAGCATCTCCTTCTGCCAAGGAAAAGCCATGGTGTGTTGCATCTTAATGTGTCAAAGCCCAATGACAATGCTCCCTTTGACTTCAGTGATGTGAAATTGGGATATTAAGCACCAACAGCCTGATTGCCTCTCATGGGCTTTAAAAATCTTACTGAATTTTCTTTGATGCTTCTCTTTGGCCTTATGGTCATCTTCTTCCTTGACATTACTGCTTGCACAGAGAACATCACTTCTGGTTGTGACCCCAACCTCAGAAGGGTTTTCTCTCCAATGTTTCACTAACTTCCTATAGGTGCAAAGCACAGGATACAATTTCACATCAGACTGTGATCCTTCTTGCACCTTATGTCATGTCTGGCAAGGCACAAACCAGAGAAAAATTTCTCCCTGTTTGATAAAAATGAAGTTGTAATCTGAACACTAGTGAGAATGAAATATTTTTTCTTTCTGAATAGAGTAAGACAAAGCAAAACAAAACAAGAGGATTCATGTGATGAAGATTCAGTACAAGGTAGTAATTTACTTTGGCTGCTGACTGCATTCAACTTGATTTAAATATCTTAATATTTAATTATCTACATTCATTTTACCGAAATGCACGTAAAGGAATATCTTCAAAGAAATTAACTTTGAACATTATTTACAGACAAGGTGACAGCTGTCTAATTCATTCTCTTGTGCCAAGGGAGAAGAGCAAAGTGATGTAAAAAGGTTTTGAACTGTATTATTTAATTCATATAGTAAATTTCAAGTAGAGTCATGTGGTAGGTTTCTGTGTGGCACACTGCCTTTCTGTTGATTGTCTCATTAGATGTTTGCCCATCTATGTCTGGCCTACCTAAATATCTTCTGCAGTTGTCTTGATAAAGAAAACCTTGCGCTAACAAAATGCTCTGGTTTTCGAACAGTGTGTATTCCTCCTGTGTGAGTCTGTGCATACTCAGCGTGAAACACTCTCAAAAGCGCAATACTGTTTTGAAGGCCTTAAGGCAGAGTAATGTTAATGCAGTTGCTTTCAGTGCTGATTGTATGCTCTGCACTGGGCAAGTTCTGTTCTGCCCAGAGTTGTTTATTGACCACAGCTTGATGGCAAAAGGCAGGAAAACAATACTGCAGGTGGGTAGATAGAAAGAGACCTCTGGAGGTTCTGTCCAGTCATGATGGGATGGATGTAAATGTTATTTGTAGTGAAAAAGTAGATCACTTTTGGCTTTGATTCTCTGCATAAAGCAGAGGCGAGAGTGCTGTGCTCTGCAATTTCTATAATCCCTTTAGCACTGAGCTGTGTAATGCTGGCCTTTCATTAAAATACTACTGAGGATAAGGAAGAACAGATATACTGACCTTACAAACTTAGCATTTTGGAGAGAAGAATTCAAACTTTAACAAGTAGCTGGTGTGTCAGTCCAGAGCACAGTAAGTGAAAAGAGGACTGAAAAGCTGCGATGTAAAAAGGTTAAAAACTATGTTTCAGCAATAGGCTTTGCAGAAACTGATTGCTCTGATGTAGATTAAGCTGTACACTGACCTTTCAAAGAATAAGCATTTTTCTCAACTGTCACTGTATCAATGAACACAAGCAATATCATTACGGAAGGCATCGGGGCTGGCAGACTTTGAAGAGATTATGTCAATGACTCATGACCCACCCATTCAGCAAATAAAGTGAAGGTTAAAGTTGTATGTAGAAAATAGTTTGACTGAAAAACTGCAATTACATTGTTTTCTTTAAAAAATATATCTTGGACACAAAATATGGGATTGTATAGAGCTAATGTACTAAGAACTCCCCCCCCCAAAAAAAAAAAATTAAAAGGTTAAGAACAGCTTTTGTGAACCCCTCCAACCCTGTGTACCTATATATGTTTCATACTCAATAGGAGACAGCTTTCTTAGCTTATGACAATTATGATATTTCAGGCATTTTTCTCTTTGCATTTGGCAAACAATGGAGAAATACCCTCTGCAAAGCAGCTAGCTTGTTAGGACACAGAGAAGGACTTGAATCTGGAACTTTCTTTTAAGCAGATTTAAAGTTAAGCCTTTCTGGGATATTTTCACTGTTCTATACAGGCAAAAATGACTGCTCTTTTGAGACCTCAGCAGAAATTGTGATACCAAGCATGTATGAATGCACAAAGCTTTACGCTGTGCCAAACCAGTAGATTATTTCTTCATTGTGAGCTGCAGCCAGTTAGATACATCCAGGATGAAATAGTTGCTCAGGTTGAAAGTGTTTCCACCTTGCAGGAATATATTTATATATTATATATGTCAGTGGGTGTACCACTTTTAGGCAGCATGCCAAGCTAGATTTTAACCTAACTACACTGGCCAATAAATGAGGAGATGGTGGCATGAATTTCAACACTGAAATACTGAGCAAGCTTGCCAGAGAGCACAAGCTCCTCTCTTAAAGAGCTGGACTGTGTAAACGCATCTTTGCTGCACCAGTACAACAAATACAAAGAGTAAAACTAGGTTGGGTATATTTTTTCATGTTGTAATCAGAACAGACATTGCTCTCAGTATGTGGGTTTGGTGTGTGAGCTGTTGCTAGCTGGCTGGATCTAATTCAGGGTTGAATGGCTGGGTTAATACAGCAAAGCCTCAGACTGGAAGAGCTGCAAACCACAGACAATTGAAGCCTCTTCCATGCCTCTTATGCAACTGGGGAGACATGGTCAATATCCAGCTCTCTACCAACAGTTTTTGCGAACAAGATAGATATTTTCACTCATAAACAGCACAAATAAGTAGGAAAAAAAAATAATGCCTTCCCTTATCCAACTCCTTCATCTGTGTGTGAAACTCAAAATGAGACTAATCCCTAGTTGATCACAGCTCACTGAACATCTTCACATACATCAATCAAGCTAAGCTATGAAATATGCGCTGATGGGAGGAATTTTATATGCTCAACTATATGTCTTTGAAAAGTATCATTGGTCTGAGGGATGTTAGCATCAGTCTTTGTCCTACCAAGTTTGAAAAGAGCATGCTTCAGCTACTGCAATAAAGCCAGAGAGGTGCAGGAGTGATACAGGAAGGCACCAGTTGCATCTTTCTGCTCTTCATTCATTCAGTGTGATTGGGAGACCAGGTGCTGTTCACTGAACCAAGACATGCTTTATCAATGTGCTAACATCTTAGTGAGATGGATAGAAATTTTCTAATTCTGTGCCCACTTAGTTCACGCTGTTCTGTAGACAAGGGCTTTTTCTGATGAGGACTATGAGAAAAATATTTTTAAGTTCAATTACATACGTAGCTGTCAATGGCACAGGCCTAACATGGGAAACATACATGAGTATTAACAGCTAAGATGTTTGGACTTGCTGTGAAGCAGAAAAATATTGCTGAATACATATGTATAAATCCTTCCTGTACACATTTGACATTTGAAGCTCAGCAACATTTCATAATGAATCTGGAGATCACTGATCACCTAATAGAAGCTTGTGGCCTTGAGTATTATGTTTCTTTCGAGTTAAGAGGCAGTTATTGCACCACTGCCACATCTTCAGGACCGCTGTTCATGCTGGAACTCCTCTTCATATGGATAAATGCTGCTCATGGTGACATCCCATTTTCTGCCTGCTCACTAGCTGTGAAGTAAATGTGTCATCAAGTGATGTGCATAATAATGCTTTTATGTATACTATATATACATGTATCTATTTTGTACAATGCTTGCCACATGATATTTTGATGTGGACTTTTGTTAAACCACATCCATTTCTGTTAAGTGTCTTCTGCTAAGAACTTCTAAGCTTGTGATAGATCCATAATCTCTCTCTCCTCAAAATGTAAAGGTCCATTACGCATGCTCCCACAGTGTTGTCTTTACTGTTGTCTTTGATACACAAATGAAAGCAGGATGCACTATTACATTCTGAAACTTAAGCCTTCCTAATAGTCCATCTTCCATACAGTGGTAACAACATTCACTTTCTCCTGGAACACCTCTTTCTCAATCCCTATTTACATCTACCACAATGTGCAAGGTGAGAGCCTTTCCTTGATGTAATGTTAGTCCTACTGTGTTTTGCTGCTTTTTGTGCCCCCATAACAAAATCTAAATCAAATCAAGATCTAATGTCAGAAAGTTCTTGCCTAATTTGCTGCAGAAATCTGAAAATCTAAATCTGCTTCCTGAGGTAACTAAAAAGAGATTCTTCCAGGAGCTGCCACTAAATGAAGTTTCATCAGTTCAGACAGCCCAGGGTAATAGAAAAAGCCTTTCAAAGACCTGATTGTTTCTAGCTTTAGACTCATTTCAGTTTCCAAACAGTTACACCTACATAGATGTTCACTGCTTACACCTGTACTTGTAGTCTACCAGTCTGAAAGTTTTGTCCTTCTGGACTATGTGGTCCAATATATGAAGGCTTGCTCATCATATTATACACAAGAGTTGCTGGAGAGTTTTCAGAGCTACGACACTTAAGGAAAAGCATGGTTTGCACTCTGCCGAGGTTAATAGCTTTGCAGAACTCATAAAAGCATTCACAATTGTTCTTGACTGAATCATCATAACAGCAAGCAGGTGCTTATATATAATCATACCTTTTGGGAACTGTCTCAGACCATTTGTCTGCCTCAAAGGATGTTCCTCACAGCTATTCATCTGAAAGACATGAAATGACTCAAATTGGCCACTTGGCTTTCATTTCTACCAGAAACAGTCTACAATTCAGGATTACTTTGTTGTTTACACATCTTAAGCAAGAGACACGGAAATGGCACTTTCATATGTCAGAAAGGGTTTTTTCTCTGTTAATGAGTAAAAAGTCTCTCTACTTTTTCACCTTTTTTTTTCTTTTTCTTTTCTAAAGTCTATTGTGTGAATTTGATTTGTTTCATGAGATATGTTGGAGTGAGAATGTATAAATGTGCTTTCTGGTCACTAATGCTTTTCAACTGACCTCAGGCACTTTAACATAGAGTGCATTACTAGTAAAAGAACCTATGCAAAGAGAAGCCAATGAGCCTTTAACAAAGACAGTGATATTTTAAAAAACAACAGAAAATGTTAACTTTCTTACATAACCTTAAGATAAAAGAAAGCTTATAATTTTGTTTAAATTATAAGTGAAGAATAATTAAATATTTCTTTTTCAACTGTCTAGAAAATTGTAGTAGAAATCTCATTTTCTTATACTGCATTCGGACTTCCTAGGTGGTTTAAATTCTTAAAATCAATGAATTCTTTTTCAGAGAATACTCTTGAATATTCTTAGAGCAGTTCATGAAAAACAGCCCTGATAACTCTACAACTGCTTCTTCTTTCACAGCATAGTTTGGCTAATTTTCCCCTGCTGCATTAAAGATGCACTTTATATGCACTGTATAAAAATACAGTGGAAGAAAACTAGAACCCGATTGATGCTGTTTCCCACTTTTCGCATAGTCAAAGTGCAAAGGGAATATCACACCTGCATAAATAGCATCAGCAACAGTGTAAGAACTTTACTACTGCTTTGCAGTTTGTCTTTAAAAGCCAGTGGTCACAGCACACTCTGCTACACCAGGTCCCCAGAATCCTCTGAGCAGTCTATCCTACTGCATCTTCTCCTTCAGAGATTGAGACAGTAAAACAGCTACTGTAGAGAATAAAATGGATAGGTACAAAATGAAAAGAATGTATGGTGTCCTCCTGACAATGGATCATCATTATTGTCTTTATTTTTTATTCTATATTTGTTCCTTTGCACTTAACACCTTAATACCATTTGCAGCAAAGAATCAAACTGATGATAGAAGAGCTTCCAGGACTTTCCAAGTCTTCTGGAAAGGCTGAACAATCATCAAGAAAATATCCTGGCTTCTTTGTGACTTCTCCTTTTCCTTTTGGGATCATGCATTCATTTCAAAGTGCATTTGTAAAGCTATATCTGAAACCTTAGTGAACAACTAGGGGAGCCCATCAATGTCAATGAGTTGCATATGAGACTTGAGAAGTGTTATGTACCTTGTTTGAGTCAAGATGTACAATAGGTAAACCACTGATTTAACAACTGAACTGACTTGCATGATTAATTATAGAAATGAGAGTGTTTAAAATCAAATTTAATTCTTCCTTTTATTAAATCAATAATATCAGTCTGTCAATTTAGTGAGGTATTATTGTTGTTATTATTATTAATAATATTATTATTAATATTGTTGTTATTTTCCAGATATGTACGATGGGTACATATCGGGATTTCACACTTTGAAAGTAGAAAGCTTTTGTTATAACAACTTTTGTCAGTGGAAGTAATTGCCTTTGGAAGGTGAGATATTCTTGTGTCTTTCCACAGATTAATTCTCTGGGATGTCATCTACAGTGGCAAAAAAACTGGAACCTGTGTCTCCTTTGCTGTAATTTAGTCATGCTCAAGCATTATTACCACATCCCTTTAAGGATGGATTGCAAGGTGGTGAGGAGATACTAACCTCATTCACATTGTTTCGTTCAATACAGGTATTTCTTATAGATGGAGCATAGTAGCTTGTACTAGACTTTTTGACGGGCAAAAAGCTTCCAGTACACAGGTTTGCAGCCTGGAGAAAGATATATGCAGCTTTCCCAATTTTTTCTCCCTACTGTGATGACTAAGACACCAAAAATCATTCATTATTGTATGTGGCTTGCTTTCTACACAATGTACTGTTCTGTTCATGTTCATGGACCAACTAGAGAAAGGAAATTTAGCCTTTTATTAACTATTTGTGGAATTCACAGTGGAATCTAATATATTTCAATGCTGCTGGACTCCTTACCCCAGGGACAGGTTTCCTCCTGCCCTTTTGAGACCCAGACCTCCGGCTGACAGCACAGTCAGCCTGCAATCAGCCGTAAGGAGGTGTTCTGCGAAACCTGGAGAAAATCAATAAACAACCAGAATGGAGCCTGTGCACCAAGCAAACAGACAGCTCAGGGTAGTGCTGCAGCAATGGTGTCTGAACATGGCAACTCCATTCCTCTTTGTACTGGATGACCATCGGGGAAGTAAAATGGATACAGAGCATAGTAGAAAAAAAGAGAAAAAAATTTCTCCAGAGACTTGGATGTCAAATGAATGTGGAAGGGAACACTCACAGTACATCTTGTTTAACTGGAATTAAACTTATCTTTAAAATAATTCCTAAGTTGCACTGTGTTGATAATAACTGATTCTATTTATTTAGTATAATCTTTTAAGACTCTACTTAAAGCAGCTAATAATTAATTTCAGAAGTATACTATAATTAGCTTTTAACGAAAGGTACTTATAAAGATAAATATTTGTATATTTATATTGACTGAAAGTTTAAGGAAGAGACAAGCTCAGGCCAGTATCTGCAAGACCAGTCAATGATTGTTTAATTTTAATTTCAGAGGCTTCTGCACCACCTATTTTTAAAAAGGGAGCTGATTTTCTCCACTTGTGAATATAGTCACATGAGTTTGCTCTATGCTCATCTCTGTAAGCATCTCCAGAGTTTGCTGCACTGATTTTGTTTTGTAGCTTTTTTATAGAGATTAAACTGCGTGCATAGTAAGAATCAATATATAAGACATCTTTCATGGGAATTGAACTTGCTAGAACATTTACTAGAAAGCATTGTCTGGGCTAGTAGCAATCTGTCCTTCACACCTAAAGCTGAGGAAAGTACTGTGCAAATAGATTGCAAGCATTTTACAAATCATGCTGACAAAGCTGTACCCTGTGAGCAACTTGCCTAAAGCCATGGCAAAGGCCTTGTGCCCTTGAATGAAAAAAAAAGAGCTGGAAAGGGGTTCTGCCACTTAACCCGGCAGTGACTGTTCCAAATCAAGCCACTGAATCTGGTTTTGGAACTCATAATGTAAAAAAAAAAGATGTAAGAAATTTTATGTATCTCATTTGTGGTCTGAATGTTCTCTTCCAATGGAAAATATATAAATTTAAATTTAGTTAATTTATCCAGAGGAGACAAAGGCTGTGATTTGCGTGCCATTGCGAAAATAGTCACTGCTTAAAGAGCTTTCTAATCTAACCAGAGAAAGACATGTAAGAACTAGGACCTGGAAGTTAAATCTGCAGAAATTCCACCAGAGGAAGGCACTCAGGTGCTCACTGCCTGTTGGAAGAAACTCCTGAAGGAAGTGATGAATTTTTCATTTCTTGAAGCTTTCATATCAAAACTGAGTGCCAGGCTTGAATTACCTGAGTTGAAATCACATCCTTGTGCTCAATAAAGGCAAGCCTAGATTTAATGCTTGATCAAAGGTCTCATACTAAATAACCTAGTGGTCCTTGTTGGCTTTAAAACCTAGCAATCTATTTCTTCTACAGGCTGAGGGGAGAAGGAAGAGATAAAGATTATTTCCACATTTTCATTATTTGGAAGGTGCTCAGAGAAGTGTGATACAGAGGTACATGTATAAATGGATGGACAGATGAAAAGTGATGATTTCTTACCTTGAAAAGAAAATTCTCATACTTGCAACATAATGAAAGAAACATCAAAATAAAACCAATTCATTTTTCCTTTAATTATCACAGTTTCTACAGCTGTTGAGTAAATTATAGCTTTTTTAATATGCCAATTTTGAAAGTACTTCACATTATAACCAGTGGATAACAAGGGAATAGGAGTAATTGGAATTAAATTTATACAGTGGAGAATTCTCAGTTTTAGTGTTGTCTAAATGGGTTTTCACATATTGAAACTGCCAGAAACTCACATGTGAATTAAAGCTGTTAAAGAAAAAGAAGAAGAAAGAAAAAGTAGGATATAAAGTAAATACAGCTCCAGAAAACTTTTGGAGTAAAATAGTGCTATGCAACTCACAGCTCCCACAAAGTTCCACTACTATTGATCAGCGTTGGGTTAACATTAGTTAAGTGCCAGCACTGATAAGGAATAGATAAGTCTTACAAAACATGATTCTCCTGTGTGACAGGTTATTTTCCTTCACAACATTAATCCTTTTGTTCTCCGGAGATGAGAAACTTCAGATGAAGCTATGAGGAGAGGGAGGAACAGCAACTCTCTTAGAGAAGAGTGTTGTATTTTGATGTTGGTACTTGCTCAGGCCAGCGCCTGTGGTGCTCAGAGCTCCCTGCTGTGCAAAGCTCTTGTGCATAAGCTTGGAAAGTGACCTTACACAGTTGATCTTACAGCTGAAATAACCCAGATAGGAGGTAGGCAGAGAACGAAGTAGAGGCTGAGGTATTCCAGTATTCTTGCTTGAATACCCACCAAGAGCAGGATTGAATTCAGGCTCTGGGACACAGCACACAACTGTTTTCTGTTCCTAAGTGTGATAACTGAAATGTAAATTAGCCCTGAAGTCTAGGGTAAATCTTAAGAACACAGCCTTTGCTAGACCTACAGCATCTTTCTGCTGAGACATCTGGGGTATCCTGAGCCAGTGAGCCATTGATCATATAGGATGAGCAGAGTTTCATGTTCTTTCTCACACCAAAGCACACTTTATCTTGGGTGCTTACAAATCTTGGGCAAAATCCTAGCTGCATGAATCAGTGGAAAAAGTTCTGTAGACTTTGTTGGGAACAGGATGTTGCCTTTCAGGCTAAAACAATGTAAAAATGGCTTTGAAGGTATGATTTTCAATGGCTATAATAGGAAGGGAACATTTTGCTGGACCATCAGAGATACTAACTAACTTTTAAAGTTTCATCAAAACTTATTGACAGAAATAATCTTCCTCTGCATAGACTTCAATGGTGGGTGTATCTGCATTACTATTTTATTTCCATGGAAGAAGCAAATTTGGAAGCAAATGAGATTGTCCCCCATTTTCTACGTTTGTAATCACATTGTAGTGCTTTTGGAGCACATGAACTATCTGCCTTCTGGGTGAAACAAAACCAAAAGATGAGCTCTGGTAGGGCACTGCATGTGCTCTAAGTATTAATAGATGTTTAGTCCACAGGGCCAGAGTAGAACCACTCCAAAATAAACCATGGTCAAAGTGCTTTGGGTGCTGCTTGGCAGCATCAAAGCTTTTGCTCTGTAGGTTTGGTCCTGTTGTATCACTTGTCTTCCTAGTAAAGGCACAGCTATATTTTTCGCAGCTGTATGTCCAGGTTAGCACCACATTGGGTCTGGCCTTTCCACAACCTCTGTTTGGACATGATCTAAAAAATTTAAATCAGTGCCCACCATTCTAAGTCTTATGACTCAAGCAGTGTTCAAGCTGTATCTGTGTGGGTATAATAATGTTTTTGATTCATGTTGTAATCAACATTGATCCCACTAATCTTCTGAACATCCTGGAGGTCAGATCTTCTCTAAGCTTAGGGCTCCCCTAGCTCTTCAAAGCACATTATTCCAAAATCATTGAAATAATTGAAATAGGGCAAAAAAAATTGCTTACCCCCACCCCAAGCTCAACAAGTGAGAAAAATGCCTGAGTCCATGGTAGGTGCCAGCTACTTGGGAAACTGCTAGTGCCTGGTTATACCCATACTGTGCAAAACTCAAGAGATTTATCATGTCTTTAGGCTGGCCCACGGCAAAACTGTCATGGATTACCAGAAAAAAATTCAATTGATACTAAATCATGGTATTACCTGAGGCAGTAAAGAAAGGAGCTGTCCTTTCATGTGCTTTTTTTCCCATAAGAATGCACAGAAATTAGATGTTACCCTGTCACCAAATCATTGTCATGATTTTCCCAAACCAAGGGCCTCCACATCTAGCTCCTTACATTGGCGAGGAAATTTAGTCCTGTTGCTATTAGCTTGAGTATTTAAAATTCTGTCACAAACATGGAAACCTAAGAAAGAACCCAGTTCCCAGTATAGATAGTAATCCATATATGGGAATAATACAGATGATTAATACTTATATGTGATATTAATAAGTATCTAATAATGACTGTATCAATCTGGACTGCTAGTTTCTGTGTCCATTTAATCTCTAATTTACAGTCAATAAGATTTCTGAGTGGCAGAAAAGTGCTCCACTTAAGCAACATGATTTCTAGGTAGCAGTCGGATATCAAGGTAAGGATGACAATACCGCCTAGAAGGCCCAGAACATGACGTTCTCTAGAGAGCAGCAAAACGATGATTTTATGACATTATATTCTGACACTGTGCAAATCAATTTTAATGAAAGATATACTTGCTTTCTTTTGCTGTGACGAATCTAGATATATTTACACCCCCAGGCTTGAAGGAAAAAGAAATTAAAAACAGGTGCCATTTTAATGGAGTAAAAATGCGCTACATCTTCATATTGAACAATTCTGAGAAGTAAAAGTAAGTAAAAATACACTTTTTTCATGGCAACCAAATAAGTGAAAGAAAATATACTTATCTTTCTATCAGTAGTTGTGATCTGCCTATAAATTCCTATTGCAGATGGTACTTTACTCAGATTTTTAAAGAAGGAAAAGACTCCACCTCATACACCATCCCAGATTCCAAAGGGCCAGATAAATATTTGTTGTGAGTTAATTAAAAATATCTTAGAAGCATACACTTTAAACGATCAAAACACTTCTCTACATACATGTTCAAAGAAAGTCCATGAGTTTTTACATCCACTTGTGAAATGCAGATGTTCCTTGGGTGAAATGTAGCAACTAATTAATAGTAAAAGTACACAGTACCTTGAAACAGCAGGTGAATAAAATTTCTTCCTGTCACAGCTGTGGCATAAGTAGACAAAATATAACTATCCCCTTGGAATTTGATCAGGACCTTATAGTTAACATAATTGTTATTCTAAAGAAAATTGGGGGATCTACATACTAGGGAGGAAACTGGAAGTACCTTAAAGAGACTTGATCCATCAGGGCTTTGGTTTTGTTTTCATTGAAATAAACCAACTTCACAGTATCTTTTTCTCACTAGGAATAAAGATTGGTTGATAAACAACTTGGACAGTCATTCCTAGTATCTTTACTTCTTTTTTTTTTTTTTTGTTTAATTTTTTGTCTTACTAATATAAAGATATGGATTGTGTAATCATAGTCTCATATGTATTTATGCATTTCTCTTAAGAACAGCTAAAAAGACACCCTACCGGTTCTTGCTGGTAGTAACACTGCCTGTGGCCTTTATTGTTCACAATGGACTATTTCAAAGTTTTCTATCTTACCGAGAGAAAGTAAACTAAGCGGACTATGTGTATTCTTAATGTGGTTCATTGTTTCTTTTTTGGTTTGCCTTTTTTTTTTTAATGCAATGATAATTGATAAGATATTCTCTACCCTTTGATTCTTTCCACATAAGCTTGAAGAGTTTTGCCTAACCTATGCGGCAAGGTCAGTGTTAATTTTTCTGAGTTGAGCTGGTTTTTGCCCCAGTTTTGCATTCTCTTCAAAGGATGATTAATCCAATTTGTATTACAATCATCATCATTATTGTGTTTATTTGCTGGAATGAAGGACAACCAAGTTCTCTCAGAAGCGTACACATCATATTAGCCACAAAAGCCCCACGGTATAACACTGCGGAGAAGAACAGATGGAAAAATAAATCCTACCATGCTACCAGTGTGATAGAAAGCCTCCTTACTTTCAGTTATGATTTATCTTTCTGCAAACTTCAAAGGATAACATGCAAGTTTTGTGTGCTATTTGAGGCTGCTGTTACTTCAAATGCACTCTAAGGTTATGGCTCTGTAAGTACCTGACTTCACTATAAGCATCATATATATTAATGGAAAAGCCATTTATTAAGCTTTTGCAGTCCTTAATGTTAATTACTGCAATTACTGAATGGAACTGAAAGTAGAGTTCAACTAAGGGTTTTCTAAACTATTAATGGGGCCTCATTAATAATGCTTATGAATGTCTACCGGGACTTATTTAACAGACATGAAACTTATTATGTATAGGACCTCAGTTTGAACTTTCATGACGCCTCCTCAGATAAATTAATAATGTCCCAAAAACTCTTAGAATGACATCTTCCTTTTTTTTTATTTATTTTTAAGAAAGACAGTTTTAAAACCACCTTTCCACCCTACAAAATCAAAATGAAGTTTTATAATGCTGCATACATAATTTAAAAGATCTTTCACTCTGTAATATGAACGGACAAAGCTGGCTTAGTATGGAACCTAAGCTTCAAGAAAAAAACTGATAAACTCTTTTAGGTCATTGCAGCATTAGAGATGTTTTACTGCAATAAGGTAAATTTTGCCTCATGTTTTCAGTTGATAATGTTCCTAAAACTTTGACATCCTTAAGTGCTATGCCACCATAATTTCTTTTCCTCTAAAAGATCATAGAATCATGAAATCATTTAGGTTGGAATGAACCTTAAAGATCATCTCATTCTAACTCCCCTGTCATGGGCAGGGACACCCTTCACTAGATCAGGTTGCCCAAAGCCCCATCCAACCTGGCCTTGAACACTGCCAGGGAGTGAGCATCCACAACTTCTCTGGGCAACTAGTACCTCACCACTCTCACAGTAAAGCATTTCTTCCTAATATCTAATCTAAATCTTCCCGCTTTTATTTTAAGCCCATTCTCACTTCTCCTATCATTACACCCTGCCCTTTTAAACAGCCCCTCTCTAGCTTTCCTGTACACCCCTTTAAGGTACTGGAAGGCTTCTATAAGGTCTCCCTGGAGCCTTCTTTTTTACAGGCTCAGAAAGCCCATCTCTCCTCATAGTCTGTCTTCATAAGAAAGGTGCTTCTGCCCCTTGAACATCTCCTTGGTTCTCCTGTAGACTTGCTCCAACAGGTTTGTGTACTTCTTTTGCTGGGAACCCTAGAGAAGGACACCAGGTGAGGTTTTGCAAGAGCAGAGTCACCTCCCCAGGGTCAGGAAATCACCTCCCTGACCTGCTGACAACACTTGATGCAGCCCAGAGTATGGTTGGATTTCTGGGCTGCAAGTACACACACATTGACAGGTCGTGTTGAGCTTCTCAAGAAGGACACCTACCTGTTCAACCTGTTCTAGGGAACCTTCTTTGGCAGGGGGCTTGGACTCAATGATCTCTTGAGGTTCCTTCCAAGAATTCTGTGATTCTGTGATTCTGTGATATGTGCCTGTACAGTAACAGCTCAACACATATCTGCAAAAACCTTTGTACATTCTTGTCTTCAGGCTTTTCAGTGGATCCTTGCCTTTGAATTACTTCTGCTATTAAGACTAAGCCTGTGCTTTTGTGTCTGCAGGCTTGGGTCCCTAACCAAACAAGCAGAGCTGCCAAGGGGACTTTGGCTGTTAACTTGTCTTTGAAAACAGGTTCCAGGTCAATTTAATTCACACCCTGCTCACAGCTCCCTGTGAAAGTGGCTCAAGCTACTGCTCAGCTCATGGTTTTCCTCAGGAGACTCTCTTCTACTCTACCCACAGAAATACCAGTCTTAGGAGCACAGTTTTGAACTTCCATCATAATGGCCATTTTATGAGATTTTTTTCCCCATTATATCCTCATAAAAATGTTTTCCTTTCAAAATAAATCTTTTCTAGAACTTCATCTTCATCTATCTAGCTTAATGTTTTGCTTACTGCAAGGTTTTGGTCAAGTATCCATACAGGAACTGCAGAAAAATCAGAATTCTTATTACACAAGAATACCAATATTTCAATACAGGTCATGACTTTGTGAATTTTACGGAATATTTCAATGAAATCTCTCAAGTATTTTTCATAACTATATCCCTACAAAATTATTTTGTGGTCACCAGTATGGTTTGCTTAGGAGTCACTCTTTTATCTGCTTCAGGTTCTGTTAGACAGTGAAAATAAGAAGCCAAAATAATCAGGAGCAGTACATTTCAATACAAAATGTTGGTATTTGATTAGAAGTTTTGCTATTTATTTCTTCAAATGATACTTTTTAATGGAAGACCAAGAAGATGTATTACTCTAAACCAGTTGAAGCTAAAGGATGCCATACTCCATTACAATGAGGTTTACAGCATGAGATGTGACTGGCACTTACATTTGCTGATGTTACATGATGGACACATATGCAAGGTGACCACAATCACCTAGGTTGTCATTAGTTGCCTTGGGTCTTGGTGTGTGGTCTCTGAAAAACTGAAATCAGTCCTGTTCATGGATGCCTGAGCCATGTGTCACAGGATGGATCTATTCAGAATAGGTACTGGCTGTGGGAAATGCTGACACTGAGCTGATGTGACAAAGCAAGAACTTCTCTCCCGTTTCTCTATGTTTATCCTCACTGAGCTGAGCCATGTGGTAAGTCATGCCAGGTGAAGAATGCAGAGATTTTCCAGATGTGGTAACAAGGAGATGAAACAGATGTGGTGCCTTTGTTGCCTGCAGTGCATATATAAATGCACTAGCAACCTGCCAGCAATTCTCACCAGAATTAAATTAAAAAAAACAACCCCACCACTACATCGTAATAAAGCAGAAAAAAATAGTAATACAGTCTAACAATGAATAAGTGAACAGATCACAGTGTTTAATGAGCTAAGTTACTTGAGTTAGCACAGCATATTTCCAATGAATTTACAACAGACAGAATTTACTCAAGGTGCATTTACCCCGCTGCCTGTTTTTGGTTTCATTTGTTGTTTTTTTTTAATAGTAGCAGTGAGTTAATGGGCCGCAATGAGGGTCAAAAAGCTTTGTTAAGCTCTTCTTCTGCCACAGACTACCCCCATGACTTCAAAAATTCTTTTCATTTTTAGGACTCCCCTGCATTGAGGGCTGTAGTTTGGAAATGCCATTGAGTTTGATGAGACAGTAGAAACAGTCTAGCTGTGATAGCACTTGCAGAAATACTGATTTAGAATAAGTATCTTTGCTATCTTTGCAATGAATAGGTATCTGCAGGAGCTCCGATAAGCAATGTTCATTTTTGTAGTTCTGAGCCAAGAAGTTTCTGGGGTTTGTGAGTACACTAAGATTCATAGAAAAGTTATAGTTTGCCAAAGGAAGGCAAGACAAGAAGGGTCTGTAGATTACAGCAGGGAATGACCCCAGGGTAGATAATCGATTTTATTTCAATCATTGCAAAAGAAAGGATGGGACCAGGCAGGCAAAGGACTTGTTGGGTTGACTCATCTGTTTACAGGATCAGCATTTCTGACACCAAGATGTTGTCAGACACCAAGATATAAGTTCTCTGCTACTCAAAGACAGTAAAAAACATTAACTTCTCTGATGTCAGTCACATCCATGTTTTATTTTTTGTCTTTAGCTAGGCTAATTTTTACTTTCAGGATACTTATAAAAATGCAAATGTAGGTACCTCATTTTAGTGCTTTTTTAAGTGTATGGGTTAATGTTATAGGTAGTGCTCCCATAATGAAACAGCCCTCTGACTGCAGATAGTAATACACATGAATGAAACTCCTGGCTAAATATTCAGGATAAATGGAAGGTGAGGTGAGGGCACACAGTAGGATCTCCTCAGTGACATTAACTCCTAAGATAATGCTTACATGGGGCTGAAGTTCCCATGGATCCTTCATGCTGACTGTCTTTTAATACCAGAGCCAGGTACACCATAGCTTTGTAAGCAGGTAAAACTGGTATGAAGAGCAGACACAGACTACAGTCTACCATGTAATGCCCAGCAGGCACTAAATACTCAGGAGGACATACTGAAAAATCAATTATCTTCAAATAGCATAGCAAAAACCTCCTCTGTTCTCACATACCAGCATCAAGTGCATTTAAATAACAACATCTCAAAGCACAAAAGCAAAGTAAAGGTTCTTGAAAGTCTGTTTTAGTGACAACTGCATCACCCCAATCTTTTTGCTTTGCCTCTTCAAGGAACTCTTTCCCCCTGATGTGGAGATGAGGAATTAATCATCCTGTTACATAAAATGTATAGTCCATGGGGAAGATGTATAAAGCACAGAAGAAATGGATGGATTTTTTTGTAGAGCAAGGTCACCCTCAGGGGGTGAGAGCACAGGGAGAAGTGCTTACTGAGTAATTACCATTTCTGGATCCTATGGAGAATTACAGGCTTGATGCCATCTGAAAGAGCCTATGATTTCTTTTCAATTAACACTTTGGTCCTGTTGATTGGTAATTACCCCAGTATATATTGGGGTGCTGGTTTGTACTAACCTCAGCAGGAAGCTGAGGAATTGGAAGTGCTCTCATTTGTCTGGTGGTCAATGGCTGCAGCAGGTGTGAAACCTGAGCAGGGCTCTCCTGAATTGCTTATCAAGAGCAAAGGGATCCTCAGACTTTGAGGAAGATCTTTACTGTAATGCTGGGAAACAAAATGGATAGAGACTGAGCCCCGTGCATCTAGTTTTATCTCTTTCTTGCTACATCTGAAAATAACTAGCAGTGCCCTGATGACCAGGTGATGCTGGCAGTCTGAAACCAGCTCAGAATAGCACCATGCACTGGGATTAAGGGAACAGAGGCAGGAGCTATGTAAGTTTGGTACTTGCCAAGGCAGCAGGTATCACTGAAGAAACAGAGATATTAAAAGTAAACAAAATGAAAGAAAAGAAGAATTTTGAAGTAAGAAAGGGTATAGAAAAGAGGATCTTTTAAGGTGCATCAGGTTATAAAGGCTTCACTGTGTTTTAATTACTGAAGATTAATTTTCTGAGAGCCTGCAGTAGCTTGTTAGACTCATACTGTAGTTTTAATTAAGTAATTAGGGAGTTTGATGAGGAAGGCAAGGATTTTAGAATTTAAAGTATTCTGGAGATTATATAGGCAGGGGAGTTTTTTCTCAGGTGTCTCTATTATATACTGATTAACCTTGAGTGAAATATTATGGGAAGGACTGAGAACTTTTATTCATAAGTCACAAACATAAAGCCTCACTCAAAATATTTTTTTTTTAAAACTCTCCAAGAAGAGAACTTTGTAAGTGTAAAGCCTGTTGGACTTAGGTCAAGTTGTGCATTTGGAGATCAGGCAAGGTTTAGCAGAACAATGATTATCTCTTAGAAGGACAGACTTAATGAGCAATATCTATAGATATAAGTGGAACTTGTCTGTTACGATGTGTTGAAGAGATTATGCAGTTGCTTTTAGATTTTGAGTGATGTTAAATTTCAAAGTGTTCATGGAAAAGTCTTAAAGACATGAAACAAGAAATTAAGAATGCAAATATAGCTATTACTTCTCCCATCATTTACCATGTAAAATTATGGCCTTCCAAGTGTGAAGCCACTGGGATTTTCATATGAAGGAAAAATACCATGCCATGGGAAAGACTAGAGTCAGCTGTTGTATCTGATTATGGAGATGGAAATCCCAGTGTTAACAAGTTAACAGTAATGCAGAATATGTCCACAGAGGTCATAAGGTCATATTCCCATAATTAAGATATATGTTTTGAAAAAATACATGTGGGTGTGTTACTGCAATATCGAATCTCGGTATGTCTTGCTCAGAAGCAAACTTTTCTTTCTAGCTAATTACATTTCTGTAACCTTCACCTTGAGCAGAAGTGTGGTTTTAATGGTATGTATGTTCATTAAGGGAGTTTTTTACTTTGATGGCTATTTGTCACCATAATCCCCTATACCAACAGTCTACTTATTGCTGTAATACTGAACATGTTCTGCTTGGGATATCGAAAAATACCTTGACAGGCACTTCCAGAATCTGTCCATCAGAAAGGCTGTGGCCATCAGGTCAAGAGAGGTGATTCTGCCCCTTTACTTTGCTCTTGTGAGACCCCACCTGGACTTCTGCATCCAGTACTGGAGCCCTCAGCACAAGAAGGACATGAAACTATTGAAAGGGGGTCCAGAGGAGGGCCATAAGGGTGATATGAGGTATGGAGCACCTACTTTATGAAGACAAATAGAGAGAATCACAGAATTGTAGGGTTTGGAAGGGACCTTGAGAGATCACTGACTCCAACCTCCTTGCCAAAGCAGGTTCCCTAGAGCAGGTTGCACAGGTCAGCATCCAGACGAGTCTTGAATATCTCCAGAGAAGGAGACTCCACAACCCCCCTGGGCAACCTGTTCCAGTGCTCTGTCACCCTCACTGTGAAGAAGCTCTTTTGCACATCAGTGCGGAACTTCCTGTGGTCCAAACTCATCACTAACAAACTCTCACACACAACCTACAGTGGTGGTGTCACTATTTGATTTTTTTTAATTTTTTTTTAGCAAAGAAGCTTATTCTAAGAATGGTGAAAAAATAAATTTGAAAGTGGGATATCATACTGCTATATCATGTTTTGTAAGTCTTCCAACAAACTCTACTATTTGATAAAAGTGTAAAAATTAGTCTATTGGTGTCAATGAAATGTTTTCCTAACAAGAGAGTCAGAAAGATGTTTGATGCATTTGAGAGAACCGGGAATCCTTAGAACAAGGTTTCATATTCCTGAACTGAGATGTTATTGCAAGAAATTTAGCATTGCAAGTATGACTACCGACTTATGGAGAGTTGGAGGATTGGAGGAAGAAATGATGCATTTGTATGTAAAAGTCTAATAAGGTGATTTATTTTCATGAATTTGGAGTAACTACAGAACTCTTCCATCTTCCTGAAGCCTCTGTAGTCTACCAGTTTCGTAATGCACCGTATAACAGCAAATTAGTTCAGATCTCACTCAAATCTCAGTATTACTTAACTGATCACACCACTTGCTGTAAAATCTTTCTATATGTTTTCTTAAGAAATGAATTCTCAGTGATAATTTGTTAGTAGATTTATTTGTCTCCCAGGACCATGAGATTCATGGGTCTAAGTGGGGGTAGAGTTTGGCTCTAAATGACTAAAATGCTGTGTTCCTTTGGCTATGAGATGCTGTGGGAGTGCATAAAAATAACACAGAAAGCTTCAAAGGTAGCAGAAAGAGGGAGCGGAGCCAATCTATCATGCTGCCTCCTTCCCAGTGGGCCTGCAGAAAGGTTTCTGTGCCTTCAGCTGGTCTTGCTTAACAGGACTACACAAACTGACTCCAAAGTAGAGGCACAAGGCTAGGGAGATGCCATACTCAGAAGCTAACAGCAGTGCCCTCACTGATTAAACAAGCTAAGCTGACACCTTGGTTAGAGAAAGGTGGCATGGACCATGTGCAACGGTGCAGAAATATTGGTGTGGTGGTCCTAGCTCATCACTCACTGGCTTTCCCAAGGCAGCACTCCTATTGTGCCTGTGATGGCTACAGTTTTCCTGCAGCATGGCAAGCCAAGATTCTGCATTTTGGACGAGTTGTGTATGTGGTCACAGTAGCGATGAGATGTCCTTGCTGAACAGCCCAGTGCCTGAACAGCTATATGCACTGTCTCCTTGATCGTTTCTGGTTTCATTTGTTATGTCCACTGAATTTTTCAGAATGTATAATTTTTTTAGGTAAACTGAAAACAGGAAAAAAAAACCCACAAAAAAACCAAAGTTAGGTTCAATATAGAAGAGAGGCAGTTTAATGAGAAAGAAAAACTAACACTGTAGTTTTTAAAGCACAGGGGAAATTTAAGCATGGAGTACTAGAAATGGAATTGCAGCCTTTGTTCTTAATACGTGTTGCTTCTACAATTCCATTTGTTCCGCTGTTGTTCAGTGCCAGGGCTAAGCAAATATTCTCAATAAATAATTTAGCCTTTGAATTTAACCTTCATTCCTGCTCATGGAGTCCTCATGTGCTGATTGCAGTGGCTTCAAAATTATTTGTAATTCAAGATCACACAACTTTTAGGGATGAAGGCAAGGAGATACTTCACACTGTGGTGTGCCGGTGTGTTATGACACTTACAACTGATCACAAGGTTTTGCTTGTCCTCCCTGAGCTGATGGCTCTTGTGGGACAGAGATGAGAAGGCAAAGTGAAAGTTGTAATTTTGGGATGAAATATGAATTTCTGCTGAAAAGATTAATGTCATGGTATTTTTTTTTGTGTGTGAGAAGGTTGAAATGGAGTCACTATTAAAACAGATAAGACTATTTCTGTCTGAATCATTAATTCCAGGTACTTAATCCAGGGTTGCACCTAAGGGGGATACTGCTTGAGAAAGGGCACGCTCAGACCTCTTCCAAAATAGATGGTACCTTTTGCAGTGCTTTGTGAAAGGGACCTTTATGTCTATGAGAAAATAAAGGATTTCCTGATGCCTCCACTATAAAAGAGAGGACAAAACCAGGTCATTCTGAGCTGTGTTTTAATCAGCCTTTCATTCTTTGCTGAGGTAAAATGCATGACTGTGATTTCATCCTGAGAGATGGCTGCTTTGCTTCACATAGGGCCATGTTATTCTTTTTTTGTTGTTGAAAGAAAGTTACAGAAAATCAGCTAAGAAAATGCTCCAAAAGAGTTTCTCGCAATGCAGCATGAAGCACACAGGAGCAAGATGAAAGGATTACAGCTGGGCTGCATCTACACCAGGAGAGAGAAGTGCAGGTTGTACATGCCTAACATCATATCACAACAACTTGCTGGTTTATCTGCTTCACCATCAATTTGTAGGGGAAAAAAAGGCACAAATACAAGAGACTGAATTCCCTTTTATTTCATGTGTGCTTCTGTTGACCAGTAGATTTTTGTGTCAAATAAACTTGTTCAGTTTTTAGTTTGGAACTGCCAAACTATGGAATCAGGTGATTACATTAGTCACAAGCAACCTTTCTGGAAGATTTCAAAATGCACCCGATGTATCTTTCTTACAGTTCGAAGATGGGAATCAATCCCATCAAGGCCTTGCACAGGCCTTGAACAGCCCGATCTAGTGAGAGGTGTCCCTGCCTGGCAGGTGGGGTGGAACTAGATGATCTTTAAGGTCCCTTCCAGCCATAAACATTCTATGATTCTATGATTCTACGATTCTATGATTATTTAGCATGATTTTGGTGATGTTCTTCATAAAGAGAGAATAAAAACTAGAAATTAAATAAAACTTAAAATTCTATATGCAAGCAGGAAGAAGCACTAGAAAAAAACAGTAATAAAATGTTATCAATCAAAAAACGATGAGAGGAAAAACAAATAAATTGATTTATTGGTTTGTAAAGCACATGCAAGATTTTTTTGGTCGATAAGCATTATGTGCTTAAGGAGTCAAGTGCGCACAACTTACAGTCATCTGGAAGCAATCTCTCTTTAGCCTCAATGACAGATGAGTATCACATTTTTTGTCATTTTTTTTAAGTATCACTTTTTTTTTTTTTGACAGTGAGGATTAAAATCACAGAAACAAGGATTTTGATATTTTGTTAGTTTTAGAAATCTGAACTCAGCAGCCAAAAAGTTTTAAAAGTTCCACTAGCTTTTCTCTTTTTAAAAAAAAATAATTACCTAGACCCCTAGCAAAAGAATGAATCCTTTTTTAGAGGTACAACTTAGCTACTTGAACTACATAACTGTTTTCTTTGGTTTTCTATCTTTATCTCTTTTACTGTTTTCCTTTTAAAATATGTGATCTCCTTTATTAATTACTCTCTGATTTTTTCTCTGTTTATTTCCACCCCTGAAAACAACATACAATTCATTTTCCAGGAAAACTGGACAATAGATAAAGGAAAATTGAAAACATCCTCAGATTTTAATGCAGAGATACTGGCATATGTAGAAGTAAATGCCAAGTGTTATGTGTAGTTCAAGGATAATCCTTTTGTGTACTACATGAATTTGTAAAATCATTATCACAACAATTAACCAGCATGATTAATGAGACCAGAAAAAAAAAAGAATAGTTGCTGCTATTCTGTTGGTGCAGACTCTAAATATCCCCTGACTTCATCTATTTTACTTTACATCTTGCTTCAGTGTTTTCAATCTTTTAGAGAGGCTGCCATGATTCTTGGCCCAGCTATTTTTGTCTGTGGTAAATGTTAGATTGATATTGTCACGCTGTCCCAGCTACCATTCTCTTTTTCTTTCCAATGACTGTGCCAGGGTCTTATTGAATAAATCAAAATTAAAAAAAAAAAAGAGAGAAAAAAGAAAAGAAAGAGAGAGAGGCACAAATCAAATGAAAGCTGAGTGGGCTGTGTTTGCAGGCTGTGGCCTTGCTCCCACTGGGCCCACGCAGCACGTTCCTTTTATCTTAGTGCCTCTAAGCTATGGTGGTCTGTTCAACCTTCTGGGGCTACATATGTCTCTGGGCCAGGATAATTGTTCTCAACAGCATGAGCTTAACTTTATCATCCCTCCTGACTCTTGACTTACTGTAGATTAAACAGTGGTTCCATGAAAGGAAAAAAAAAAAAAAAGCTAAAAAAAATGCTAAAAAAAAGCTGGGAAATTTCAACAGCTTTTTAAGACATTTAAAAACAAACAAACAAACAAAACTTTTTTTATGGGTTCCATAGAACATTTTTCTTGTTTCTGTGTGATGAGATGGAACTAATTTTTTATTTTTTTTTTTTTTAATTTTGGGGGAAGAACAATCAGAAAGAAATTAGATTAATGGGGAAAGCAAGCTAGCCATGGACATAGAATATATGCATGGAAAACATGCAGGAAGCCAAGTTCCTATTCAGAGTTTGCCAAATTACCCATGACTTCTCTTTCAAAGCCTTTCTAATAACTTCCCATTGTATGCAAAGCCCATAAGGGCAGAGTTAATAACAGTGTGTGAGTATCAATTATACATTACAGATGTAAATCTTACAAGCCCCCTCTACTCTCTAGGAAAGCGGTCGTCTTTGTGTTATGCAGAGTCAAGAATGCCCTGTCAGCACTGAGCAAATAATGAAGAATAGTGAAAACAGGCAGGAAACCTCTTCTCTCTACTTAGTCACATTTAATTACTCAGTCTACAACTTGGGCAAAGCAAAGTTTACACTGATGGTATCATCCTGATTTGTACCAAAATGTTCTTTAATTCTTTAAATCCCTTGAATTTCTTGTTATTTAGATGGGTATCATCTTTGTCATTTCTTCTAAAAAGAAACATCAGGAAATTTGAAACATCCTCTGCCTTGGTTCTCATGCCCTTTACAGAAATTATCTCAATTTAAATGAACTTTTTTTAATATAGACATATGTTTAGTCAGATGAGATTTTACCAGCACTTTTTATGATGACATCTTCCGTCTCTACTAGAAATACCTGCTCTGAATTATTGGTTTTATTTTTGTAAACACCAGAAGGAAATCTTTTTTTCAGAAGAACACAAAGAACGGAAATAATTGGGACATAATTTTTATGTTCTCTCCTGGAAACTGTCCAAGCTGGGATTTAAGTCAAGCCAGATAACATTATGCAAGTTTTAGCTCCATCGGCCAGGCAACTGCACATTTCATTGTATGCATTAGTCTACTGCTTTCTGCAGGGGAAAAGTCTGCAGGTTCTGCTGCTGCTCAATATTTCAGTTCTTCCTTTCACAGGGACCATGATCTCTGATAGAGTTTGTATTTTCTTTAATTCTGATCATTGTTTTTCCCTATCTACAGTTAAAAAAACAAATAAAACAAAAAAAAAAAAAAAACCAAGCCCACAACTTAGTCTGAGAAAGCGTTTACTTTTTCTGAAGAAGACATGTTATGATGCACGGTTATACTGCACTATAGCAATGTTCTTCAATAATCTACACATATTTCTTGGTCATACCCTAGGTCCTCTGCTGGGCTGCAGAGGCCCCATGTGGAATTTAGACAAGAATATAAGTGGTGTCTCCATCCATTTCTTTGTCCTTGGGACTGTCAGAAAGTTGGAATTTTCTTTCTGGTCTTTTTGCACTGGGGAATTGAGGTAAACTCAGAAGGGAGCTTTACCAATGGATCTCAAAGGTGATATGAGACCCTTACCCAAGTTCCAAAGCCCTAAAGGTCAATTCAAAACTTGAATTTTTATTTCCCACCACCACCATCAACCCCACCGACCCCCCCTAGGTCACTAAAGGGGCATCTTCCTTGCAGCTCTTAAATACTGTTGCATAAAACCTAAAATAGTTCTGCTCAGAGTGTAAAGGTGTTCTGGAGACGCAGCCTCTAATTTTAAGTAATGGCTACTATCAAGTTATAATTTCTTTATTGGCAAAGACACCTAAAACCCTTGCTGTGCTGGTGTCAGTAAAGACAAAGTGTCTCATTGCCAGGTTTGTAACAGAATCAGTAAAAACTCTGGTTCACTGATTCACAACTATTTGAAGTGCATTTACTGTAGAAATCTGCCATAGATGTTTACTGAAACATATTCACTAGAAGTAAATAGATATTTCCTAAAGTATATATATGGCAGTAAGTCCACAAATAGTGCAAAATAAATTCTGGTGGCATGATACATTGGTAACGTGCCCAAGTCTACAATGACTGCTGCCCACCCACAAGCAAAGTTGTGGCCTTGAGATACAAAACTGTGTGGCTAACAAGAAGACATGTGGCCTTTCAAGCATTAGCTGAAAAAGCAGACTTTGGACGCTGTCTTATCCCTGCTGGCTTTCAAATGAGTGAAGATCAGCTGGGAGATCTACAAGTAGATTGGTGTAAGTTTCCTCTGGGCTTGTCAGAGTATCCATGCCTCGCGTGCAACAGATTGGTTTTAAGCTGCATATTTTCTACAAACCATCTATATTTTGTTGGGTTTTTTTCCTTGAAGAAACATTTGGCCTCTTAACTTTGAACATTGCTGTATGTGTAGAATTTGGCAATGTCTCCTGTGCATAGCCTCTTTGGGTCCTTGCAGTTGGCTTCATTTAAGTATCTGATTCATCGAACAGCTCTGTACAATTTTGGCCTGGTGCAAAGCCAGTTTAAGTCAATGTTAAAATAAACCAGGCCTTTACATAGTCTGGTTCAGCCCTTCTTTTCCCTTGTCTCAGTTTCTTGATCCTTCAGCCTTTTTGAAGTACAAATCTCCTCTAAAAGGATGGCTGGTCCTATTCAGATCCCAGTTTTCAAGGACACCTTTATCTCTTATTTTCCTGAGAATGATGCAGACAAAATACTGTGGTTGGTGTCTCCAGAATATAAAATAGAGTGGTCAGGAGTCACCTATAGAAATGACCACAACAGCCTGGGAGCAACTGAAGGGAAAGAGAGCAATGCAGGGCTTCACCTCTCTATGATATAAGCAGTCTCAGGAAGACTACACTAAGTGGCCACTGACAGGAGCAGAACCTCCAGCAGTATGTATCCCACTGTCTGGATGCACTGAGAGCTTCTGCTCTTTGCTTTCCCTCCAGCTCCTGTCACCCTGGCTCAGATGGAGCACCCTTCCATTCAAGGGAGCCCAAAGTGCTGCACAGGCAACAGTGTGGCCAAAAGCAACAGCAGTCTGGGTATGCTAAATAGAGACAGGTTTCTCCAACAGTGCAAAACTGTCTGGAGTGCGCTGCAGATATACCCAGTGCTTTAAGGAACTGCTTTCCTTTTAAGTACTGCAATCCATATGAAAAATATATAAAA